>VXBC01012538.1:407062-799714 GCA_013399945.1 Ploceus nigricollis | reverse complement strand
GTCAGCCGGCCCGAGGCAGAGGCAGCGCTCCGCAAGATAAACAAGGTACCTGCACAGGCCTGGGCATCCACCCTTGTCTGGGCCATAGAGACCAGCAAAATGAACTACAGGTGCAAACAAGGCTTATCTGTACATGTGGAAATAAATTAAATAGCTCAAATTTAATTATTTAGTATTTAATATTAAANCAATGTCATTATTGTAACCTGTCTATAAATACATCACGTAGGTAACATGATTGGCACTTAGTGGAAATGTACTTCTCTTCTGGTTAAAGTGATGTGAGGTTTGGTCTTTGATATTTCACTTCCTCCTTTAATGGAATCTCTCCCTCATACAACACCATTCCTACCTTCCTTTAGAATCTGCTTTTGTAACAGAGAGGAAAGTTTGAATCAGCAAACTGAAAGACAACACATTTGTCAAAAGACCTAAATGCTTTAATGGTGCAGTTTCTCTTATCAGAAAGGAAGAAGATTTCAGAAAGAAAAGACACTTAGAAGCACAAGTGCTTTAGTGAAAGTTGTTACACACCCAGAAGTGTCTGCTATTTGTCACCTTTCATTTTTTCATGTTTCAGGACGGAACATTCCTGGTGAGAGACAGCTCACGGAAAACAGTGACTCAGCCCTATGTCCTGATGGTGCTGTACAGAGATAAGGTGTACAACATCCAGATCCGCTACCAGGAGCAGGACCACTTATACTTGTTAGGAACCGGCTTAAAAGGAAAAGAGGTACCACGTGTTTTTCAACTACTTCTCTTCATTTCAAGGCATCTCCTGCCTCATTCCTCAGTAGCAGGTGATTGTTCTCCTGGGGTGGAATTCTGCTTATTGTCTCAGTTATTCACGGGAGAATATTGTTATTGCTGGAAGCAGAATCAGGTTATGCTGTTTGCACTCAGGGACTGAAGGGGTGGCCTTAGAACACAGCCATTAGAAATCCACGTGCCTGGTTAGGGAATGTTTGTTTACCACTGAGATACCAAATAAGGGAAATGCAGAGCTGAGAGCTAATCCATACCTGCCAAGTTCCAGCTTTGCTCCCAGACTGGTGGCTCAGCCCCAGCCTGCAGGACTGTGTGGGTTTGCTGGCACCAGACAAACTGCTCAGCACATTCCTGGCAGGTCTGCTCGAGACAGAGCCCCTGAACTGATCAGCCACCTCTGAACTCTCAAGTACAGTCATCACATCAAGCACAGTGACACAGGTATGTGTTAAACAGACCAAGACTATATAAATTAATTACACAACATTGCAGCAGCTTGTACACAGAGTTACTGAGCTACAGATCATGGCAGGAATGAGAACACTTGATCTGGACCTTATATATATTTTTATAATATTGAGAAATATTTAGAATTAAAAAAAACCCTTTTGTTTCTACTGGTTACTAATAATTCTGACATTTTGGCCTTAGCCTTCTCATTTTTTCCATCCCACAGGAATTTTCTTCTGTAGCAGATATCATTGACCACTTCCAAAGAACACCCCTTCTTCTGATTGATGGAAAAGACAGAGGCTCAAGAAACCAGTGCATGTTAAAATACGCTGCAGGACATATTTAAATGAAACTTTAGAGAAGATCACACATAGTACTGAAGCCTTCTGAAGTTTATAAACATCAAGATATTTTCCTTTTCAGCAAACTAAAATCATGAAGTCATTAAAATTCACAGTTTCAAAGAAAAAGGACTATGTTATTTTTAAATTATGCCTTAAATACAGTACTCTATAAATATAATTTTCCTACAAAGTGCCCATTAATCATACAGCACATGAGAATTTTTTATCTTCCAAGATATGTATATCCTCTTGAATTTATTTCCACACCAAATTTGATGAACCATAAATAAATATCAGCACAAGTCTCTGCTTCCATAGGAGCTCTTTTTTTGGATGAGAATTGCAGCAGCAGTTTTGTTATTTGGAGTGATACAGAGTAGACCCAAACATTGTCAAAGCTGCAGAGTACACAAAATAAAAGCCAATTTTTTCCTCAATAAATCTAACTGCTCACTTCTATGAAAAGATCAACCCAGATCTGAAAGACACACAGGTTTCAGTGGCACCAAAACCCCTCCAACCCTGGAAATGCAGGTGCCTGTCAGGATCTGTGTCTGGGTTATTCAGCTGTGAAACTGTTTGTTCCCACTTTGCCAGGAAAACACCACACCCACAGAGCACACCCTCTCTGCCACAGCACTGGGGATCCCATGCCTCAGCTCACAACTGGAATTTTGTATTTCTTACAATTCTCTAACCTCACTCAGAGAGAAGATGCTCTCCATGCAGATCTTTCTTCAGCTGTGTCTTTCTGACTGAATCAAGCAACTGCATTTTTACAGGGAGCGCATCAACAAAATTATCAACATGTGACCCTTACGTGGCAGAACCCCCCCAAATCTCTTAGAAAGCACACACAGTCAGGCCAAACTTAGTTCCTCTTGCACAGCTGCTTTCAGTTTTACTGTGTTTTTTAAAGAAAAAAAGGGACACTCACAGTTCAAACATACAAGTTGCAACTGAGGAACTCTGGAGCATCCTGTATCGAGAGTTTTCCCCCTTTGTTAAGTGGGATTTATCCAACCATTTGCCTTGGGTTTCAACTTCCTTTGTGTTCTGACAAGACCTTGGTTTGATGGTTATGACTTCTGTCACACTTTTTCTCCTTTAAAGCCATGATGTCTATATCAGTTAAAACACTGGAACCAAAATTCAAGGTAGAAAATACCTTCCATACAATCTGTAAAGCTTCCCAGATAACATAATCAGATTTCATAAACAGTTTTACTTATAGAGATATGTTTTGTAAGTGTTCCTTTCTAAGATGTTTGGGTAAGAGCTGGAATTCAAAGTTAGCAAAGTTCATTTCCATGCAACTATGAATCCAAAAATAAAGGTGAAAAATAAAATTTAAAAAATCCTTCAGCTGACAAAAGGTGCTTCTAACCCAATATTTTTAAAAATTGACTACTAACCTGGTGAAAGAAAAGTCAATTCTAATCTGTCTTTTTCAAAAACTTTTAAAATTAAGAACATCATCCCCCATATCACCACTGACTCTTGTGAACTGTAATTCTATTCCATTGCCCTGCCTTGAAAAATCTGACAACCCAGAAACACCTCCTATGGAATTGTGTTTTATTAATTTAAAATCATCTTACCAGTGAAAGAAAAACAAAATATAAACCAGCATGACAAATTCTAACACTGCATATTTTTTTAAAAGTAGACTAATTCTCTATTTGATTATTCAGAGAAATATATTTGGCGTAAGAATAAAGCTACTTCTCAACATTCAAACATATCTACAAGTAAAGTATGATTGAATACGAATTGTAATGAACTACATGAAAACAGTGGCTGTGCAAATGTTGGGCCAAGAACATTTCAGGACAGAGCATTGAAACCACAAATTCCTCCCTATTCTTGTAGCTAGTTGCATTAGAGAGTCATTACAGAAACTAGAATGGAAAGCACTTTTGGTTTTCCAGAAGTAATCTGCTCTTTGACCCCTTCCTCAGCAACATTTTTAAGACCAGGAAGGCAGCTCAAAACACAAACTGCAGTTCCTCCTTCACTGGCAGTTTCTTATCCTGTTTCCCCAGGCACAACTGAGACAAGAGACAGTGACTTGAAGTAAATTTCAAATCTTTGCTACTGCTCCAACACGTTTTTGTCTAAAAGGAGAAAACCACGTGAGAAGCTTCATGCCCAGTTTCCTGACCTTTTTCATTAATTACATCAGTCCTTCCAGCCCTAGTGGGCTTAATTTGGGAAATGTGGGTTGAAAAAACCCAGAACCAATAACCTACTTTTTTTTCTATTCCACATGTTTAGCTTAAAACAAAAATAGTTTACCTGCAAGAAACCATGCTATCATTGTACAGTTCAAACTTAATTAAAAGTATGAAGATGAAGAAGAAAGAAGAAGAAGTAGCTTCAGCAGTATTAATAGAAGACAATACATGAAAATGGATGTTACTTAATCAGTCAAACTCCAAGTCTTTTCTTCAGCTTCTCTTAAATCTTTGGCCTTCATAGGATGGTTGAAATTCAAAATCAGGTCACAAAGCAGTAGCTGGCTTTCCACTGAAAGATAAAGGGCAGTGTATCAGCATGGTATTTATTGAATGACAGTGAATGGTAATCTACAGACAGCATTGTTTTAGTGTTCATCTACCAACTCACTCGAAAAGTTGAAGGGTTGCCTTGTTTCACTTGCCTCAAGATGGTTAAATTCAGTTGGTGTTAGCATGTTAGTAATATTTGCATTAGAAGACTCTCAGTGTTCCTAGAAAGGAATGACTGATCACCTAGCAGGTGTTTCCCATGGTTAACTAACATGATTCTATTGTTCTTTAACTACTGTTCCATTAATTTTTCAAAACACAAGAGCAAAGCTATTGCTTCATTACATTAAAATCCAATTGTCTAACACAGAAAACCAGGCCATTCCAACTGCAGACTCTTAGAAGGATGTCTTACACAGTTTTTTTGTTTAACGGGATGGTGAAGTCAGAATTACCATTGATTTTCTTCAACTCATTGGCCATTGTGTCAACATTTTTAATTGCAGCCTCAAGGTTAAACTGTCCATCAGAATTTTTGATCACCTGTATGAAATAGGAACAAAACATGACTGGCAGGGTATATATGATTCATAAACTCATTGACACAGATAATCATAATACTCATGACATTTTTTCTTTCATTTTCTTAAATAATATTTAACTAAAACTTCCCCCAGTTTATAATTATCCACTTAGAGATGGCAAATTACAACTATGGAAGGCAAGCACTAAACACTCAGGGCTGGAGTTTTTTCCTGTCACATTTTTGTTATTGAAACAACCGGAATGAAATTAATCATGTTTATGAATTCCTCTCCATTTTTCATGTTTGTTTTCGACGCAGCTTTTCCTACAGAATCAAAACTTAATCGAGAATAATCATTCAGCCACAAGATGGAGCTACAGTGACATTAACGTGACCAACACACGTGGTCACTATTAACAGTGAGTGTAAATGAACCCGCCAGAGCATGCCCAGAAACATTTGTAATCAGTTTACAATCAATATCTGCTTGTCTACTTTAGAAATCATATTCCCTGCCTTTAACATTTAATTAAAAACCAATCAAAATCTAGACACAATTAAGACTATTAACCATTTGAAATTTCAAATGTGTACTGCACTCCTCTTAAGGAGTTTTTTTCTTATGAAAAATTTCAAAGAGAAGTGCACATAGCACAATTTCTGGCCTAGTTATAAGCTCTCTACTTATCATTCAGAAATTCTAAAATCTGGAAAAACTCTGGGTGATTCATAAATAATGTTCCTTATGTAGAAAATCTCAGCACATTAAGAAGCATGACCAAAAAGATTAACATACATTTAACATAGATTCTTTGTCTGAGTCTCTTTTCCCTTCAGTCAGTGGCTTTATGTTGAGTTCATCAGTCATGGCTGAGGCTTCTAAAAAGACAACTCCCAAATTATTAAGGATTAGTAAGTATAAAATATATAATGTAAATATCTCACATAAAATATATAATAACATTTTAGAATTTAACAACTAGACATTAGTTTCATTAGTGTTATTTGAAAGTAGAGTCTAAAAGCTCAAACTGTTTTAATTCTACTGAGGAAGATTTTATTTATTTTACTTTCTTTTAGGGACAGCGTTTCAGAATTTTTTCAGGAGTTCAAGGTGGAATTACTAACAGTGAGTAAGTGTATGAGTAATGATGATGAAGAATTCCTCAAACATATTTCTGTACTTTTTTAACTGAAAACTTTCTGAGAGATCTAAAAAGGCATTGCAATTGGTTTCTAACACCAATCTATGGAAGGAATATCTATAGCACACACAAAAAATGTTGACTGTCTATGGTGGTGCATCTTCCCCGGGCCACACTATGATCTGAGGTCTTTTAAGAGACTCTAAAACACTCTTTTGGTACTGTCTGCTGGTCAGTAACAGAGCTGAGATTGAATACCAGATCCCTGGGCTTGTTCTTCCCCCATTCTTCCTGCTCGTCTCTCCTTACACGTCAGGACTTTGGGTAAGCTGAAGTGTGTGACAGTCACTGGAAAGCTGTTTCAACTCTAAAAAAGGGGGAGAAAAAAGGGGAGAAGGGTTATTTCACCCAGGGGTGTGTTTTCAGAAGGGGTGCAATGACACAGGGCAGAAGGTGCTCAGCTCTAGGGCAGTAAGTGTGTCCCCCTTTGAGTGCCCCCCAAAAAGGCCTTAGGGAGGGCACAGCTCCTTTGGGCTCCTGTGGGTCACTGCCCTGCACTGGGTGAAGCCCCTGCACAGGAGCCCCCAAAACTCCAAAATGAGCTGAAATATGGTTTATGTTGGAAAGCACCATAGAGGTAATCTGCTTCTGCCCCCCCTGCCATGGGCAGGGACACCTTCCACTGTCCCAAGTTGCTCCAAGCCCTGTCCAAGCTGGCTGGGAGCACTTGCAGGCAGCAGGAGCACAGCCTTTCCCCAGCAGTGAGGATATGCTGCTAGCACAGCCAGCATGGGCTGGTCCCTCCCTGCAGCAGCCCCCAGAGCAGGAGGATGTGCAGACCCCCCCAGGGGCAGCCCCAGGGCTTCTCTCAGCAAGGAAAGCCCCGTGGTGTGTCCCTCCCCCAGCACATGAGAGGTCAGTGCGCTGCGAGAGTCCTGGGGAGTCACGATTTTAGGAGTGGATGGTAAAAAGCAATTGGAAATGTTGCAAAAGCCGAAGAAGAAATGGAGAAGAGAGAACTGAGGTGTCAGCAGGGGGTGGTGGATGGGGAATTAATTTCCTGCTGGCCTTTGAGGCCCTGCCTGTGGAGAGCTTATTGCAGTGGAGCAGCTAATTAATGAACAATCAGGTCCTTTTGGTGATCAATTCAAGTTTAAATGGAGTTACACTATTTGAGCAAAGCTTGAATTTAAGGAAGCCAAGAGAGGCACCTTGCTAGACAGATTTATCCATTTAGACCATGCTCAGTGTTAATTTAGCAGTGACCACTGCCCTCAGAAGCATACACCTGGCTTGAGTTGGAATCAACAAAACCTGCTAACTAATGACCTGGGCTTGGGAACAGCTCATTTCTTCCCCAGTCTGTGCTGTAGTACTTAAAGCCAGGGACACCAAGCAGGGGAATGGCTGTCAGCACTTTCCTTTAATTTACTGGAACCACTTTTCCTGCTGCTCAGCATTCATCTGTATTTTGAACTCGCTGTTTGGCACCAGTGGAGAAGGAATAACCAGCACCTCTGAGGAGAGTGGAATTACTTGGATGTGCAGTAGAGAACAGATGGACAGGGTGTGCTTGGGATGTGCTTTCATGATATTTCTTCTTTAAAACAAAGCATTCTAAATGTATTGGTTTATGACTGAATTGGAACTCAGAACAGCATTTTCTGGTATGGCACAATTAAACTGTGATTCAAAGAGAAAACATGATATGCTGCTTACATTGTGGGGCTTTCTGGAGATGAGAAATGGAGAGCAGGAAACCCTTCACACATGCACTAATTCCTGTACTACAGCCTTTCAGTTTACAACCACTTGCCAGCACCCCAGTGCAAACAAGTTAAGTGTGCCCTTTCTGTGGCCTCTAATGAAAAAGTCCAGCTGAAGCTGCTGATTTTGCTGGTAGAATACAAAATAGAGCTGTGTACAAAAGAACATACAAAGTGATTTTATATAGCCTCTAAATACAAAAGAACCTAGAAAAGTTTATATAAATATAGATACAAAAAAGCAAAATGGTATCCTAGGAAGGTCCTGAAAATATTTGTGTCAGTAGAAGGAGCAGTTATTTCCTTCACTAACCTGTAAAGCAGAATGCTTCAACTGATAAACCCTGTTTCTGTCAGTTTACTTTCTATATTTGGGTGTTTTTTCAACATCGTATAAATAATCATTCCCATTGCACTTACATTTTCCTGTAAACTAACAGTGTAAGGAAAAATAAGTTATTGTAATGACCAGAAAAATTAGATTCAAAATATATACAATAAACTGAGTTACCAGAACTAATTGGACAAACCAAATAGAGTGGTTCTTAAAGGCAGGGCCTTTCTAAAAATAATCTTCAACAATGTGAGATATTAACCAACAAGGTGACCAACAACGCAGGAGATTGACTGTATGTGGCATTTTTTTAAAAGAAAGAGAGTAAGAGATATTTAATTTCTACACCTGAATTTACTTGGAACAGAAACACTTTCTGGGTTTTCTTTATAAGGCAATATTTCAAACTGAAACACTGAAATTACAGGTTTAAATTATTAAGTTATACCTCTGTGAGGAGCATTCTCGTAGGTGTTGCTGGCAATTTCACATCAGCATTTCAGTTTATGAGCTGCAGTTTGCTCTTTGTCTGAAGTAAACCCACAGGTTTATGTGCAAAAACACCCAGAGCTGAAGCTCTTTAATCACAGGCTGGTCTGGCCATGGGTGGTACTTTACACACAGAACCCCTCCGTCCCCATAGGCTTTTGGAGAACACATTCACTTGTGAAGCTGTTCAGACACTTTTATGAATCCCTGATAAAGACAGAATTACTACCAAACCAGTTCTCTAAGGAGGGAAAAGATCAGGAAGACTAGAAATATATTTCAGGATGCACAATTAGGGTTATGATGAGAATGAGCAAGCTCTGCAGGCAGCGAAAACAGGCAGATCACTCTACAGCACTGCCTTTCTCACCTCTGCAGTAAAATTACCCTAAGCATGACTTCAGACAAAATAAAGCAGTTAAATACATAACCACTGGACAGGAGAGTTTGAAAACAAAGAATATACAAAATTATTTTTCTGTGTAGTAGGAGATGAAGTAGAAAGAGAGAAAACATGATCTTGAATTGTATCTTATGGTTACAAAGATGTTTTAAAGAAATTGTTCTAGTGGGAAGTAGAAAAAAATGTACTGACTTTAAAGTAGTATTTTAGTGAGCAGCTTAATAAACATTTAGAGAGTCTTTCTTTTAAAGAAGTCATATTTATGCCACTGCGGTAACAGATGAGACATAAGGAAATCACAGATTCACCAAGGTTGAAAGAGACCTTTAGGTTCATCTAATCCTGCCATCTACCACCATAATCATCCTTAAACCATATCCCCAAGAGCCTTATAAAGTTTTACTGAAAATATTACCATTTTCTGTTACTGTGAAGGCTTTAGCTTTCATAAAAAATTCCCTAGTGGGTCTAAGAGGAGAGTTTAAATTTTCAATAGATGTTATTAAACTTTCACATGAAAAGCTTTGGCAAAAGAGAAACTGATTTTTTACCATCACCTAGGTATAACAATTTTTAATCCAGATGGCAAGGAAAGTCAAATAGCAACCAAACCAACACACAAAATACAATGCAACCTTGACAAATGACAGTGATTTCTGATAAAATACTGTATTTCATAAGCTCTGGAGCACATGTCAAATTTTAAGTGATGAAAACTGTTAAATGCTGAAGGCCAAGAAAAGCCTGACCAGATCATGAAACAAAGACAGTAAAGCAAAAGCCAGACTTTGTCTTTAAAAGTTACAGTCCAAGTATTTGAGGCAAAGAGTGGTAGGTAGAAAAGAGTGCTAAGCAAATGGCCTTGCCTTAAAATATGCTCATGAAATAGGAAGAGTAAACTCTGAGTTAAAATATATATTTGTGGCATATATTATATGCCACAAATATAGTGGCATAGTATATTTATGCCATAGTATAATAGGTGAAACCTGTTATAGTTAATAGGTGAAGTATAATGTTATAGTATATATGAAGTATAATGTTACACTATAATAGGTGAAACCTGTTTGCTTGAGTTTTCAGCCAGAAAACTTCAAGAAATTATGTAGCACACAATGTTACATGATATAACACATAATACAATTTTCTGAGACTGTTTTAATAATACCCCATTAAGAAAATATTAAAACCAAAAAGTTGCACCTACAGAATGAAAACCACTGCAGTCTTTCACAGAAAAAATGTAATTATTTTTAAACAATAAATAGCATAAGCTTATGCTTTATAGATAGTCTGGAAGATGTTCACTTGGTGATCTGGAAAGTTTTCTATGTGTAGTAATATGTATATAAAATATGTGTAATAGGTTCTGAACTATAGCTTTAAAGTGGTTCTGAAATGTAACATTTAAGGTAATTATATGGCTTGTTAAAGATGGGAATATTCAATAACTAAAGACAAGTGCACAACTAATGCTACTACAGAAGGAATTGTGTGCTGAAGCTGCTTAGTTGATATAAATATCTTTTATACAAAAATAAAGGTATATTTCCTGCAGCTCATTCATATATAAGACTTGTGCTGCTTAATTTTTTAGTAAAGTCAGGTAAATAGGTGCAGAGTTTCTTAAAAGATGAACAGTAAATATCAATTAGGTTCTGGTGGGATAATTGGAACAATTAATCATGAATGCTATTTTTAGTGGAACTTGGGGAGATTCACAAATATTTTTGCTTTCTTCATAGTCCAAATATCATGGAAGGAGAGAGCTACTGGTGAAAGCTTGGCATGCAAGGTGTGAGCCACTGGAATTTGGAAGCACGACTGATCTTGCAGTGTTTTTTAAAGTGAGATTCAAATACATTCATGAGTTGAGTGGAAGATTTTCAAGAAGCATCTAGAAATTCCTTATGCTTTCTGGATTTCACAAGAGAAGTGATTTCTGATGCTGTCAAATATTTTCCCAGCTCATCATAAACCACTGAAATGACACAGGGCTTGACAGCAATTGTGAACCTATACCTGTTCACAAGCAGCTGTCTAGAGCCAAAGAACCGTGTCTGCTTCTAGTTCTCAGGGACACTCACATCTGCTTCTCTACAACCTTTCTCACTAGATGCCATTTAAAAAGATTTTGTTCATCCACCCAGGGAAAGTAAGATTATAAAGCAAGGATTTGTGAAATTGTCTCCAGATCCTAAGAAACCAGTGAATCCAGTTTGTCTTTTGGAAAATGCTGAGCCTTTTTGACTGAAATGTCATTGCTTAACAGCTCTGTTTTTACAGATATTTCACCATTGCTCTTTTATCTTCATAGATTTTTATAGCAGTAACAACATAGTGGCTGAAATACTGCAGAGAGAAATAAGTGAGTGTGCTAATGCCAGTAAGTCAAGTTTATAATTTGCTACAATGCAAGTTAGCCCTTCTTCATTTAAATGAATTTAATACCATCAACTGTAATGGTTAGAGACACAATAGAGAAATAAGAGCTTCTATTAGCTGCTTCTATTGTAATTATCCACACTACTTTTCATTTGACAGCTTGCATACATTACTACATGAAATGCCCTATAAACATCAGAGGTAGAGAAATGAGAACTGAACAAAATAATTTAATTCTGCTCAGGGAAATGGTATTATCATGTTGAAATCACAGATTTGATTACTTTTGTTGCTTTATCAGAAGATTTCTTTGTGATTAACTTGTGACATGGCCAGGAGGAGGCACAACAAAACATCCTGAAGCAATTCCTGTCTCAGCTGTTTGAATGGGCATTTCCCTGTTACCAAGGATTTTTTGCAAATTCTTTATTTCATAAATAAAGACTTCACTCTTGCAACACTGTTCATACTCTAAAAATACAACTGTGTCACAAATTCCACCTAACACACTCTCAGTATTACAGTCTCTGCAAGATGGAGCTGGAGAGCAACAAGAGAGAAGCCACTAGATGCCCTCGTTCCCACAATCAAAGCGTGTTGGGCAAGGGAAGCAGGTAGCAGAACATGCTTGCCCTAAAAGGCTGGTGATTCAGCCCAAATGTGAGAAAGACTAGTATCTAAGAGATGTCAGACAATTGATGCCACTGCCTTGAAAGCACATTGTGTCAGCTTCCCACCCAGGGATCTGTGATCCCGGGGGAAGGCTGTAGCAGGGGAAAGCAATACACGCACTCTCAGAGGCTGCTTCCATTCTGTACTGGCAGTGATTGTCCCTCCCAGTGCCACCCTCAGGAGGGGATTCAAGCACATTCAAACAACTCCAAAGGAAGTCTTTTCCTTTCTGCTGATGACAGTGACAGCTGGGGGGGCTGGACCTCCTCTTACTGAAGTTCACTGGTCTTAAACTCCTGTTTGTGCATTTACATTGTGAAAACCTCATATTTGCATGTCCTGGCTGTGTCTGCACAAAACCCACCAGGTGTGTACCTGGATGAGCTGCCATGCTGCACGTGCAGACATTGAAAAGTTGCATTATGTTCTGGATCAAATAAGCAAACTGAAATACTGGAGTATGTTCAGATTCTTTTAGCAGAAGGGAGAATGTGTGAAATCAGTTATTTCAATTGGAATGGAACAGTTTTCCAGCTAGGAGCAGAACTGCTCTGCAATAGCTATGACAGAAGTTAATCAGTTACTAGCTGTGATCATTTTGTGGCAGCTACTTAGCCTCAAAGACTAAGACCTGTCACTGTCCCTGGAGGGATTTAACAGACATAGAGATGTGGCACTTGGGGACACGGTTTAGTGGTGGCCTTGGCAGTGCTGGGGGAATGGTTTGACTTGATGGTCTTAGAAATTTTTCCTTCCTTAACAATTCTATGGTTCTATGTTTTCAAAATCGGTAATCAGGTCCTTTCCCCTGTTGCTTCACCAAACTTGATTAATAGCTTAGAAAGTCAATAAAAATTAATGCCAAAATTATTCTTCTTTTCAGGGTCTGTCCTGTTCAGATAAATTTTACATATATACCATTGCTTTTATTTTTTATCTATTAAAATAATTTTAAATGTGCAATGAAACTGTATGAGAAAAAGTAACCCAAAACTCCTCAAAAAGACAAAAATGAGAATTTAGAAGACAGTTCCAGGAACAGGTCTGACAGTTGATAATTTCTCTTGTAAACTCTAAATGGGTGAAAACCCTTATGACATTACTAGGTTTCTTTGGAACCACAGAGGAATAATTTTATGACAAATAAGGCACATTTAAATGCCTAGCAAAGCCTAGACATAGCAAAATGTCTATAGTTATACATAATCTCCATTTCTGTGCATTCTGATACGTTAACAGTGACATTTACCCAGAGAAATATTTCACAACCCTTTTTTATTGTGCTCATTTTTCAACAAGTTTGGAAGCAGGATAAATCATGGAAAGGGTCTGTGTGATTTGGTTATCAGACTGATGCTGCAGACACACTGGAACAGCACCACAGCACAAGGAAATGGGCAGTGCTACCCCTTCCCACAAATAACCCAGGAGCTGGATTTAGCAGTAAATGAAGGAAGTCAGTCCTAACATTTTCAAACTGGCTGGACAAGAAATAGCACCATGTGTGAATTTCATAAAGTGCAATGTGGCTGTCTGTAGTGCTCACATCTCTGCTCCCTGAGGAAAGTTTCGTAGAGGAGCAGAGAGAGGAAGGAAAAGAAAACAATTTCTATTCCTATCTCTTGTTTTTCCAGGTGGAATGCATTGGGAAATTGTTTACCTGGAATCATTGCTTGATTGGATACTGCTGGGCATTGTTTGGCCCTGATGGCCAATGGAGTGCGCCTGTGCCTGGACTCCCTCGGAGGAGGGAGTCACGAGAGAAGTTACAGTGAGTAGTTAGATATGATAGAAGTTAGGATGTAGTTTTAGTATGTCCTCTTTAAATAATATATTAATGCATTGAAACATAGTTATAATAAAGAAACTATTCAGCCTTCTGAACTGCAGTCAAACATCATCTCTTCCCATCTCAGGTTCACCGGCATCCTTCCCTGCCACAGCTGTCAAGAGTTAATAACAGCTGACAGTGTATTTACCTTACCAATCCAGGCACCTTTTCAGTGCCCTCACCTCCCTGATTCCCTGCACATGATGGACCTGTGATCCCTCCAGCAGGGTGAGAAACAGATTCCAGGCATCACCAGGTACAAGGTAAGGCATTTTTGCCATGCCAGCTGCCTCTCTGCTTTCTGTGCCTATCACAGCTCTGTGCTGACTCCAGTAAACTCACAAAAGGTGTTTTCTGCTGGAGGCACTACACAGTTGACATCAATAAGAGGTTAAATAAAAACTTTTCCTTCAGTTTCAAATCTAGAGCTAATTAATATTTACACACTGTACCTTCTACCCTCATCGCAGATAGCCTAAAATCCAGACTGTCTGGACCCTGTGCAGAATTGCATATTATATAAATGATTGCAATCAAAATATCCTATTCCAGCCCAGCAGATGCTTTAGTTTCCCCTCAGCAGCAGACAAGATAATTTCCTGGACTTTTATAAACTTACACTGTGAGGCTTTCTCCCCTGACATCTCAGATGTACTTTCTGGAAGTGTGGCAAAATATTTAAATAAAAGGGTGCTCTGTTTGCTGTATTTTGCAGCCAGGCAAGACTTGCTTCCCAAAATTAGTTTACTCAGTTCCAACCCTGAGCAGCAGAAGGCATGAACTCCCTTACAGGGACAGTCAGCTTTGCTGAGGGTACATCCCAAAGCAGTGGATGTGGAGCAGTGCACCCCAAACATTTGCAGATGCAGGCACTCTGATGTGGCTGCAAGGACTGAAATTACCTGGCCAAAGTTACCCCCTTTTCTGCTTGGCTCCCACTGAAGGTGCAGAAATATCCCTGCAGCAAAGAGCCAGAGACAACACGTTTACAGAGCACCAGATTAGGCTCTATACACAGCAAGAAAAAAAAAAATGGCCTGTTGAAAGTGAGCTTTACAAGGTAATTTAATAGGTTATTTTTGTTCCTACCTTCCTCAAGAACTTGAGGAATTTAATATAGAATAGTTGGTTTAACTTTGGAGAATTCATGCACATTCACAGATAACATTACTTGACAGGTATTACACCGATTTCCTAATCCATTCCCACTATTCCTCTGCACAGTCCTCAGAAGGAATGAAATAAAGCAGGATTATTTCTTAAGGCTTAATACTGCTTAATATATCTTTTGACATGCTTAATATATCTGGGACATGTAAATCACTATAAATTTCCTTCCAAAGTTAAATGAGATACACCGAAATTAAGTAAAATAGAAATGGTAAAAATGTTCTGACATCAATTGCCAATTTATGCATAATAGTGCAGGATTTTGTTGCTGACAATTGTAATAGATAGCTCTAAATAAGGAAATTGAAATCTAAATCTATGAAATTGAAAACTCCTTACCTGTGTAAATATTCACCTTTTCTGAGTGCACTTGTCTCAATATTTTATTCACAAAACCCCTCCTGTAATTTTCTTTTGAATTAACATTCCTCGAAGATGTTTACTTTGAATTTACACTCTTGCAATGGAGATGATAAGAAAAAATGAGCAGCTACAAAAGAAACTGTTCACTGCTGGTCAGGCTCCTTGTTCATGGTTATAATGAAACTGCAGGTTTTTGTAAGAGAACTGCAGAGGTTACTGTGCCTCAGAAAAAGACCTAGAGGGATCCTAAGGGATCTGAACTAAATCCATGAGAGCACAAAAATGTTACTCAGTCAGAAGTACAAAATTTTTCTTAGTGAAGATTTGAATGCAGCCAAAGTTTGGCCTTGAAGGGTTAAAGCACAGTGTTATTTCAGCAACTGAACAGTAAAAATCTGAGTGTGGCTCTAAAATCAAGGAAGATAGGAAGTAGAGAGAATAAGATCAGAGAATAAAAGGGCTCTGCTTTAATAATGACTTTGGTCTAGTACGTATCCCTTAGTAATTTACATAAGTGACTTTTACACCTTTCATCTGATCATAACTTGGGGTCTTTGGTATCTTGGTTGATACCAACAACTGATCACTGAACTTTAGCATCATTTTGGTGTTGCTGCTCTGTTCTCATCCTGACCCCACCTTAGCATTTAAAGGAAGCCATGGGGCTCCACTGAAAGTCATGAGAGCATTTATTTTCTGGATAAATGATGACATTTTACTGCCCAAGCTTTTTATGACACCTAGGTTATATTGCTTCTGTGCCTGCTTTTTATAGCTTTCTCCTCTAGCAAGAACTTGCGGTGTAAATGTGTAAGAAATGTTTATAAAGAATCACAAAGAGAGGAATCTGGAAGTGTAAAATCCTACTCTGACTTACTTCAATCATCATATCTCATCAGGGGAACGTGCATTGTGTACATATAACAAATCCTAGGCTCCCTTGCAAATCAACATTTAGTGAAGCAAAAATTCATCAGTTCTCTGATATTTAGTGTTTTATAAGCTACTCGTTGGGTCTACTCTCAGGAAGGCCATCTTTTAACTGCTACAAGTTTGGTTTTGATTACTATACCACTGAAAAATAAAAGTACCACATAAAAATTCACAAATATATGTATACAGTCATTCCAAAATAAGAAGGTCAAAATACTTCACCAAAATGATTCATTTTGGTAAAGTTGGTAAAGTTGTTTTATTACCTTTTTCTTACCAGTTTCCTGACACAAAGGCCTATCAGCTGTTGAACATTACTGGGCAGCCTGGCCTCAGTCACTTTTTGAAAAAGCTGCCAGAAGCAACTTTCATGTCATTGTTCATTAACACTGATCATATTAGCAAGGATTTATTGGCAACTGCTGGTGTAATAAAATACATTTTGAATGCTTTGGGTGTGGAGTCTGCTGTGCCTAACCATGCTGGCATTGCTCACTTTTGAAGAGTGTTGCATGATTTACCACTTAGCCCAGGCACTCTTGTTTGATTAAATCCCTCTTTCCTTGCTGCTGGGAAGCAGAATTGGCAGCAAAAAAGCATCTTTATTATTCTGTGTAGCACACCTCTAGAGGTCTTTGAATACATAAGTTCAAATTTTGGTTTAAAAGCTCCCTAAATTTGATTTTACTTGGCTGCAAATAGGCAACATGAAAATGAGCAAGTAAAATATTACAGCTGATGCAGAAAAGAATTTAAATTTCCACCTACTAAAGCACTTCAGTCTAAGGTGAAGCTCACTTGTGAGCCACTGGAGCATTCCCTCCTCGTCTCTGTAGAGCTGCCCGATTAATGAGTCTGTCACAGGTAACCCTGGGGCTACAGGATACAGCAGCTGGGAAGTGCCATAAAGTCACTTTAAATAGAGCTCTGTACACCTGTCAGATAGTTAATATTTTTGGACAGTGCAAACAGTTCATGATGTGAAGGACAACCTGGTTAATAGGCCTAGGAACAAGCCATTCAATTGCTTTCAGAAGGAATCAAATCTGAGTAACATATGATTATTAACAATTAGCAGTTCCAGTGCTCCTATTGGTTTGTCTGAGCCTTGATGGTGTCACCAGTAAATGGAAGCACTTTGGACCAGATTAAGTGTTCACTGGGCTGCATTTACTCCAACACTTTCATGAGGATAGCTGTGCAAGCAGTGAGATTTTGGTCTTTTCCAAGACTAGGGAAGGAAAAAGAAAAGCTTTGGTCATTAAAATGACAGATTTCCCAAGCAGGCAGTTAGAAAAATGAAAAGCAAGGCACATTTCATAACAACCCATATGCAAACAAAACACTTTGTCTCAAAAATTGGTGACTACTGAAACCAATGTGTGGACATTTTTTCCAAATTGGAGTATGTGCTGCAAGGAGAGCAACACCACTGACCTTAAGAAACTTCGAGGTGGAGCAGGGTTGTTAGCAAGAACACACCAGTAAAATGCTGTTGAGGAGCTGAAGTCTTATCTCACATTTGCCCCACCTTATATTATCTCCAGGATTGTGGCTAGTACAGTCAGACCTAGGCTACTGACTGCATTTCTTTCCAGATTAACATCCTCCTGAGAACTTAGAGTGAATCCCAGAATGGTTTGGGTTGGAAGGGACCTTAAAGATCATCTCGTTCCACTCCCCTGCCATGGCAGGGACACCTTCCACCATGCCAGGCTGCTCCAAGTCCTGTCCAACCTGGCCTTGGGCACTTCCAGGGATGGGGCAGCCACAGCTTCTCTGGGCAACTTGTACCAGGTCCTTACCACCCTCACAGGGAAAAATTTATTTCTCAAACTTCAGAAGTTTCTGGAAAATGTGGTTATTTTATTTTTCTGCTACAATTTCTTCCTTTCCTTATGATGTTTCCTGGCTGGTTTTCCTATGGTTTTTGTAATAATATTTGTAAGGAAGCACTTGATAAGACTTACTTCTCTGTCTTATTTAATGAATTTGAGAATTTGGGGTTTGATCTGAAGAATAAATGAATATTTTAAACTAATCAGAGCAGAACTTCAGTAGTTACACACAGCAGAATTCAGAGATACTTGCCCAGACATCAGCTGGAAAACGAATCATGACCTTACTTCTTCAAGCATGTAAAATATTAGAATTTTTCTAAGCATTTTGCTTTTGAAATGAGGAAGATGCAATAATTCAACAGCTGTCCTCTTGCCTCTGTCAGTCTGAGCAGGTTGTTTAGGACTCAGCCATGAGGGGACCAGGCAATTATGTGACCCTTTGCAATGACAATGCAGAAGCAGCGTCAGACAGTTTCTTTGCCACAGCTTCTAACACAGCTCTAACACACGTGGCTGCAGAGCTCTCCCTTCCCCACTGACTTTGCTGTGATGATAAAATACCACCAGGACTTAGCCAGCTGGATCCCATAAGATTTCTTTGCTGCTTACTCTGCCAACACTTTGACAAGCTGGGATAGGAAAAAAGGCCATGTCTTGGATGGATATAATTTCTTCTTCAAATGTCATTATGGTTCATTTCCTTCTGCTGTGACCTTGTGGTGTGGTCACAGGTGAAGTGACAACAGGGCAAAATTGGAGGATTGCAGGAGGAAGTGGCTGTTAAATCTTTTCAAATAGTCACAATTTCATGGGGCTCAGCCTGTAAGACAGACTGGGTGAGGAAGCAGAAGACTGTGGCTGCTTCATAAAAAGAGAAAATAAAATATTTATGAGATCTTCTTTTTCTTTCTCTCTTCTCCATTCTTAGCATTATGGGAGGCTTACTCTGGGTTTCTGACACCCTCACAATCTGTGATGTTCACATAAGGAATTTCTATTCACTGTAGCAGGAACCTTCCATACTCTGCACTCAGGAAGTTCTTCCATGGCTCCAAGGTTACAGCAGCCTTTGCAGGCTGATTTCTGAGGTGTGTTCTGATCCAGGGTGCACTGCAGAAGTACCATCACAAACCAGTTTAAGGGGATGCTGGTAATGTAATTAAGGCACAGTAAGTGGGTGGCTGTTACATTGATTTTTCTTCCACCATTTCAATTTCAAGGAACACATGAAAGAGAATGCTAATTTTGTTGTTACTGTTGTTTACTTTTATAGCTTTCTGTACTACATAAACTCAAAGGAATGAAAATGTGCTGTATACTTTTCTCATGCTCAACTCTATCAAATCCCAGAGGATGTTTAAAAGAAGACTTCAAAAATTGCAGGGGGGTATCTGTTGTTTCTCAACTATTTCTTCATCTCATATGCTCAGAGACATAACCTGATGTGAATTTATGAACTCTCACTCATCAGGATTTATCATTGCAGCTCAGTTGCTACCTATGCCTCCTCAGGAAGACTGTAATTTTTTTTCATTGCAAATGGATTGCCTGGGATAAATACCTGACTCTTCGTTTGTAGGCAGGGAAGGTCAATAACAACCTTTATAGAATCTCTCCATAACAGGTGACAATAAATAACAGTTTAACCTCTAATCTATATTAACAGACTACCTTTATTTATTGTTTGACTTGTGCAGAGACAGAGACAGGTAATCCAAAAGGAGCAGCCACAATAGCAGGTAATGACCTTCTTTTACAAGAATGAGCAAAACCCATTTCACTTCAGCATCATGCACGGGGCTATTTTGCAAAGAAACACTGTGTGTTAGTTGTTGAAACTTTTTCATGCATTCCCCGAAACAAATTACACTATTCTGAATATTTTCTCCTCTGTGCAGTAAATAAAGTCTTTCGTGTTGACAATGCTAATATTATATTTTAAAATATATTTGCATTTGTGTTTTTTGTCATTTTTTATTGCATTTTATAAATCCCAGAGCAAAGACCCACTAAGCTCACTGAGAAAGCCTCGTTTCTTGGGATAGCATCATGCGGTGACACAGGTGATCAGGTGGGATTTCAGTGGGGGTTACTGGCTGGGTCTGTGGGGACCTTATTTCAACCAGAATCGTGGATAGGAGTTCGGAGTACAAGTCAGGAAGGTTAATTTTAAGTGGCTTTTAAAATTGAATGATTTCATATGAATGATTTTCAAGAGTAAATATTCACAACGTAAAATAATCTTAATATATTTTAGTCCAATTAGTGCATTAAACTATTAGATAATCATGGGAAAGTTGGGAAGGTGGAGCAGGAAAATAATTTTATCAGTACTTATAATTCTGGGATATAACAAGGCCCCTATGGCATTTGGGGGTAGAATAAGGAATTACTAGTAAACATTATTTTTAAGTTATGCACATGTTGTGTTCTATCTAATAAATATTTTCTAATGGATGAACAAATACATATAATTAATTTGTTTTTACTTATATTTATGTTTCAGTAATGCACAAGACAGGTAGCTGGAAAATGCTCTTCAACCTTAAATCACGTACCTGGAAATAAGAAGGTAATTTTTAGTTATAGGAAAATATCTGCTTGCTATTTAATTTGTTCCTAAATTACATCCTCTTGGTTTAAGAACACCTTAAAAGATCATTCAATTCATTTTTTAGTCTCTTTTTTCACTAAGTGAAAGAATCGATTTCTAGATGATTTTTAAAGATTTTTTCCTTCCTCTTCCTACTTTATGAAGCTGTTTGTAACATCAAATGGCAAAAATCTCTCACATGAAGAAACTGAGGTGGCAGGTGAAGGATTATTAGAGTTGTAATTATGTGAGAGGGGTTTTTGAAAGCACTGAGTGTAACTGAATGTAAATTCTGGGACAGTTTGCCTCATCTTAGTGTAGGAAATACGAAAAGAAAGCCACAACAGTACTGAGAATGGAAGATTTTAATTTATTTTTCAATTACTGAAGGAGTTTGATACCAGTTCTGTAAATGTACAGAGCATGGTTTTTTGACTTATTCTGATTAATAAGAAATTGCAACAGACTTGCTCAGCACTGTGGGAAAGGTCAGTGGCAATTTTTGAAAAGAAGGCCTTGGAAACACATTGGCCTTCCAAAATAGAGTAATGCAAAACTGCCAGTCTTATTTTCCTCCATTTTTGGCTTTGCACTTCAGCTTTTTGATTCTCCTGTTTTCATTATGGGCAGTATTGTGTGGATCTGTTCTAATAAATGCCGTTACTCGGAACAATGAGGTTGAGCATGATTTTCAAATCCTGAATTAAATGCAAACCTAGCAGCAGAAAAATGGATTTAGTGGTATGATAGGATTTGCAATATAAATATATTGCATTAAATATAAAGTTTAATTAAATAAATGAATATTGTAAGGACTGCCATTCAAGCGAGCATTGTACCTGTGGCTAATTAAATGTGTGCACTGTGAGAACAGTGTGGAGGTCACACGCTGGTGCCTTTGGAAGCAACATACAATATATATTTTTGCTTAATTTTGGACAAATGGTCAACCTCTGCAGAAGAGAGATGTCCTTTTTTCAGAGTCAGCAATGCTGGTTTTGATGCCACAAACAGGACTATTGCATTATTTCTTTGAACTTCAAAACCAAAGAAGAACAGATTTCAAATCATATCAGCAGCCAGATAAGTACAGTCTTAATTGCAATATTGATATGGAACAACTTTAAAGCTTTATGGTTGTATAGTCCTTTGTGCTAACATGGATCAGAGTAACACACAAAGGAGTTGGGCTACAAACCCAGGGCAATATTCCTATATTTCTGCTTGTTTATGATTCTTAGTTGCAGGGAGAAAACAATGATGCTGCTATTTTCCTGTTCTTTTAATGGGGAAAGGGCTTTTTTTTTGCTTGATTTTGTTGTTTGTTTGGGTTTTTTGTCGGTTTGTTTGCTTTCTGTGAGAAATACTACTTTGTACATACACAAGGGAATTCAAGTAATTAATTGATGTTTAGAAACATGGAAGATCATTGTGATTTCTTTTCACTGCAAGTAAATAAATCCCATAGATACAGAAAATGTGCCCCTGAGAAAACAAGTGTCCCATTTTCATTATGCCAAACAACTTTCTTGACAACTTGACAACATTTGCCAAACAAGATTTTGGCAATAGAATGCTTTAAAAGGCATTTTATAAGGCTATACAATTCAAACCATTTACTCTTAAGTGAAGTATTTGTAGCAACTAGGAAGTAAGGGAACAGGAGGGAAATGTTTCTTCTGTATGAATCCCTTTGTTTCATTGCTGACCAAGGGAAGTGAGTGCAGGCAGATTTGAATTGCTGTGATTGCAGACAAACAGCACCTGCCTCCATTTGCCACAGCCATACCAGAACTGGAGACAAAAATATAATTGCTCAACATTTCCAGACTCCATAACAACAGGTCATGACTAAATACTGCTCTCCTCTAATTCAAACTCAAGGAGAGCCATCCACATACTTGGATTTAAGTGCAAATTCAAACATTTGAATTTAGCTTGCTTTTCTTCTAAGTAATTCTGGCAAATGTATTTTCTTTAATGCTTCTTCCCAAGTAGAAATAGATATTGAAATCAAAACTGACTCATGGAGTCCTAGGGAAGGCAGGATTCTGCTTACAACGCTTTAAAATTAATTGGAAAACTTCCTAAATCAGTGACATTTCCAAAAATGCTGAAGAGTTCTGTTGTGGGACATAAAAGTACTATCTTGCTTTTAGCTCATCTGTCTTTCAAAGATATTTATCTGAAACTTTGGACAAATTTGCAGCCCCTAAGATAGACAAAATACTGATAACTGTCAAGAATTAAGTAGTGCAATACTAGACATGATTTTCTTTGAAGGTCATTAAAATTTTAATGTTGCAGATAAATAATATGACCCGTTTCTTTATTTGAAATTAATTATAATATTTAATATATTCAGCATACACCACTAGAAAAGGTCATCTGCTCTTTGGGTAGATGGGGTTCTCTTGTAACCCAAGAAATGCTAATAATGCTGATCCTAAAAAGAAATAGTTTCAAAAATGACACAATTGAAATTTGAAAATAAATGTGTTCAGGTTTCCACTTACATGCTGCAGTATTTCCTAATCATGTAACAGTGTCACTTCTGCACACGACAAGCCATCAACTATTTTTATTTTGACCTGAGCCTTCACACAAAGTATTAATTTACTTTGCAGCATAATGGAACCAGTTCTGCTGTCACCACAGAGAGCTGCTGTGCACTGCATCAGAAAGAGAGATGACAGAAATTCCAGCAGCAGCAGAATTTAAATGTCTCGCCTGTAATTTTTTTCAGTAGCATCTTTGTACATCTGACATGTGAAATACATCTTTAGCTTTTGAGACAACAAATGACATTTGATTTTGCTAAGAAGGCTTAGCAAGGGAAAGGCATATTAAAAATGCCACTTGTGTTACCACAGAGGTGTCCTCTGAAAATGAGCCTAAATATCTATGGAATATTTTAATACTTAGAATTTTTTCTGAAAATACCATTAAACAATTCAAGTTTTTCCCTTCTGGAACTGCAGGCAAGTGCTCTGACCTAGTTTTACACATTTATTTCTCCATTATTTTTTTACCGCAGCCCTCCCAATTCAGTGGATTTGGAAAATCCCAAAACGTGAACTGATCTCTGAGAAGACAATGAAGAGCCCAGCAAAACCTGAGCACATTTCTATCCCATTTCATGGAGTACTAAGTCAAGTGCATTTTGAACTGCCAAAAGTTAAACATCCTGTGGCATAGGAAATCCTATTTAAATATCAAAGACCATTTTTGCTGAATTAAAAACATAAACATAGTTGTTTGGAAAGACTAAAAGGTATAATTTTTTCATTTATCAATGTGATTATAAGATTTCCTTAAAAACAGATGAACTTCAAATGTCCTTATCATTAGCATGCTGGTATTTTCCAGTCCTTGTATTTGCTGGCAACCTTTTTGTCCTTCCAGGAGAGAACACTTGTACTTATTTACACAAAATAAAGACAGCTTCACTTTGTAAGTTTAATATTTTGGGCAAGCAGTAATATACCAGTCTGTTAGCCAGTCTTAGCAGGAAATAGTCCTAGTGCTGATCACAATGAGATGACTCGTGGTCTCAGCTCATTTTGAGAAGTTTAGTAAACATGTTATCTCTAGCACAGGGCTGATGTAATGTTTATAAGTTCAGTCTGTCCTGTTTTGCCATTATTGGTGATACTCTTGTTACCAAAACAGCCTAAAAGTCTTTTCTTCATCATAACCTTCTGAAGGTCACATACAGATGATGTTTCATCATGATTAATATTTGAAACACATTTTTAAAGAGAAATCCCCCATGCTGTCAAAACACCTCCCTGAATTTAAAACTTTAGTTCTTACTTATAATAAAGCTTGAACAACTTGATACTGCAGAAAACTTTTAACTCATCATCTGATCTGTAAGTAAAATCCATTTTGTCTAAATAATGAATATGTCCAGTCATATGATGGGTTATCTATATGATTGCAAATGTTTACTTAACATTATGGTTAGATGAGCATCTATATTTGTTAACATAAGGATCAATACATGTCCTTCAGGACACTCGAGCTAAGGCTGACATAATCACAGAGGAAAAACTCTGTGTATAAATTAGAAGGAAAGAGAAAAAACTCTGCAGCCTGAATAACCTGTTTTGTCAAGGTTTGTTAATACTCCTTTTACACTCAAAAAATTTTCCATTTCCAACTGTCTTTAGAGTGCTTAAATTTTGATTATGATCATGTCACACACACTTTAATTTCTAGGCTTCTAGCCTATCAGTTTAACTGAACTCAGTGTAATCCTGACACTCCAGGCTGCAGTGATTCCATCACCTCTGTACTGACAAGGGGGTCTCTGCTCATGTGTCACCATCTGGGACCTCACTAGAAATGCTGCAGTGGAAAATCAACCCAGCTCCTCAGTCCTTATCTGAACCATGTCGGGGGTATTGTTTGTAGCAATGTTCCTTTAATCCTTCTTCACCTCAAGTAAGAAATTATAACTGACTGTGCACATCAGGAAGATCTGATGGATAGGGAAGTACAATTTTTAGTAATTTTCAGAATAAACCAACACTTTCAAATTTCTCAGCATTATACAGGTATAGAATATTTATTATATGGAAGCTCACTACTGCTCTCATGCCTCAGTGCAGCAGGGATGAGTAAACAGCCATAGAGCAAGCTCTGTCTTCAAGACCTCAGCAACTTCTTTAATTACCTCCATAGATGGAAACTTCTTTCCAAGACAGACTTTCTTGGACTGTGCAAATGTCTTTGTTTACCTTTTGCCTGTGGTTAAGGTCCTCAGGAACCTCCTTCAATACTTCACTAGGAAGGTGTCCATGAGAACTTAAGGGAGAGCATCCAGCACCTGTTATTTGTTACATACACCATCTTTTATCATTTTTTGCCTCAGCTGCTTCAAATGTTGGGGTCCCAGGTCTATGTCTAAACCAACAGAACTTAGCTCCGTGTCTGATATCTGACAGGGTCAGAGTTGTGCCACTTCAGAAGCACTGAATATGCAGTAAGAGAATCAGAACAAGTAAACAAAATGCTCCATTGCCAAAAAAGATAAACTGAGATGACAAATTGTATAACTTACTATTACTAATTATACTTATCTAATTATTACTGTACGAGCAAAATATATCTTATCTTAAAGCCATAGAAACAGTTGCATAAGAAGTTTCAGTAATGCAATACTAGCTGCTTTCAAGCCTACAATGTCTACAGACATTTCTACCAATTAGATCACCCAAATATGTGACAAGCTCAGATAATCTGCTAAAGTCACATTACATTTTACATCTTTGCAGAACTAGCATTGAAAATTAGAATTTTGCTTTTACAGAATCACTATATGACATTTCTGCAAAAACAGATTTGGCTCTGTTAAAATCAAATCTCTTTTTGTTTACTCTTATCAAATTCTGTGACAGAAACAACTGGTTACTAGTTAATAATGCAACAATACTGCATATTATTTGATTCCTATTCTGATAGGTTTCTCTAGTTTAGATATAAAAATACAAGCACAGAAAGAGATTTTAGATCCTCACTCTGTCATACAAGTGTGAATATACAAGATTTTGATTAAATTGTACTTTAGTGAGAACTTTTTTAATAATAATATTTTGCCTCCCATCTTGTTCAGTCTCAACTCAGGAAAAGGAGTGTCCTGACAATGTCCATGTGCCCACTCTGAACCAGCAGTAAGTGTTGTTAGTGAAGGTCATTTCCTGCTTCTTCACAGTTTGGTACCAACCCAGACCAACCTTGTTTAGCCTGAAATCAGACAGTGCTAGTGTTCAGGGTCATATGGCTTCAAGCAAAATGAATGGACCAAGTCATTAAGCTGAATGTTTTGTGTAATTGCAGGTTAAAAAGAATCATAATAAGTAAAACAGCTCAGTTTGCAGATGCTGAGTTCACAGCTGCTGCTTTTGTTTACTGATGCATAGTCCTACTGCACACAAAAATTTGAGCTTTATTGTCTTAAGACTGCAACACAGTGGTTCAGGGAAATAAGACACAGGGGAGGTTAGAATAGAAGAGCTGAAATGTAGCACACAAATAAACAGATACTCTACAGCTCCTCCTAAATCCGTGCTTAGGCTCATGCTGGACATGTTTCACCAGGATATCAGCAGACATTGAAATTCAGTGAGCATGAGCAACATTCCCATTTAATGTTAATTTGTCAAAACAGGAAAACCAGGAACTTTCTATGAACTTCTGAAAACTGATACAGCTCATATGAAAAGTGTCTGAATCTCAACAGCACCTCTACAACAGCTTTTGCATGTGAGGTATCTGAGCAAGTTTTCCCTTGGTGTCCACAGAAAACCTGAAAAGCACTGCTCTACACTGCTCTAGAGGTTATAGGAAAATGCCAGCAAGAATACACTTGGCTTACAAAGTCACACATCAACATGTCTATGTACACATTGCCTCAAAGAATGATGCCCCTGAGATATAAAATATAGAACAGATACTTTAAAAAATGCCTGTTTGTTACCAGTTGTCATCATGTCCCTAGTTCTGAGAGTCTCCACAGAGATTTTGCTTATTTCTTCATGGAAAGGGTTGTTGAGCCCTGGCACAGGTTGTCCAGTCCCCTTTAATGGAGGGATGTAACAGGCACATGGATGTGACACTTGGGAACATGATTTAGTGGTGGCCTTGGCAGTGCTGGGTTAATGGCTGGACTCAGTGATCGTGGAGGTCTTTTCCAACATAAAGTATTCTATGATTCTTTTTATCTATTACTCCCCTCTCTAGTAAACAGACCTTTAAAGAAGGAATCTATGAGAGCAACATGACAGGAGAGATGGGCAGCAGCTGAACACAATTCTCTATTTAGTATTTATTTTACTGCAATTATGCACCAATATCCTAAGGCACAAGGACATATGTTAATACTTTCAATTTGCAGGTCTCTAAGAAATTTGGAATGAACAAGTGAAAAGATCCTTCCAACTTAGTGAGCAAAAGTTGAAAGGCAGGAAAGCTGCTGAAGAGTCACATAGCCTTAAGGAACAGGGCAAAGCTATTCTGCATTAGGGAAAGGAAAGAGGTTGAACTCAGTTAAGTTCTTGCCACAAAAAGAAAAAAAAATAACAGTGTCAGTAAACAGGATTAATTTTCAAGAAGAAGCTTATGCTTTTTGTTCCAGCAGACCTGCTTTTAAAACTATTTAAAAATATATTATTCCATACTTGAAATCAAACTCAGTCAAGCTCTTGAGGTCTTTCAGTTTTTTTTTTTTGGCGGTGCTTTTCCCTTGCTGAAGGCCTTATCAGGGAACAAGCATTTGATAATTTAAAAGTAAAGTAAATGTTCAGCTTTCCATCAGACAATCAATGAAAAAGGGAGTTCTTTTTCACAGTCAGTTATAAACACTTCTAGTTCATTTTTTACTTGGATTTTTGCTTATATTTAGTGGTGTTTACTCATTCCATGTGCCTGTTTTTATAGAAGGAACACAAGAACACCTGAAAATCTGTATAAGGAAGTACAGTATGGGGGGCCTGGAAATTTTGGATACAAAAAGACAGGCCAAGGAGTATTTCTATCTACTCTTGAAAAAAATAAATACATGGGCCATTGCCTATATTTTAGGAATTTTAGAAAGTACCAGAAAAGGACATTGGTTTCCTTTTTATATGATATTTTGAATATATTTTTCTTCTATATTTAGTAACACTACTCCCTGCAATGGGGATGGTTTTGAGATTCATTGGCATTAGCCACCCAATGGATATTTGCTCAGTGAAGTACAATTCCCAGTTTCCAGTCAAGGCAGGCAGACTGGAGATCCCTTCAGGAGCTCACGATTCTTGTTGGAGCAGCTGGAATGGGAAGTTCTCCTGCAAAGGGAGCCTTGACTGTGGCATTGCTATGCCAGGTGCCAGTCACTCCCACCTCACTGCCAGCCAGGAGCTCTCTGCCAACTGCAGCACGAGTGGGACAGAAGCTTCACCAGCCACTGGCTCTGGAGCCACTCCTGACTGCACAGCTGGGGCTTGAAACGGACCCTTGAGGACAGGCAGCAAATATTCTAAAACTACATGAAAAAATGGAAACTTTTGCCTCTGGTCCAGGCAGTAGAAGCTCTGTTAAACTTTCTAGCAGCAGAAATCACTCCCAGCACACCTCTGCTTCTCTAGGATCCCCTTGGAATAGCACAGGCATGGGGGAGCAGAAAGAGAGAGGACAGATGGCTAAAATGTCTTCTCATATCCTGTCAATCCAAGCCTTACAGTGGCACAACACCACATGAGGCCTAACCAGCTCCTTCTTTTGTTCCAGTCTGTTTCTCTCTGATGAACACACTGTACTTTAAAGTGATTCCCAGAACAATGAATAAAAAATAAGCAATTAGGCAACCTACTTCACCTAACCATATTCCCACCACTGTCCATCTGGTCTCATGCTAAACAATCCATTTAAGAGGGACTCTTGCACACAGCCACTCCAGTAACTTTCCTTTTTGATGTTACCTCCCTCCCCAACTATCAGAGGCAATTTCTGTCAGTGTCTCCCTCCTCTGTGCTTATACTTTGCATGTCCTTCACAGCACTTGTTCTAACCACCTGCAGTCCTACCTTGCCAACACAGACACATTTAGTTCTCTTAAAGCAAACATTTCAAATGAGACACTGCAGATGGGAGAAATCATGAGGCAGCCAGAGCTCTGCAGTACAGGTTGGATCAGTCACTGTGTACTCACCACTCTGGAGCAGAAGGACCATGACTGTGTCATGTAAGACAGCTGGTCAATACCAGAGCACTGGAAACAGGATTCTTCCCATTCTGCAAATTAAATCTCTGTTCAAATCTAAACAGACTGATGTTTGTAAGAAAGCAACCCCATTTTTACTCCCAGCCACTGGCTCTTCTGCACATAATCCTCAAAATCTTTTGTGGAGTTAGGGTTGAGTAATTAAGTCATTTGTAAGGACTTGCATGGCCAATTCCTTTTGGAACATCTGAAACATGAAGATGGCTTTGAAATGCTCATGTCTAAGCTGCTTATTTCCATAAGAAACAAATTTTCATTAAAAAGTTGTTTTCTTTCCAGTAACTGCATAAACCCCCCACAAGCATGTTACGTACCCTCAAGAGGGCAGCATGGTATTTGAAAATTCACCTTACAAAGGGAATAATGCCTTGGCATAAGAGCAGGCTCTAATGAGAGCGTGGAATTAATGTTGCTGTAAACATTAATTATAAAAAAATTAGGCAAAAAAAGAAGGTAAGTCTATGGCAGGGCCTGTCTATGGTATCACCTGTCCATTGCTGCTGTTCATGTAGCATCACAGGGATTACAGAAGCAGCTGATGCAGCACTGCAGTTTCCATGCCAGTTCTTGCTTAACCAATGCCAACTGTGAGCAGTCTATTCAAAACTGTGGTGGGCATTGTGTGTAGAGCAAGGAACAGCCAAGCTCTTTGATAATGAAATTTGTGCCTGTGACTGGTACTAACTCTGTTCATGCTTTCCAACAGTACTAAGAAATTAAGGATTAAAGGAACACTGACTACAAGGTGATCCCTTGTAGTATGGTTTCATGGCACTGCATCATTTTGTCCTTCCATAAAAGTATTGTTTCATCACAGAAGACTTTTTTCTCTCTCTCCTTATATAAAAATTCCAGTGCAGATCTAGTCTTCACAAATTTATATGTTCTGATTCTTGTGTCATCATTATCAGTTAGCCCTTACACTGCTTCTGTTTTGTTTAATTAAATGTGTTTCTGTCTTTCATACTATGAAAAAATCTTCCAATTCCTTGACCATTTTAGTAAAAATTCTCTCTGCCTGTTCCCATGTAAATCTTGCCTGAGCAAAGATAATAACTGCATTCCAAGTGAACAATCCCTGTCACTGTCCTTAACATTTCTTCAAGTATTCTTCAATACTTCTATTGGAAATTCACCATGTCACCAGATGTGCTCTTTCGAGCACTGATGACTTAGGGATGGCAATGGTAGCATGTACTTGGAAGGCTTGGAGAAGGAACAAACTTGGGAGTTAGCTGCAGGTACAGGCTCAGATTCTGCCATCACTGTGCAGCAGGCCAAGACAAACAAGATTGTATCTCCCATACCTCATTTTAGAGTGGTGATAATATCCACCATGCTACTAACTGGTACCACAGCTATAAAACTATATATACACATACATCTTAACTGGATACTTTTCAGATCACTAAAGTACTGCCTCTGCTGTAATGTCCAAGATCAGCTAAGTGCTTTGATACTGGGATATCATGGCATAACCCACAGCACGTCATGTATTACAAGAATTTCTTTACCCAATTGAATTTTCCAAAACAAAACTTCTCTCATTTCAGAAGAATGCTTACTTGAATTATTCCTTAAATTGGTGTGATTAATTTCATCATAAATCCTGTGTACTAAGGAGAAAATTTATAACAGCATTTCTACAAATACTGCTACTTAACACCCTTCTACCACCCAAATGTAGTACATTGCAAAATAAAAATTATTTTCTTCCTTATTTTCTGCAGTGGTTTTTTTGTTGTTATTTTTGGGTTTGTTTCTGAGAAAGCATTTGACCTGAAACACAAAGGACTAATCCTGTCATCAGTCAAGTGCCCAGTGATTGCACAATGGAATAATCTGCAACATTTTTCATATGATCAGGATCTTCTACATGATATCCATCCCAAATGTATCAAATCTTCCCAGGTTATTTGTGCTCAGCACAGTGTGTTTTGACCCTGCAGGGAATTATCTATGGGCTGAAGAAGTCACCCCAATGGGGGACACTGAGATGGTATCAAACCCCTGCAGTGCTGGCTCGGTAGGAGCTGGGCAAGTGCTAAACCCCTCCCAGAGAGCAGTGCCCTGCTCCTGTGTGCATGCTGGGGTGAGCTGCATTTGCTGCCCTGCCAGCCTGAATCCTGCTACACACAACGTGTTTGTGATTTGGGGGAGATAAGCTGTGCTACAGGGGAAGAGGAGCTGACTCCACACTCATTGGTCTTGTGCTTACATCTAGCAATCAATTTCCCCTCTCCCCGAGAACATGAAATAACACCCTGTGAAACAACACAATATCCGCAGTATCTGGCATTGCACAGCATCCTAAACAGGGAACATTTCATCCAGTCCTTGGCCTAGGAGCTTGGTGAGGCTGGATACCAATTCCAGCTATGAAAAAACAGAATTTGAGCAAGGACTCAAGGTGAAAGACATTCTATCTCATGCATGTGGCGCAGTTCAGCAGCTAACACAGTTAACACAAAGGAAAATGCAATAACAAGTTCTTTTCTCCTGTTCCTTGTTCACCAAACTGTTTGCAGGCTCATTTCATCTCTCAGAATCTATCACTGCTTCTTCTCTAACTAGGAATTTGTCCTGCTCTCCTAGAGTTTACTGGGGGAAGCTGTTGTAAGACTTCTGCATTTCAAATAATAATCCAATTAGATACTCCTTATTTTATAAGGTTTCTACACATTTAATGAGTGATTTGATAAGAAAGTGAATACTAAAAACTTTCAGAATGAATCAACCTAGAGCCGAAAAAAGATAAAAGACACCTGACTTAAAAAAGGAACAATATTTTCATGACTGACCTACACAAGTGGGCTCTGCAATTACATAAATTCTAAGAATTTATAGGTAGCTCTTCTACATGCCTGGATCGCTGATTCATTCTGGTACTGTTTCATGCTCCTGCTTCTTGTAATGTATGGACTGTGCAGATGCAACCTACAGCCTTGTTGACATTTAGCTAACTCCTCTCAGATTCTGATTCAGAGATCAGTTTCCTTGCAGGGAAGGATGAGCACATTCCCATCTATGGATTAGTTCTCACAGCTTTTTTATCTAGTTGAGAAAGGAAAAGAGAAAAAGTGACAGACTGTGACTCTTCAGAATAAATCCCTAACTCAGACCTGCAATGCTAGAACAGCTCTTCTGATATGACTCCATGCAGGTGGGGAAATTTCAGCGGGAAAAGGTTCTTTTTTTTAGCTGATCTCTGTGTTTCATTGTCCCATGTACACAGCATTATTCAGATACCCAAAGGATGTAAATATTGTGCCATTTGCATATGTGCAGTTAGATTATGGTAGTGAAAAACCATGAGGGTGGCATTACTCAGTACCAGGCACTGTCATCATTTATCCTGTTGAGAAGCTATACACCACGAGCTTGGTCCTACACGTCTCTCACTCCCCAAACTCCTCCTGAGTCAGATTCAGCTTGTAACCATTTTTTTGTTTTGCCACTTGCCAGGTGACAAAACTGTATCCTCTGGAAAGAAATGGCAGAAAGATACAGCTCAGTCATCTTTCCCTCCATCCCCAACACACATGCTGTAGTGAGGTTACTGTTTCCTGACTGGAGACATGCTCAGCCTTCCCAGCTGCAGAACACAAAGCTCCTTCTCCTCAGTATGTGCTGTCCCAAACCTGCACTGGAAGTAGAGCAAAGCCAAACCAGCCCCTTGTTTGCATGCTTCAATCCAAGTGCTTGGACTCTACATCCATCTGGCCCCTCCTGCTCCCATTCCCAAGTTCTACATGACTGGACTCTTCCCTTTCCTTGCAGTTAGCAGGTTTTACACTGCATCATTTATTACCTTGAGAAAAAAATCAAAGGATCTTCACTGAAAAACATTAAGTAAGCCAGCAACAACAGAAAAAAAAGTTTTCTACACTTAAAGCAGATATATAATGACTTCCTTTATACATATATATATTTATATATATAAATGTATTCTAATCTGAGAGCTCAGCTAAGTAGGTTAGTGATGCCTACTGACTTCTGTTAAAGTCTCCTTGGTATTATGATAGGATAAAATTAACTTAAACAGAAGGCTTCTCTATGATGAAAAAGATCTCTGGTTGGAGTGTGAAAGAGATAATAAATGGTTTTTGCACTCTGTCCTCCAAATACTGGAAGGAATATGTCAAAAAACACTCCAAAACACTCCAACTGGGAGAGCACATTGGAAAAGGAGATGGAGAAAAGTAGGCTCAGAAAGAAAGATCATAGAGCAAAATAATTCAGATTAACAAAAATTCTGTAGGAGTCCTGTTTCTTAACATGTGTTAAGATTTCTATCATCACTGATGTTAATAATTGACATGGAGTACAGTGGGAGTTAGATAACAGCAGGAACATTCAGGCCAGGACTCATTTCATTTTCCAGTGGTGTTAGGCACTGGGTAATGGGGAAATGCACAACCATGTCAGAGATGATCTTACTTCACTGAATTAAACCTTGAGGAATTTTATTCTGTCTAGAAAAAGATTCCTGCTTGTGTCATGCAACAGGATGTGCTCTTCAGAGAAGTAAAAAGAACAGGAAGTTAATTTTGTGTTCATGAAAGCGAGGAATTAATAGCAAAGCCTTAAGTCAGATATAAGCTGCATGGGTATTGTGCAAGCCTCATCACACAGCACTGCCATCTCACCCCAATTTATGATCTGGAACACAGCAACTTTTACAGCTTTTAGCTGGAACTGCAAGTTGTACCAAAGCATACAATGATTTTATAAATACAAGGGAAAGAGGTAAAAGCTCCAAATTTCTTTTGCTCCTTCACGTAGCTCAAGTATAAGCTGGACATATTCTGATGACACACTGCACCTCCAGACTCTGCAGATCAGACTGTTGGTATCTGAGTTCAGGGTTTAAATACAGTCACTCCATCTTCTCTGAACTCAGAATGTATATGGAAGCCAAGATAAGCTAAATGAATAGGATCAACTTGAGCGTGGGTGATGCCTTGAGAGGCTACCTGGAACAGAGGTTAGACAGTGCTAAAGGAATAAAGTAGGTATTTATTAAAAGGCCTTCACAGGATACACTTTGGGCAGTGCAAGAGCCTGGCCATGGCTACACCCAAGACGGACAATGGGTCACGAGTTTTCACACTTTTATAAGTTTTGGTCCATGTAAATATTGGGGTCAATTGTCCAATTACAGCTCCAGGCCCATCCTCCCAGACTGCTCTCCTCAATTCGATATTGTTTGTACTTTTTGGCCCTGAAGCTGCAATGGTGTCCTTGGTTCTGGGGCTGGAAAAGGATTGTTCTGTGTGACTGAACTGTGAGGAGAACTTGCTAACACTTCATATGAAGTTCAGAGTTATATACTAATGCAGTACAGAATCTGGAAAATATGAAAGCTAAAACTTAAGGCATCCTGGGCATGAGCTGTGTGATTGTGTGGGCAGGCCATATTTTAATTTTCACCATCATATCTGATAGGAATCCTCACAGAGTGCCAGAAAATCCCAGCCATGAGGTCAGTGTCCTCTGAGTGCAGACTTCCAGCCCCCAGAATTCACCAGAGAGAGGGAAATCAGTCTTTTGCCCGCCAGAGTCCCTGCTTTCTAGTTCATACCACCAAAAGCAAGCTCAAACCAGAGGTGAATCTACTTCATGATACAACAAACGGCTATCACTGTTATTTGTCCTGTATGTCCTTATCTCACAGTTTGCAATTAATCACCACCCTGGAAATCAAACACTAAGCTATTTGTACATTCTCTTTGAAAATACATTTCAATTTCCTTTTACTTGAACTGCCCTGTCCTTTGCCACACCTGCTGAGTGCATCAATCTGCACAGCACACTCTGGATATACCTGAGGAGTCTGATGACTCACACGAGAGACAGAGAGAACACAATCACTACAGAGAGAACACAAGTCTGAAAAGTGTGATGCAATTACATACAGAGGGATGTGTGATCATTAGCAAATAACCACATTTGCATGGTGAAGATAGTTACAGTGTGTTGTGACTGAAGACCAGGTTCTGTTCTCAGAAATACAAAGTTCTCTTCAGTGCATGACCATGTCAGCCACATGAGCACCAAGTCTGTATTAAACACCAAAATCCTGTGCAAATCTAATTCCATCTATTTGATATATAGAAACATTTTTTGATGCATGTTAGCTTAGCCTTTGTGAAATCTAGGTTTATTCTATTCTAAGCTGCTGGAATCTATCTTATTCTCTTCTGTCTGGAGGGATTTTGTACTTTGCAGAGAAGACAATTGGGAGAGGCTGATTTTATGGGAGCAGCAGGGCACATGGACTGGTCTCCTATCTAACATTTATAGGGAAGGTTTCCCTGGTTTCAGTACAGCTCACAGATACAGTTGAAGGTACAGCTTATTTCTCAGTACTGTCATTCAGATTAGAATCCTTGGCTTTAGAACAAATATCTTAGATTCCCAAAGCCATCCTTGTCTGAAATCTGTAACCTGCAGGGATGGCTGCCTTACCTCCCTCAGGTTTTGTATCTATTAGTTTTACTCCTGAATGTTTTGATGGATTTGTATCTATTGTTTTTACTCCTGAAATATTTTTGCCACTCTGTGAGGTATTTTCATCATGAATGAATAATTTTGCAAATATTCAAACAGATGGCTCTGAAGATTGCTAGGCTTCAATGTGTCTGAAGGACAGCCACATCAGCACTTAGAATAGTCTCTGCTCATTTTTAAAAATAATCTAACTTCTACATAAAAAATAAAAAAAGCCTCGAGCAACTGGAAATGCTGAAAGCAATACTCCAATCACTGCACATCCTGAGGCTGATTCAGTGAAGTTCTTGTCATAGATCAAACTCATGTCCAGACTGAGATCTCTTTGTGTGATCACTCTCAAGTGAAAACAAGGTTAAAAATAAAGGTATCTATTGTATTTCAGTCTTCTTTGTTGTGAATGAGCTAAAAAAGCACACATTTACAGCCTTGCTTTTATGCATTACTTATATTAATTTGGTGTGAAATGCTACTTCTGAACCAATAGCTGGCTGAGCTCTGAGTCTGCTGAACCTGTGTTATGAAAGAAGGAAAATGAACTAAGACTTTATTCAAAGTTTTCCTGGCAGTTTGTCTGTCCTGATGATTTAACTGCTATTTACACTGAAACCAACATGCAAGAAGATTGTAGCCTATGACTCCCAAGGGAGCAGCTATGGAATTTTTGCATTCTGCAGAATGTTATGGGTTGGCAACCTCTCCTGTGTGCTACACAGATCACTTCAATCCCCTGTGTTTATCCTATAAACAAGAAAGTGCTCTACACTGTTGTGCTAAAGAAAACAGCTGAAATCTAAAGCAGCTCAGTCCTGTTTAAGCTGTTCCCAGACAGACTCCCTACCACACGGGTTTGTTTTCCATTGATTTGTTAATGAAAGCTGGCAGCAAATGCTACACTTCTACTGAGCATATTAATCATTGAAAGAAAACAGTATTTCTTCAGCTTTGGCAATTCCTGTACTCCACATAAATAAGGCCTCTTGCTTCCCTGTTAACCCTGTACATAATGTAGGATCTCCTAAAGCATTTGGTTTCTTTGCAGTGGTGGATTTCTGCTCTAAGCCTGGATGCCTGCTGTGGAGTCAATTAAGATCTGAAAACATCCACGTGGCTCCTGATTCAGAATTCCAATTGTGGCAAGAAGCACAAACACTGCATGCCCGATGCTTGGATGCTTTTGAGAAATAAGAATGCAATCCTGGTGCAGCTGCTCATTTTCCCAGATCAGAGAAAGAGCAACATCAGCTTAACACGACTGATTCCTGTCATTTACAGCTACCTCCAGCACTCACAGTGTGTGCTGTGTGCCTGTAAGGTACCAGGGAATTCCCTGTGCCACAAATGCACTTCATAGGATCTAGCACAGTGACTTTTCATCCTGTTGTAGGGTAATATAAAAGGGGTCTAAGAGCAGAGCCTACCACAGACAGAATTAGCCCTCAAACAGGCCTTTTCTTCTCCTCACCCCTAGTTTATGGGTTTTGTTACTAATGGTTCTCTTGAGGCAACTTTCTCCCTTGAGAACAAACTACCCTGCACACACTGCCCTGAGAGAAATTGCTTACAGCTCAATACTGGACCTGAAATGTCCAGAAATTTCGTTTCATTGCACTACTAATTTGTGCTATGCAGCACATGGCACTCTACTTGTGGGACCCTCCAGGAGGGAGGATGGCACTGTTTCAGCAAGGTAATGGGTCTTAATCTGGCATTAATAAATAATTTATCCTCTACAGAAAAGCTGCATTATTGCAGACGACAATCACAACATTTGTACTGTCATATCCCCACATTCAAGGCTTTGACCAGGTTTCCAAGCATGAAGAGTAAATCAGAGAAATGCAGTTCATGCACCTGTGGAGGCACCAATCCAAGGCTGAAGGAGTAATCAAGTACAGGCTATTTAAAAAACACTTCACTGATCAAATAACCCACTATTCACATATAGTTACTTTATCTCCTGCAATGGAAAAAATCCCTGAGGTCGATTAAATGCAGTGGAGACATCAATGATGACTGTAATCATCCTCTTATTTCTATTCTTTACACTCCAGCTTACACAGAAGGATGTACCTGCCTAGTGACCAAATCAATTGTGCTGCACAGTTATGGACAATTATTGTTAACAGTATAGCATGACAAAAGAGGGGAAAGGCAGTCCTTGGTGGGGGGGTTTGCACATACTAGACTACAAACAACAAAGTACCACCAAAATCTCTATAATACAGAATATTTTAGTGTCTCAAATTAGGTATAACTTCTTTTTTTGCCCCTCTGAGCCTTACTTTCAAATTGCTCCCTTAAATCAGTCCTAGGAGAAATCATTTAATAGCACATCTTCGTTAGTCTCTGGAATGAATTCAACGCAAATTATAATTATAACAGATAAATTAGTTTTACTGTGGCCTACTTGGGAGCAGTTTTATTCACACTTATTCACAATTTGTCTCTGCCTACTTGAGTACAGTAGCAGAGAATATCCTGGGCTGCAAAAGGGCAGTGGGCTGTCCCAGAACAGCACAGGACAGAGCAGTGCCAGCGGGAGCATTGCAGATCCTACAGCACCTGCAGCAGACACAAATTTCAATTCCTCAGTTTGGACACCTTGGAAATAGAGCTCCTGACAGATGGAAAATGCTGTGCTTGTTAATTAAGTGCTTGGTCTATATCTCTCCAGCAGACACCGCATTTTTCAGCATGAAACTGGTGCTTCCCAGTAGGAACTAGACTAATCCAGCATGGTGTTTCTCTGAATTTCTATGCAATCTCCAAGTTCATTATTCTTCAAGTCATCTTTTAGTTTTCCTCTGTCCTGCAGGTTCACCCTAAAGGTGTAAGTTTATTATGAACTGTATTTATAATATGAAAGATAGTAACAGTTGAAACCCTTAGAATAAGAATTATTTTGTTTTATTTCCCCTTTTGACATGAATGTTTTATGATTTCTGTGACTGCAAAGAAAATATCCCAGACTGATATTGACAGAATACTGAGTCTATTTCCTTTTAGTCCCTGTGGTCTCTAGCACAAGAAAATAGTTAGAAGAGCTAGAAACCAATTCCTTAACAATTTTTAAACTTATTTTGCCTCATTTCCCACAGAAAACAAGCTGTTCATGGTTTACTGTACTAAAGAAATTCCTTCAAATCAGATCACTAAAAAATCTGTTATTTTTTGCCTAAATTGTTAGCTAAAAATCTCAACTATACTAGTGGAAAAGGATTAAGAATAACATTTTTTGAAGCAATAACCTGTTTTTCTCACCTAAATAGATACAAACTGTTGACAGAGAAGAAACAGAAGACTACAAAGAAAGAAGATGAAATGGAAGAAGGAAAATAAAATGATCTGTGATATATTTAATGACTTACCATGACACATGTTTGTGAGCCTGTGAGCAAAGAAGATACATTGTACACACAGGGAACAAATAAATCCATTCTAGCCAACAGAATTTATCCTCAGTATTCTGTACTATCACTCTTCGATGTTGCCTCAGCAGTAACACCCAACTTCTGAGTGACATTTAAAAGCAATAGTGCCTTGAACCTTCTATACCGTAACCCCAAGAAAACAAATTGAAACATCTCTCAGTTTGCAATTAGAACATAGATCAGAATTTTTTTTTGTGCACAGGCCTGAATTTCTGCCATTTGCACCCACAGAACCATACATTCTCACTTTTCCTGAGCCTTTACCCAAACATGGAGGCTGGCATGGACTTCAGAGGCTGCCTGTGTACAGATGGGTTAAGAGCAATGACTCAGCCTTTCTGCTTTAACTCAAAAAGAAACAAACTTGTAAAAACAGTGATTTTTAGTGTATCAGACAAGGTTATCCAAATAGAACACAACAGCTCTGAGATATCACTAAAGCCAATGACACCTAAATAACCAGATAGAGAGGTGTGATCTGTTCTTTGCCAGTTACTCGTTAACCAATCTTCATTAATCATAAAAAATGCTTTTACATGATTCTTGATTCTATAACTGCAATCTCCCAATCAGTGTTTTGCTCAGGTGGCCTTGGTCCAGCTACTATCCCTTCTTTTCTTGCTAAGATATTTTGCAATAGCAACTGATGAGTTGGAGGTTCCAGGCTTCGTTTACAGATGAACTCTCTTGCAGTATAATCTCGATGTTTCTGGAGATTTTTAAACTTTATGAGAAAAATTTTCATTTACTAATTAAGAAATCAAAATGTCTTTTATATACTTTTCATCAGAATACTTCAGCAGTTCATTACCTGGGGGAGTATACTTTATAATACTCTCTGGGGCAAATACAAAATGAAAATAAATGTAAAACTAATTAAATAGATTTCATTTGTTGCAAGGACTGAAAACCAAAACTGAATAAAACCAAAAATCAATTTCTACATAAAGCTGTTTCCATGCTTTTCAGATCTAATTCAAAGTCATTTACATCATAGCCAGAATAAACTGAAAAAAAAAATATTAAAAATACAGTAATCAAAACTCATTGATTCAGTGTTAATCCTATGACTGCAGTACCATTGTATCTGTAGCCAGCATTCCATTTCTGTGCTAGGTTTCATTCCTTGCAGTCACATGATATTATTCAGAGCAGAACTTAACTTATCAACATAGCTGACTTGTATCAATCACTAATCACCTTGCATTAACACTGTTAATGAAGTTACAGTTGCGTGGTGATTTAAATAACACCGTGAGGCACAGCTTTCCTTAGAGCTATTAAGAAAACTGCACTGCCAACTCAATTGTACCCTCAAACCCAACACCTGAAGTGTAAAATCCATCATCTTTCCCCCAAAACACTCCTCTTTGTCAAAAGCAGGAATGCCAGAAGCTCAGCCTCCAAGTTGCTTAAATATCCTTTCTTTGGTGACCACAGCTTTCTGCTGGCTACTCTTAACCTTGCAGATAGGCACAGATAACATGATGCTTATCTGACAGGCAGGAGGCCTGGCAAGCTGCTCTGCAGACTCAAAAACAAGCAGTCCTCTGTGGATTGGCCAGCAGGACACTGGAGGGCATAAAGCACTGGCTTGGGCCCTCCCTGTGTCCCAGTATATCAAGGTTTAAGCTTCATTGACTCCAGTATAGTGGCTTTAATCAAGATTTTTCATGCCTCAGAGAACAGTACAGCTGCTAAAGCTTCTTTAATAAGGGTTTATAGCTGAGGAAGCTGAACAGGAATTAGCTGAAAAGAGATGACTTACTTGTGGCCTTATTAAGCAGCAATTTATTATAAGTCAGGCTGCAACATTGTTTTGCTCTAACATGAAAGAGGAATGTTGGTCAAAGTGATTTAGTCAAATCCTTGATTTGGTTTCTGTCCTTTCCTGCATTTTCTCTTGCAGTATCCTTCAAATTCAGGAAGGCCAATGCACTGTGCTAAGTCTCAGGAGAAACTCCTATATTTCCCATTTCCCATCAGGTCAAGCAGATGTAGCCATTTCCCAGGACTCAATGGCAATATGGCCTTTAGAAAGCTTACTTTTAGATTTCATAGCTTTTTTCATTTGAATGAAATATATTTCCTGTTACCTTATTGAGCCCATGTTGGCAATGTTAACAGAGGATCCTGATAAAGAGTATCCTGATAAAGAAAGCACTGATATAAGGCAGGTCTTGTAAAATGGACACAGCTTGGAATTTCAGTGAAGTGGACTGAAGATTCTTCAACAGAATATATTTTACCTTTGCAGACCAGTATTATTGTAGTAGATTTTAAAAAAAATCCCTTATTGAAGATGAATTTATCCATTTTTAAGTGGCACATGTCTGGCCTTACCATAATTCTCACAGAAATAGTCCCATAGGAAACATGATCAACACTGAGGTAACACTGAGCATATGGGGCATGGGATGGCTCCATGGGCACCTGCTCAAGCAAATAAACCCTGTTATTTCCCCCACTAGCCAGGACAAGGAGAAGCCCCTGCTGAAGGAGAACAGAGAATTTTTTGCAGAATGGGACATTTTCACTCAGTGGTGGATGGGACAAGATTATGCAGAGGAGGCACATCCATTTGTTAAATCTTGAGGTATCTGGCTCCTGATGGTAGAGGACTGCCAAGCATTTATTTTGTTAGCTTAAAGTTGCTTGATGTTCTCAGCTTTTGACCCTTGGGATTAGGCCCCTGCCAGAGGCATGCTGCAGAACAGCAGCAGAGTATTATCCCCTTTTTACCTTCCCTTTCCTACTTTTCCTACACAAAGACAGATCAGGGATCAAGCTAAACAGATTATTTCCTGCTGGCACCCACAGCAAGGTAACAAATCCAACTATTGTACAGCAAATGTGTGCTCTGAAGACTCAGTAGTCTGGAATTGAGGAACTACGAAGAGGAGTTAGGATATGTTGAATATATATAATAACCTACATTTCCATCTGCCTCCTGTCTCAACTTGGAAAGGCTGCTGCTTATCTCCTCTCCACTGACCTCACAGGACAAGAAGGGATCCTGTGAAATGCATGGAAGTGCAAGACCATGTGCCATTCAGCAGAATCTCAGCACCAGGACCTGGAAGTTAATCACATCTCCTTTTTCCCAAGGCAGGATATCTCATGCACCATAGTCACTCTTACTATTTTCTTAGTAATTGCCTCAAAGCTTCCATTCAGGCCACAAAGTTAAAAATCTCACAAAATCTGCCTATAATGAAACTATATAAATCTTTCACTTGCAAACTTCTCATTAAGACTGCTCCCACTGTTAGCAGAATCTACTGTTGGTGAGTACTGGGTCAAAAAGCTAATTCCCTTGCAGTCCTTTTACAGTCTCCTTAATGATTACAGAGAGTCCGGAAATGAGAGCAAAAAGTATTTAATTCTTTATTCAACATGAAATTGTCTTGATTTATACTCTTGAAAAATTAATAAAATGCCTCTGAGACAGTCTATCTCTGCTGCCAGGCTTGCACAAAGTATCTGCTTTATCTGCTGAGCTGTGCAGAACTGTAATAGAGAATAATACTTCTGCTTTTAGTGCTGCATTTACTGTAAATTTCCATTCTTCCAGGAAGGTTCTGACAGACATATTTAGCATCTCAGATCTGACTTCAAGAGGAGAACTTAGTTATTATTTGTTCCACTAATACTTTTGAATAAGGGCCTAGTAGTTGAATTTGGTGCCAGGACTGAAGACAGAGACGGGACCCTTGCAAGAGGCTGGAAAAACCAACCCCTCCTGAGCTCATGATAAAGGCACCACCCAGATGTTCCTTCTGTACCAGGGTTCCTCTTTCCACAAATCACAGCACCATCCCATGCAGACAACAGGATTTACATTCCTATACAAAGCTTAGTTGGGTGTTGTCAGATTTATCCAATTCTGCCTGACAAACAGCATCCCAATTATCCCATACTTCATTACCTGCCACATATATTTAATTAAAATTAGCCCAACATCTTGGTTATTCTTGGTGATGATGGCACAGACTTCACCAACAGTCACAGACTAAATGGCATCATGAATAGGATCCTTCAGAAGGGTCTCAGGGAGGGAAAAAGTAGAATGTGCTATTTTCAGGCTTTAAAACTTCATGTATATTTTCTTGGCAAACCACTCATTTATTGCCCTGCTGTATCCTGTTTCCTTATGATCTTACTTTTCTCTCCTGTGAAACTCTAGTCTACCAAAGAGAAACATTGTCAAAACACATCCACACAGTTTAGGAAGGAGATTTACATCCAAGGTAATACGAACAAAACTGTGGGAAGTCACCATGTTTCTAATGTTAAAAACATTGAGGAGGACTAAATGTGTGTTCTTGGAGATGGGAGCTGCTGTTCAAATGTTCCAGTCCTATATTATTGATAACTGGTTTCAGCTTCAGAAACAATCCTTGTTTGCTGACTTTCAAATAACCACTGAAGAAGTTAATCAGCAGCCAGGACAAAAGAGCTTCCAGAAGGCAGTGACAGTGAAAAGGAAGTCAAGCACAGTTGCTGTAAACTCCTTTTATCCCCTCACCTTTATAAAGCCTTAGCCCTTAAAGCTGGAAATACTCTTTGCTACTCTGTCATGACAGGGTTCTACTGCTGAGTTAGAACTTCCATGCACTAAAAATTCTAACCAGAGCCAAAATAAAAGAACAACTGGAAAGCAGTTAATGAGCAATGAACTTCTCTTACTTTACTACAAAGCTCTTGAAAAGCTGTCCATCCACTTGCTCATAAATCCAGATGCACACATAGGCACAATGCACACACAAGTTTAGTCTGTTTGCATGTTTGCAGATCAGTTCAATACAGCAAAATCTTTATCAGTGATATGATAAAATGTCTTTGTAGACTTGCCTGTAACACACTTGAGAAGCAGCTGAAATTCTGGTTGCCAGCAGGCTTATCTTCCATCTTTTACCTCTGACTAACACAGCAGAGAGTCTTTTACCTGCATATTTCACAGCTGGATCTTTTAAGTGTGATTTTGGGTAGCAAAGATATAAAGCAAATTCTTCTGTCTTTTTCATTCCTCTAAAATAAACCCACTCTCTCCTTGGAGCTTATCTGAAAGCTTGAAATTGAACTCATGAACACCTCAGGAGAAAATACAAACTGGACAATAAAATGCATATACAAAAGGCTCTGAGCATCCTTACCCTAATGAATAGTTCAGAGAAGTTGAAATGAAAAATCTTTAAACTCTTCCTCACTTACCTGCACTAATAAATATCAACAGACCATGCAACTTTGTTGCAGGTGCACTATCAGATGAGCAAATATTTCTCTTTCTGTGTGAAGAAGGGATTTCAGAGAAGATCCCTTGGCCAGCCCTGCTCTGAGCCAGCAGCCCTCAGAGCACCTCAGCTTCCAAAGGCCTTCATGTGTCAGGAAGGTTTCACATCATGCAGTGATCTCTAAAGAGAAAACAACAAAATATTTAATGTTTGCAATGCCTCATAACATTTCATTTCCCAATTTGTATTCAATTTCTGTCAGCAGCCTGCGGTGTTTTCATCATCCTCCAGCCCAGGCAAACCCTGTGATTCCTGCTCCACTTGAATGAGAAACAGAGTGAGAAGTGGAAGGTAACTGCTTTAAAGAGCACAGCAAATCCATAAATACCCCTGAACTTGAATGCAACAAAAAGCCAAACTACAAAACATCTTTCTCCATATTTCAGCAATATTAGATTGGGTACAAAAAAATATAATTTATAACATATATGTTTTCATTCCCAAGGCTTCCACAGATGTTACATGCAAATGTTCAAGTGTAACAAATCAAAATACCAAACTCTGGACCATTTAATGAGTTAATTGATTTTTCAGAGGTGTCAGGCAGTTTGTAGCTTTGCTTGCCCAATTACTTCTTCTGCCTAAAGTAAGATGCAGTTCTAACTCTATTAGTTCATTATGCTGTAAATCAGAGAAAGAGGAAATAGAAAAGACCAGCAGGAGAAGCAAATATCATCAAGGTTGACAGGAATGTTAAATGAATTTTCTCCCAACATTCTGCTTAAGATCATTTCAGTAATAAGACTGAAATAAATTTCTTTAGTTCTTCAAGTGAAATGTTACCCTCTTATTTTACTAAAAACAATTCAAACAGAAAGGAAAGAATGGCTGCCAAAAGATTTTAATTAATGAAGACCCCTAGTGAGGATGAAAAACCTACACATCCAACCTCTTGGCATTTATTATCATAGCTCCTGTCAAGACAGGAGCAAATTGTTCAGCTACATTGCAGAAGTTTTTAATACAGAATCCATAAAATTTAATTCATGGAATAAACCTCTTGGCAACTACTTTCTAGTTAAGTAAAACTGGTTTCTTTCCAGATCACTGATCTTGTTTTGTAGGTAATTACATTTTAAAATGATACTTTTTCTCAATATTACTTTGAAATATCTCTTTTTTTAAATAGATAATTACATAAAAACAGGCTTCTCAGTTCTTCTGATATAATTTTTCATCAATATTTAATTATTCTAGTTACTCTCTACTAAAAGGGCCCACATTCTGGAGTTTCAGACCAACTTCCACTGTAACTGGGATTTCTCTGAGCCTTTTGCTAACATCTACAACAAAACAGAAAATCAGACTTTTCCTTTTATGATTATTTTTTGGAAAAGAATTCTTCCTTGTCCCAAACTGCTAAAAGAAAAAAAAAAAAAAGAGCTTAGAGGAAAAGATGTTCTCTCCTTGTTGTTTACCCAGAAGCGAAAATGGATAGGAAATACAAACACACTACCATGTGCAAAAATATCCTGCTAGTGTCCAAGGATGTTACAACTGCAGACATCAGATGGGGCTGTAGTGCAAAAGAGCCTTGGCATTCATGTGGGACCATGGAGGAGCTCCTGGCCATTCTGGCTCACAGACCAACCCCTCTTGTGACTCTTCATCTCCCCTGGAGATCACTGCTCCTACCCCCTAGGACAAATATTTAAAGAGACAAAGAACTAGTTTGTGAGCTTGAAAGTTGGGTTAATTACTGAATAAATATATAACTAGAGAAGATAGATGTTTATTTGGTTTATTTGACTAAAAATTCAAACTGCTCTCCTGATCTCTAGCCATGAGTGGAGATAACTGAAATTTCCGGACACACCGGAAAATGTGGAGGACACAAGATGTGACTTGAAATCTTATCTTGCTTCCATTGACATGCAGGGATGTGTCCTAGCTTTAACAAGAGTGGGGAAGGCTCCTAAAAGTCTCTCTTTTAAAACATCAATGCTCAGTCTGCATCCTACAGGCTCAGTATTGCCCCATTACAACACTGTTTCAACAGCCTGTGGAGTTTTAGTGACAATATCAGGCAAGAAAATGAGCTGTTATCAAGGAAACAGCTCACTTCCTTCTACTGCCTTTAAGTCCAAGGTAAAAAATAAAAATATTAAAAAATTATGCAGTAAGGCCAAGACAAAGAATTCAGCTCCTCTCATTCCTAGAATAAGGCAAGCAACCTTTTCAAGGTGGATATGAATGGGTAGATTAGTTCAGAAGAAGCTGCAAAGAAATCTAGAAATACTTTATTCAAGCAAAGGCCCTAATTATCTCGTCACAATCCCAGTTGTCAGGAAACAGGGACAAAGATGAAGCTCCAGGTGGTTTCTCCTTCCCAAAAGTTAGTGTATACCTACAGAAATAGGAGCATAACTACTGAATACATGGGTCTTAGTCAGAATTAATCTACAGCACTAAATTCAAGGAAGTTACCATTTCAAATGTATTCTTTCATTAAAGACTTTATGATTTCCTAATTTGAGCACTACATCAAGTTTCAGTTTCTTCTTACCAGCTCTCCAGTGCCATTTGTGAATGACACCAACCTCATAATTATCCCTTATTATTTGTTTTTGACCCTTTTCATTATCTCTTCTCTGCTTCTTTAGAAAATTCATTTTAAAATTACTGATCTCACTGAAAGCCTTGATGTTTCACTGTGTTCTCCTATCCCAAATCTTTACTTTAGCACTCTGGTTTTCTCTCTAATGAAGATTTCAATCACTGTTTGCTTTACTGTCAACCACCTTGACTGGCTGTGAGCATAATGAACTCCCTTAACCCCAGAGGAAGGCACTGCAAACCTGTCAGGGTTAATGGGCTCACGGGCTGCTGATTTCACTGCACGCTCTCCCACAGGCAGCAGGAGAGTCCTGCAGCAGCCTGACCTCCACAGCCTGCCAGGAGTGGGAGGGCAGGAGGAGGGATGGCCGAGGGAGCCAGGCACGCTCCTGTGTTTTCAGTAAACACTGCCTGGAAAATGGGCCTGCTTTATAGCCCAGATTAGAGACTAAGATAGACAGATAGATAGAGAGCAGCTGGCTGGGATGGAGAAGCCCTCTGAGGGGAACTGCAGGGCTCACTTGGGGAAGAACATGCCAGGGAATCAGGCAGCAGTTGGTGCACAGAGATGTCAAGCAACAGCGGTAGCTGAAGGTTGCAGGACAGGTACAGAATTAAAGCAGTGGCATTCTCTGCTACCATCAAAGCTGTGCAGCTGCTCAGTCCCTGCACAAACCTTCCTTCCTGCTTTCCCACAGCTGATCCTGCATCTGAGCCTCGTTTGCTGGAGCTTCAGCTCCCTTTCTAGAAATTTTTTGTGAGAGCATGCACATTACAGGAACTGCAGCTCGCCTAGGAGAGGCCAGACCATCACAGGCACTCTCGGTGGTGGATGTGAAGGCGGGTCCCAGCTGTTTGCTGTGCAGCTGCACTGCTGAGGGTGTTGAAATACCCAGCCCAAAGGCAGGTGAGAGCCTGCACAAACTGCAGTGTGTAATTCCTCCTGTCTCCACTAAGAAAAGAGCCTGACCCAAACTGATTTGTCTCCAGAGAAGAACAACATGAAATACATTTGCACACAAGAAAAAGCAATGCAAGTTGCTGCCTGTCTGCTAAAGAGCTGACCCAGCCTTACTGGAAACATGGGCACCAATGGCACCAGGACAGGACATGTCCTGCATGGGAAAACAACGTGGATGTGAAGATTCTTTGGCTTGGTTTGATAACAAAGTTTTGGAAAACATGCAGAAGTAGCTAAGCAAATATAACTACTACATATGGAGCAGGAAAAACAGTAACTTCCAGGATACTGAGGCACATGTGTGTATAGAAAGTCACAGGGGATTATGACTTTCTTCTTTCCGAATTCATAAAGATGACATTTCACTGCAAAGAAAGCTCTCTTCATAGACTGATTTTGAAGGAAATAGCCTTGAGGTTGCTCTAATCCTGCCAGGGAGATTCGGTACAATAAGTCTCAGATCACACCACTGGATAGGAAAGCAGCTAAGACAACCAAAACAGTGAAAGTAAAAGTCTCCAGTGGATTTGTGGGTCAGGTCCTCAGCTACTCCAAACAGGCTGCAGTGCTCTACCTGCAGATCTGAGGCCTGGCTGAACACCGTGTTTGTGAGAGAGGGACATGGAACAGCCCAGCAACACCTTATTTCTTCACACTGCTGCTTTTCCCAGGAAGCTTCTTAGCATTGCTTATATGAAATGCTGGAGTGAATCTGGATCTCTAAGATATCTCATTTTCCTTAATGCTCACAGTTAACTGAAATATTAAAGTGCCACCCTCTTATTATTTAAAGCCTAAATTAACATAATTACCATAATTAGGACAAATGCTTTCCCCAGTCTATTATGTCTTAGCTTTTCCTGCAGGCAGATTCATTATCTTCAGGCCAGCTTTTATCTAACAGTGAAAGCGTTATTGAAATTGGTACCATTAATGTTCATCAAGATGTGCACATCACCACTTACCTTGATATTACTGATTTCTACCCTGATTGCCTAGGTGAAAAAATTTTGTGGCTCATTAGCAAGACCAAGCATTAATTGAAAAGAAAAAAAAATGAAATAGAAAAGGCTGTACTAGCAAAACTAAAAGTACAGAAATCTTTAACACAGATTGAAAGTGTGTTAAACCAGGGTCAAAAACATGAAGTCAAATCTCACTGTGTTTCCAGTTTGGAATTTATTTAGAATACAAAAAAGAGGAACGAAAGAGCTCACAGACATTTTTAACCAGCCAAGTGGGATACTGGTAGGAGATATGCAGCACAAGCTTCCTCACTGGCTGAATTCAAGCCCACCCTGAGATGCACCAAGCCTTGCCTTGATGGCAGTAGACTTGGGGATGTCTTGATTATGTCTCTCAGAGCTGCCATGATAACCACAATTAATTCAAAGAATGAAGTTCTGCTGGGCTTCCCTGCAAAGCAGAATAACTATGAAGAAACATTGCACGTAATGGAGCTGCAGCACAACACCTCTGCACCCATAGCCAGTGACTGAGGTTACTCTCCAGTACTAAGCTATGTGCAGCTATCAGCACAGAATCTGACAGCTTTTATCCTTCAGAAAACATAGATTCCAGTTTAACTCTTCCTTTTGGTTGAGAACTCATATTACAGTGTGCACTCATAAAAGGAGTGCTCTTTTATTTAAATATAATGTCTCAGTTACGGCAGCAGCAATATAAACTTTACTGAATGTTTTGTTGTCACACAGCATTCCTTGCAATAAAGGCACCTCAGTCACTCTGAATGCTCCTGGAAAGGATTGCTCTCAGGTAAGGTCAGGCTGGCAATAAGCATATCTCAGTTTGCCATTCCCCCTAGTATAAGAAAGTCCTTTTTATGTTCCCTTACATGTTTTTCTTCTTTATAAAAAGCCCAAGGAAGTGCTCAGAGGCCTGGGCAGTGCAGTACACTGCACTGAAAGAAGGAAAGCAGGTGGGTGGAACATACTAGAGGGACAAAGGTGGAGTCACTGCATTGCCACTGTCCCTACACCTCCAGGACTTCCAGGTTCCAAGACCACAAGTGTGCCCTCTGAACAATTCACTGTGCTTGCCACCACTAAACCTTTTCCAGCAGACCTGAGCTCTGGCAACCAGATACTCAGAGAGGATCAATTCTGGAACCAAAATTAGTGTTCAGACTTCCAAAAAGTTTTACCACCATGCTAAAATTCAGGTTCTTCATTTGGTGCATTTTGCTGGAAGGTGAAAACCCAAGCTCCCGTGTGAGAGGCTGCCCACAGTCACAGTGGCTGCTCACTGTCAAATCTGTCCTTACAAATTAGTTCTTATCAGAAGTCAGACCACAGGCAGAAAGTTCAAGTGGGGTCTTTGTGATCTGGATAGCTGGTTTCCATTTTTAGGAGTAAAACCCATTAAAATATTCTACCCTGATTTTCTTTTCCTGTTTGGTGAGTTTGTGGTATGCCAGGAATGCCAGCTGTTCATTTAATACCTCTCATGACTGTATAGAGATGATATTTCTTTCACTACCTCATTACTGAAAAACTGGCAAGCTAAGGGTAGTGCAGAGGCATGGGGTGCTGGCCACAGAAGCTTTGGTTTTCTGCTACAAATCATCAACCTGTGTGGCAGTCACTTTGTGGGTCCACCTAGAAATGCGGTTCAGAGACTGTTCATGTCTGGAACTGAAAGAGTTTTGTTAAGTAATATAAAGACCAACAACTGTCCTGACTCTTCTCCAAGGCAATTTTCCTTGATTGCTGAAGTAGCCAAAACTCTGTCACCTTTACTGGAAGATCAGAAATGTGCATCTTTGCTAAAACATACCACATGCAAAGTTGGATTTGACAGACTTTATCATGAATTACCTTAACTTTCTATTACATTCATGTAGAGTCCTTTACCCCAGCAGACAATTATTTGATTGATTCTTTTCCACTGTAAACAACCAAAACAGCAGCTCTCATGACTCCACTACTTATATCAACAGGGCCTACTCAGCACAGCTGTTCAAACATTTGTTAAATCACTTCACAGCAAATAACAATATGGTGCAGCATGCCTGTTCCTCATTTCAACTTAACCATAGCAATATTTAGCATGCACTGAAAAAACATATGCTCTATTCACAAAAAAAAAATTACTTCATCTTAATCAACAGCAGCCTGCTAGTCTCAGAGGATATTGGAAAGTTCCATAGGTAAGTAGAGTCTTAAAGGCTGTGAAAGATGAATAGCTTCATTCATCCTGAAACCTAATTCCTAAGAATGTGCACCCAGAAGTTCAAACAATCTGACTTTACACTTTGGTGCCCAAAGGTTGGGCCTGATTCTGCATCTCTTAATTTATTTTGTATGTATGGTAGCATAATCCACAATCCACTAAAAATACCAGGAAACTGTTGTGATAGAAGAAAACAGTGAAAAGAATGCCCAGCACTAACACATTAATGTGAGAAAACAGAGGCACAAAGTGACTCACCGAAAGAAAATCATCTACTAAGTCAGGGAGCAAAATTAAAATTTTTAGACTTCTTTGCAATGTCAAAGCCACTGGACCCTTCTGGTTTCCCACGTGTCCTGATCTACAAATTTTTCCTGCTGCATCCTTAAAACTTAGACAAGCAAATCTGCAAATTTTGTCTTAACTACTGAGCTCTGAGTAAAGATGTATTTCTCTCCCTGCATCTCTCAGTTTCCCACAGTGACCTTAGCAAGAACTTTGTGAATTACACAAGAAAAGAGACCATCACCTGAACTGGCTTGTGCCTATTCCTGTGCTCCTGCTTCAGAGCACACTAAACCTGCTGGAATGTGCCAGGAATGATAGAATCAGCAGCCAACCCCACTCCAAGCTGAGACTGCAAACACGCATGGCTCCCTCTAGACACAGGTTTTAGATGAGCTGCTGATTGGCAAAATATCAGAATCCTGTTACACAGCTCCAGAATCCACAGAATCTGTTTTCTTGCAGAACTCTGTTCAGTCTCCTTCATAAAGATCTAGTGCAGCCTGCTACTTACAGAAGGAAAAAGTAGAGATGCATTCACCTGGCAGCACGAGTCCAGAGCTCCTTTCTCAGGACTGCTCTGACTACACACTCGGTGTCTTTGGAAAGTCCATCCTTACTTATTTCCCTCTTTTTATCTTCTCTTTATAGCCTTACTATCAATTGACAGAAATTTCCAAATCTTTCCATTGTTCTGTTTTCCTCCCTGAGAACAGCTCAAGGTATTTTTCAAGTACCAAAATTAATTTAAAGATTCTATTCCTAGGACTAGATTCCAATATCAACACATTACAGAGACCTCCAAATTACAAATAGCACTGGAGGATATAAAAATCTAGTTGTGTAGAGTGGCATTTTTGAGCATTTAGGCTGTTATCTCTCACTGGAATTCACTATGACTAAATTCTTTTGAACCATCTCAAAATGATAAACCATAGAATATAGTATTTATCTAGGAAAATAAAAAAGACTAGACATGACCCCTTTTAAGACCACAGTGGCATTTGTGATCTCTTACAGATTATAGAGTTATTTATTCAGTTTACAATGTGTATAGCATGAGGAGTAGATCTCATGAGTGATACAACTTTGTTCTGAGGACTGAGGAAATGTGATATTTGAAGTTCTCCATGAACTGTCTGAAAAGGTTTTCCCCAAAGGTTTTTTGTGGGGGGAGCTAAACAGGGAAATGTGTAAATGCAGTTTGGGTTCAGCAAAGACCAAGTCTATATTGCCTTTTCTATTTCAAGATCTCTATTTATTTAGAAACCTAATTTCTCAACCTCTAGTTTGCATGTCTCTGACAACTTTCATTCACACCATATGCAAATACTAAATGTGTTACTGTTAGGAGTAACACGAGATGATTTATTATTCATTTAATCAGATGAATCTGCTAATACCAGAAGACTGTAGTTTTAAATGCTATCAATATTTGCATTACCAGTAACTGGAGTCAGCTAAGCATGCAGCTGGCTGGGTTTTATGGAGGGCTATTAGAGGGGGTTTAGTTTTGCATATTGAATGTAGACTTCTTTGGGATCTCTGAGGAGACTGCTGACTTTCTGCTCTTCCCTTGGCCACTTCTGGCCACTGCTGGAGGAGGCAGGATCCTGAGCTGGATGGACCCCCAGTCTGACTCCATGGAGCTTATTACACCTTACACAGGTATTTTATGTAGAAAGAGCAGACAAAAGGTATTTACACTCTGTATTAGCAGGACTCTGCTTCACACTGAATATCCTCCATTCTCCGAACTAAGACTGGAGTTAGACAAGAATTGTTAAATAGCTAAATTAGCTGAAAATATGAAGTGAATCACTGCTGCCTCTCCAAGCACAGCACTTTTTATGTAGGCTTAGAAATATCTTCTGCTTATTTTTTAGCTAAACTCACAAAAGCATAAAGCAGTTGCAGCCAAGGCAATGCCATGAGAAGCCCTCCCAGAGCAGCAGGAGTGGGCACGAGGAGCAGGGCTCAGGGGGCTGCTGGATGCAGCACAGCTCAGCCTGAGGGGATTGGCTACACCCCTGAATGCCCCACTGCATCTCCATAAACACCCATTGTGTTCCTTCAATGAACAACACATCTCAAAGCTGAAAACCAGCAATGTGTACGCCTGCAACATTTAATTTAGGAAATTGGGAAAGCGTGCTCATCTCCTGTGGCTCCTTTTTCTCTACGTTCTTCCTTCATAAGGCCTCAGCATTTCACAGCCACTGAAGAATTTAAAGAATGCCATTAACCAAGATACCACCCTGATAATTAAAACTAAATACTTGTTCTGAAAGAATTCTGCAGCAAATCTTAATTCTTACACATAGAAACTCATTTTCAAGCCAAAATATTACAGCTTATTGTTTTCTAGGTGATGTCTCAGCCCTTTTTTTTCCTTTTATCACTCTTTCCCAATAATTACTCCATCACAATAATGAAACTGTATTATTATTCTTTCATAACTTACAAACCCCAGTTTCCAAGTTTTGATCTCAAGAGTTTGTTCTCTACTTGCTGGGTTGCTTTTTGAGTATGGCTATACCTGTGTTTATTACAAGGGAGAGAAAAGGAGAAGGGAAGAAGGGAAGAAATTATAAAGGGAGAGGTGGATGAAATGAATTGCTGGAAATCATATTCTCTTAGGGCAAGGAAGACATGTTAATGGCTGAAAAAATGGAGAAAAAACATCGAGAAGAGCTCTCACACACTTCACCTACTTGAAATGTACATATTTTCTATAATTTTCTATTTTTCTGGACAGATAGATGAAAACTGAAGATCAAATTTGTTCTCTGGGAGTTGTCATACACAAAGACTCTGATCTGGAATTCTGTTTAGCACCCTAGGACAGGCAGGAAGTCAAGAAATCCTTTTGACTACCAGCAGTGAAAATGCTGCTGCATTCACGCTGAGAAACAAATCTACACATAAATATTTCAGGAAACCTGCCTTCTCAATTCAAAAATCTAAGCCTCATTATTGATAGAGGGAAAAACTTATTAAATACATCATAAAACCCAGTTTCCCTGAATACCCCATCAAAACTGAGATTAAATCACACTTACAGTCATTTATCACTATATGAAATACTACATTTGTACCCACAGTCTTGTATTGAAGCACCTCTCATTGCTTAGGGGCACAATTCATGAATTTTATGCCTGAGTACAAAAAGGAAATATAAAAATAAATTGATAAATACAGCCATATCTGAATTCTTCAGTTCTGTGGATTGCCACAGAAGTTTCAATTCTCAAGGCTTCTCCAAGCTTGTTTGGCTTTAAGACTTCACAGAAAGGAAAGCGTTTGTGAAATAACTAAGCCTGGAGCTCAGAAACTGCATCTCATTTCAAAAATGTTTGAAATGCGCTCATTTAACAGTTTCTGAAATGAAATACAGCAGACTTCCGGGGCTGCAACATCATCTCCTCATTTGAAATCCAAAGTTTTACAAAAGCTTAATGGAATTTAAGCTTTTTTTTTTTTTTTTTTTTAATCCAGAGAATCATCCTTCCAGACTCTCAGAGACTGTCCCCGACAATGAAAAAGGAGGCTGAAGTACTTAATTTATGTTGGATACCATATCTCAGAGCAGTGTGAGACAGAGGAATACTCTGGAACTTGCTGCTCATCACCTCAGTAAAAAATGGTCTGCAGACACTGACATGATCCTTCCAATGTAACAAATTGCTTTACCTTATGGGAGTGTGGCATTTCAAAAGATGTCCATTTGCCTTCTTGCATCAAAATGAAAAATGTCTAGTGCATTGTTATGCCTTTTTAGTAGGTATATTAAGATCTAACAATATAGCTGAAATAATGACTTTGCTTGCTAGCAATTAATGTTGAAACAACACAACATACAAGAGAGGGGAGAGAGGAATATGCCTCAAGATTTATTTTCCCATGTTATAACATGTAGAACTCTCTCTGCTATCTTACCCTTACCACAGTGCTGTGGGTGACAAGGCTGTAAAATATGAGGGATTTTTGTGTTTGTTTGTTTGTTTGTGAGGTTTTTTTGCTTTGGTTTTTGGTTGGTTGGTTGGTTTGGGTTTTGTTTGTTTTGATTTGGATTTTTGCTTGTTTGGTTTGGGTCACCATGTTTTCAAACTACCTGGCGCGTGAAGACTGAGAGTACTGAGATTCCTATAAAAAAAGGGCTCAGATAATGAATTTCAGTTTCAATTATTTCTGGTTTCTCAAGTTTGAGAGCTGTCACTGCAGCATATAAAGCTGTTTTGTACCATCACAAGATTTGTGATCTAAATTCAAACCAGGAGCTCTAAAAAGCAGAGAGATGCAGTCAAGCTCTAAAAAGCCAAGATTAGCTACGCTTTTGTTTAAAAAGAACATTAAATTCTGCACCTGAAAAGCACAACTCAACTCCACGTAAAATCCCTCAGAGTAAAGCCCCAGTTTTGCTCACTCTTGTTCTCTAAAACTGAACAGTGAATAATTCAAACGTTTCATTAATTTTGTAGGAACGGGATAATGTTAAAAGAGTACGAATCTACAGCCTGAAGTGCCCGGTTCAGGGGAAGAACGGAGGGCTTGGCTGGGGCTGGAATTCACCCCCTGGGTTTGTGAGGGGAGCAAGGACAGCACTCCCCACCTGCGGGGAAATACCGGCGCTGAAGGAGCAGCAGGGCGAGGCAGAAGCAGCCTGGGCATATCCAGACCAATCTGCCCAGTGCTGTGCTGCTCATCACCTGCCCAGCGGCACAGACATCCTTTCCTTCCCCGTCTCCCAGCAGCCAGAACCGCCGCGTTCCGTGAGGGAACCATTGTCTGTGCGCAAGGGGAGCGCTCGGGAGCTGCTGAGGGGCAGGGCCGGTTCTGTACCTCGGCACACGCGGGCGCTGCTCCGTCCTGCTCCCAGACACGAGACGGGGGACAGCGGGGACACTGAGGGGACTGAGGGCCCGGGCATCGCCGCGGCTCGGGGCCGGAACGGGCGGGAGCGCTGAGGGGGCTCAGCGGCAGCGCTGAGGGCAGGGCCGGGCCCATGGCGGCTCTGGGGGTCCGGCTGGCCCCCGGATCAGGCTCCGGCTCCTCGGGGGTCTCACAGCTCCGGCGGCGGCAGGGACACACACCAGGAAGGGGACACACCGAGAGAGGGCCACAGCTCAGGGTCACGGCCAGCTCTTGGTTTGACTTTGCTTTCAAGCTGTAGTGACAGAGATACCAGAACTTTCCTGCAAATCTTTTCTAGGTGTTTGCTACTCTTGTTATTTTACACACACGCACACATACATATATATGTGTATATATATATATGTGAAAGGTTATTTGTTCGGAGAGTTCAGCCTCTCTCTGCAGTGCCCGGAGACCGCTGCAGTGTTTCAGTGGCCCCTACCTGTCCTCCTTGATGCCCCGCTCCAGGCCGTGATGTCCCTCCCGGCCCCTGCGGTCCCACAGCCCTGTTCTGGCCCGCTCTGGGTCTGTCACTCCTGCCCTGCGCTTTGGTGACCGTGCCCTGCCAAGGGAAGGCTGTTAGACTGATTTGGCACGGCTTTTTCTCCTGACAAATTCGGGTTAACTGTGACTTTCACACTAAAGTTTCTTGCCATTTGAAAGATACATATCTGCTAGCATGGTTGAAGGGTTTTTCTTGGAATTCAGTTTAGCTGGCTGACTTTTACAGATTTCTTATTTCTCTCTCTCTTAAAAAGAAAAAGGAAAAAGAGTATGTACATTCCAGCCTATGCAGTGCTTCATCCATTTTCTGTCATAACCCAGAACAAGCTGTGTCAGGTTTTATGAAATGAATGATTCATCTTAGTACAACCTAGGTTGCTCTTTTTAGTTTCTTGTATTTGACCTAAGAAAAAAATTACTAAGTTTTTGATCACAAAAACACAGACCAGACTGGTAGCCTTTGAAAAAGAGACCCTTCTTCAAGGAGATCAAGTCTTTCACACGCTTGTCCATTTCGTAAATAGACACATGTCTATTTCATTAATACACAAATGTCAATTTCATAAACAAACATCCACTAGTTTTGTAATACCAGCGTTCTTTAGCACAACCTCATCATTTTGTCTTCATGCAAACAAAATTCACTAACGCAGCAGCTGTAATCCAGCTTGCTGGAGTAGAAATACTGAGTGGAGAGCAAACAGATTAGAAATGAATCCAGGGATCCTTCTGGAAAAGTGAGTTTTTCCAGAGAGGACACTGTGGTGGGCAGCAAGTGTGATCTGGGCTAGAAGGGAGGGAGTGGAGTTTCTTTATCACATAATGTCAAATGCAGGAAAATATAGGCAGACTTAATATGTAAAATGGTGTGAATTGTTCATGGTATGGAAATGAAGGAAATCAGAGCTGCTGGAACAAACGGTGTGTGGAGAATCTGCAGTGGAAGCTGAATCAATTCTTAGACCAGAGCTGGTTGGTAACAGGGGAATAGCTGAAATTTCACTTTTACAGGCATATTGCAATTATATGCAAAAATGTGATTTATGAGAATGCTTCTGTGTTTACTGCTTATCTCCAACTGAGCTTTAGAGGTCCTGTTGAGAATAACATAAAATGTAGCATTTTGTTCCTGTGCAATAAACAGTAATTAGGAAGCAATTTTAATTTAAAGCCAGCTAAGGTTTTGGCTGTTTACAATAACTAGCAGACAATGACTAAGCGTACAGTATGTATGAATGACAGATTAAAAATATTAATAATGAAGAAACATTAATGAAAGTACTGATTTTCATTACATGACACACTCAGTACAAATCCTTATATAGGTTTTACAGGTTTAACTGCCTATTTCAGTTCCTAAGTAGGCAGCACTTGAAGTTATACACTTCATCCTGCATCCCTTGCATGCTATCCCAGTCCACCACATTACCACTTGCTTTTCAATAGTTATCTAGCTCCCCTATCTTCCCTACTTTATTTAATTTTATGTTTTGTCTTGTTTTAAAACTATGGAGCTCAACATATCTACGGAAAACTTGATGCCAACCTAAGAGCCTTTTGTTGAAATACTATTTTAGTACTTTATTGTCCTTACTCTACTTCTCTGTAAATTATCCAAACTCATTACTGAGGCAAAGTCAGTGTTTGAACTCCCATAAATTGTTCCTATGCATGGCAGAAAGAAGAAGAGCTTATATTTTAATAATCTGGCTAAAAGAAGATTAGCGGTGGCATCTGTCTGTAATAACTCTCAGGATATATTTCTAAAGTGATATTCAGAAAAGACACAAATAAGAGACTGTGGTAAGCTTAATTCTAGCTTTCAGTTCCAGTTTTTTGATGCAGAATTGTCTTCCAAGTGTCTGCTGAGATTCAGTGGGAAGCAATTTAGTTTTAAATCTTCAGAATGGTAAGTGGGGAATCTCCTTTGTTCGAGAGACAATTGTGTTTTGTTTATTGACTGATAATATCAGTAGCAGAATTAGAACCATGGGTTAAAAACTGAAGTTTGAAGGCTGGAAGTTTGAAAGAAAAGAGAGTTAAAATAAAAACAGCAAGACACTTGGGCTTAAGGCAAATCAGTGCAAAGGACCAGGAGGGAGTCATCAGTCAGTGATTTCTCTTGTGACACCTGATCTGCAGCAGCCTCACCATCTGTTGCTTAGGTCTAAACATTTTGAAGTCACTCTGTACTTTCCTGAAATACTGATTTATTTATATTTTAAATGAATGTCTTCCTTCAGCATTCCTCCACAAAAGACAAGCATTTGCAGAGAGAAACAGAGCTGTTTCTGCCTTACCTAAATTGAACAATGTATTAGAAAAACCCCAACTGTTTAACAATTGTCAACATGTCTGCCATTTCTATGTTCTATCTTAGAATTCTATTCTGCTTAGAATTTTTCTAAATAAAATTCTTACTGACTGTAGCTTTAGGTCTGTCCCTCTGTGCCCTCCTGTAACTGGTGGTGGAGGAGATGGGATTCCAAAGGCTGATTGGGTTAAAACTAGTTGGAGAGGAGTCATCAGTACTTTGGGAAATTGGACATATATTGGGCCAGTTTTGATTTGCCTTGAAGAAGTCAATCCACTAAAAAACCATGCATGCTGAACAAGAGAAGAAAAATCACTCCTCCAAACAGAATCACAATAAAGAAAAGCACTTTGCCTTTTCACTATTCCACAATATGGAGCTGCCATTGTGACCTCATTTAAAGTAGAGCCACTGCCTTAGACACTGAGCTTCACAAAGTTTTTTGCAAGTACAATTAGTGACCCATTTCTCCTCTTTGGTCCTGGGTTTAGGTAAAGGTCCTTTCTGTTACTAGCTGGGAAAAAAGCTTTTAGAGCTAAAGATGGTGTGTCCATTATGTCACCACATCAGTGATGGCAATGACACGAGGTGAAAAGACCACCACTAAAAAGTCCTCCCAAACCAAACCAAAAAAATGTATCAAGTTCCGTCACATAATAAAATTGTGTCTTTTTTTTAATAGCAAACTAGTGTACCTTGTTACATGGGCACAACATATCTTAGATACATAATGACCCAAATGAGTCACTTTTTATAGCAGTGAAAATAATCTTTGACGTGCCTTAATGCAACGGACTACTGTTTTGATTAAGGTCTAGATTACCTTGGCCTGTCTGATAACTTCTACCAAGGGCTAATTTTCACAATAAAGATGGGCTTTTAATCAAAGTTTTCTACACCCTGCAGAAAAAGCTTCTGATATAATCTTTATGAGGATTACTGGCTGCCTCCTCCTGTGTGCAGGGTAAGGCCATCAGCCTCTTTGATCAGCACAGGAAGCAAATCCGTGGATTTGCTCTGCAGGAAGGATGCAACTTCGTAGTTCTCTACTGTTGCCCTGTCCCCTTACAGCTTCTTGTATAGCAAAACTGTCACCTGACCAACCCCAGATCTCAAAATTCATGTCAGAGACAGCCTCCTCTCTAGTGAAGGCAAACTCAGATTGCTGAGACTCTGTCAACCTTTCACAGAACAATAACATTCATTGGACTCAGTTTCCTCCGTACCAGATGAGAAAAGAAAAGCAGCATGACAGCAAGTAAATATTTAATTTATATTTCATTATCAGATTCACTACATAGGACCAGAAAAGGAAACTGGAAGAATTATCTGTTATGTTGAAAAATGCATTTTGAGGATAGTATGCAGAGTATAAATTATGTTCCATATTTAATGAATGACATGAAACAACTTTCCAGAGGAGTATCAGTAACACAGAACCTCATATGACCTATGCCTCTTTCTATTTCACAGGAGATCCCAGAGACAGTATTCCCTGGATCAGAGTAGCATGCCTGATGAGTGAACTCCCCTCAGTGCTGGAATGTGACACAAAAAGTCCCTGCCACAGCAGTGACAGCAGGGGAAGGTGCACAGAGCCAGTGTCCTGCACTGCTGCACTGGCAGCAGGCTGTGCAGGTGTCCTGGAGCTCTCCTGAGACAGAGCTGCCGTGGCTTGGGGAAGCTCTGAGTTCTGCTCTCCTGGCTTGGGCAAGCTCAGAGTTCTGCTTTCCTGGCTTGGGCAAGCTCAGGGTTCTGCTTTCCTGGCTCCTGGGCTCTGTTCTGTGCCCAGCCAGCAGTGTGCTTCTAGATGTGAACTCGAGCTGTGCCTGGAACTTCACCTTGCATTCCCTTTTTAGGTGCTTGGGACAAATCACCTCTGTCCTGGCCTGGCTGGTTTCCTCAGCCCACGCTGTCTGTGTGTGCTCCAGCACTGCAGTGCCCCAGGGCAGGATTAGGCCATTTGTTTATGTATAAACACATGGCACACTCCTCCTGCACAAGTGTTTGTTTTTGCATAACTGGTAGATAACAGTGCTGTAAATTTTATTGCTAAATATTATAAACACAGAACTATGATTTTTTTCCCCCAAGAATTGTGGTTTGAGTTGGATTCTGATCTCACTTTTGCCAATTTTTTAACTGATTTACCAATCATTTACCCATGCGTGACATTAGAGTAAAACTTTATGGGTTGCTTTTCAACAGCTCTGACATTTCTTGTGGGTACTGTTTAACATAATATAAGCAATTAAAAAAAAAACCAGGCTATTTTTCATCAAGATGCAAATGAAAATGATTAAAATAATACTTTTTTCTTATGATTTTCTACTTAATTCGTTATTATTTATATCCCTACAGTATTTTGAACATGACATTTTTCTGATGGTTTTATGAAAACAACTATTTCTGTTTTTCTGTATTCTTTACATTACTGGGTCATGTCTTTTTCCAAAAAATCTCTTTATCTAAATTACTATTAACACATATTTCTTCCCCTTGTTTTTCCTTCTAGAATCAGAATTTACCACCACAGGGAACAGCTACTGCTGCATTCTACTGTTCCTGCTCCACATTGTCTCAAACTGCTCAGAATTTTATGAGGTAATTTCAGTACTGCCACATCACCCTTGAAGCAGAATATCTGAAATATATGATAGGTGTGCAAGAGTTTGCTCCTCTGTTCATATCTTTGGACACCATGAAAACCCTTTGCATACGTGTTTCCTTTCTATTACCAGGATATATGGCATTGGGATATCAGGTGCTTCTTTGCACACCGTTCTGAGTAGGTCAGAACTTTCAACCCCCAAAATAATTTCAATTCAAATATACCTTCTGAAAAAAAAAAAGGAAACAAAGTAAAACTGAACATAACAAATACTAACTTCAGAAAGGTTTTTGGTGGTTCAGTCAATATTAAACTGATGAAAAGAATCTAAACAGACAAACTATTTCAGAACTCAACTTTACAGATTTAGAAAGAGGTTTTCAAAATTAAAATAAAGCATACTGTGTAGTTCTCCATGCTTCATTGTAAGCTTCATTGTAATTTTCAACATTCTAAGATCATTAATATGCATGATCCTGTCTTTTTATGCTTGGATTCTTAGGTTTCATGTGCTCTCTATGTCTGAAGTGATATATAAAGTTAATCTGTTTGTATTTACAATGTCATCACTTGCTGGTACTCACATGATCATCTGTTACAGAAGTGTTACAAACAGCAGGGTAACAGAGTTAGTGCAGTCACAAAAAAAATGCCCCAGACAATGGGAAATGCATTTACCTTTGTATCACCAACTCAGCACTGGAAAACCTCTTTATAAATGTGCATCATGAACATGTGAGTAGTGTCCTAACAGGGTTTAGCTACTCCGTATAGCTCTTCTGGGTTTACTTACAACTACTAGGTGATGCATGCTGAATGAAGAACTATATTTCTTGTAAAGATCACCTTTTATACCATGACAGGTGTAGGGTGCACCTGTTTACCAGCACGAATCAGAAGAAACTGCAGAATTATCAGGGCTCTTAAAATTTTGGTCCATTCTGAGAGTGTTTTCTGCCTAAATAATGACAGATGCATGAAGTTAAAGAGAAGACAGCTCCTGCTGAGTCCAAAAATCTGGATAATGAGGATAAAATATATATAATACATACATATTTTTGTCATCAAACTCTGCTATTGTAATTCTTTAAAGAGCCATCACAATTCAGCTGAACTAGGTCTGTTCAGTGGGGATGTGTGTTAACTCCTTTCTGCAGAAAGGTAAGGAGCACTTATTGTTTCTTGGGGGGCTGCACCAAGGAGATAATTACAAGCTGTAAGATCTAATCACGTGAACAGGGTATGGGGTGCAGGGCAAAGAGGGATCATGGTGTTTCCACCAGTACCTTTGATTGCAGGATAGGGAGCTGCACTGAGTTACAACTTTTAACCAAGCTCACAATAACCCAGGAATGCTGTGTCCTTGTCCTCTCTGTGACTGTCAGCTGTCATGGTAACACTGCTATGCAGGATAAAGGGGAAGGGATTTTAAAGTCTCTTAAAAGGGACAAATCTGACTTTTGCTCATACCCTTGCCAGATTTTTTTTAAAGTGATCTCAAGCACTCTTGTTTGTAACACCAACTTACTGCCTCACTTCAGATATGTCCATTCATTCCAAACCTCAGTTTCCAAATGAACAAGTGCAAATACATGCATGATTTTCAGGAAGCTGGCACTTTACAGGAAAGCATAATGAAGACAGTTTTATAATGCATTTTCCTTCCTTTGGAAGCAAAACATATGCTGGACACAAAGGAAAACATCAGTCTGCATTTAATACATACAGAATTATTATCTGTCACATATTAGCAGTGTTCAAATGTAAGCATAAGCAGAGCACCAAGTTTGTAGAGCCAATTCCTGTAACTGTAATTGCTGTGAGAGATTAATTGTCCCCACTGCAGCTTCACCAGGCAAATGGACTTCTGTCGATTTCTTTACCTTAATTGAGCTGTGCTGCCAAGTTCAGAACACCTCTTGCTTCAGTTCCCTTCAGTTCCAGCCAGGCAGGTTCCCCTGGAAAACAAGCAAACAAATAATTTAGTAAGATGCTAAGGAAAAGCTTGTGTGCATGGGCAAAAGACCTGACTGTTGGGCTTTATTAAATGGCCTTTGTTTTTTCACTGTATGTGGAAAATGGATTCAATCTTCCCCTGAGTTACTGACATTTGTTTGCTCATTGTTTCAGACAGAATCTGTAAGCTTTCAAACTTGGGCAAGACACATAGGATGTATAAACCCTCTCTTCTGTTGTGGTCAGGGCATTGTGAGAGCACAGGCAATGGCTGTTATGGTCTTATTTCATCTTTTCCCACTCTCTCCTGGCAGGAAGGTACAGACTGATGATAGATTTCAAAAGTGAATAGTGGCTTTTTCAGTGTTTCAAAATTAAATAACTGGAAAAAGCATCTGAAAACCTGGAACTTCTGGCAGATTTTTCAGGAGGTCATTTTGCAGTATCAGACAAATTTCTCCTATGCTGTAAGTGTGAGCAAAAAGTAGTTCGACAACCCTGTGATGAAAAACTGTTTTTCAGGTACATTTTCCTTTTAAAGAGTAATTTAAAGAAGGAGGGTATTCTTTTCTTTTCAAGGGTGGAAGTAAAGGAAACATGTTATTGATCAGAGGGTGCTTTCAATTAGGTGCTGTAGTTATGACAATGGGTTCCATCCATCTGGAGACACAGCTGAGTGCCATTTGAATGATTGCAGCAGGAGCAGACATTCTCCACCTGAGTCCAACTTACAACAAATACAATCAGTGAAACACTGCAGCTCCCCAGGCTCTAGAGCCCAGCAGAAGCTCTAACCAGCAGAAGTGGATGTCATTATTTCACTGTGTGGGATGCAAACAGGTACATTCACTTCACTTTAAATTTGTAATGCAGCTTTAGCTACACTGAGAGTTAATAACCAGCAATTGGCAAAAGCAGTAAATTCTGTCCCTTTACACGAACTCTCATGCAGTTTTATAAGCAACCTTTACAACTGGGCTGTTCCCTTGTTTGTGTTTAATTACACGTGCATTTAATTTTAATTGTTAATTTGTGCATGGCTCATTTTCTCTGTTCTATCAATGTAATTATCCCATTCTTGTAAAATAACTGTCAGGTCCAAAGTGCCTGTGTCTCCTTTCCAACCCCAGTGTGCATCTGCAGTGTGTGGTTAAAGCTTGCAAAGCCCCAGGGGACAGAGTGAATCTTGAGTCCTCACTGCTCTCATTTCAGGTGTGAACCCTGATTCAGTGTCAGTTGGACTGTGGAAAAAAATAGTGAGCAAGGACCATTGAAATTTATATAACAAAGCCCATCTCCCTTCTCCTAACACACACCTATTTTTAAAACTTCTGATGATTTGAAACTGCTTGAAATTTCCATTTTTTTTTTCCCTTGGAAGATGTGATGAAAGTGTCCCATAGAGCACTTACCCAAATACAGAATTAGTCTGAAATTATGTGAGACCATGGATGAAGCTTGGTGACAGAAACCTTGGTGGCAATTTTAGTTTAAGTAGTTCCAGAGTTATTTCCCAGTCCCTGTCTGTTCAGTTTCATGCTTGCTCCACAAAGTACTGCTCCTGCCTTTAAATCCTCCAGCTTATTATAGGAGTATGTGAAGCAGTCAGTGCATTCAGGATAAAATACAGACCACCCTTTTTGTTTTGAGTTGTTTCTTCCTTACTGGAAAAACATTGAGTTCAACAAACACAATTTTGAGGCAATAGAGTGGGGTTTAAAATTTAATTTTCACAGAACTTCAGGAGTATTTAAAGGTTAGTCCTTGATTTGCCTGCTATTATTCAAATCCAGCCTGTACATATCTCCAGAATTATTTGCACATAGCACACAGACCTATGTGTTTTGTCCATACTACTGTCCACTGAAATCTAACATAAAACTTTTAAAATAAATTTCAGATGAAAATTTCCTTTACAAATATAATCTGCAAACTCAAACTACTTAGCAGATGAATAATCTCAATAAATATATAGTAAAAATGTGTGATTAAGCAGACAGCTTCACTGTTGGATCACATAGATAAGAACAATGATACCCCAAGCACCCCAGGAGCTCTCAAAGTTGTGCAGAAACCACTCTGACACTGAAGTTCAAAATTTGCAGGAGGCAGTTAATACTTCTGCTTTCTTTCCATTCAAAACCCCCTAAACCTGGAAAATTCTCAAGTTGCAGAGTTTTTGTTTGCTGTCCACACTGCAGGGTTTAGGTCAGCCCTTTCTCTGTCACATTTGTTGGTGTTACTCCCCCTGTGTTTGGGATAACAGGACTCTGCAGCCATCACCTGTCCCACATGGCAACAAGGAAATACCAGCAGTATTAAAGGATTAATCTGACCACAACTGGTGGCTTCTCTTCATTCATGTTCCAGAATTTTCATGTTTCTATCACTGCATTTCTAACTTTGCTTTTGTGTAAGTAGACCTGACCTGTGCTATCCACAGCCTGCTTGACTGCTTCATTTTCATATTATCAGTTATGATCAAGAGATTTTTCCACAGCTATGACCTTATTTTTTCCCTTCTGTGCAGGGCTAGGAATGTTAAATACTTTGATAGAGGGGAAAAAATGTCCTGATTGGCAGTGGTCTGGCAGTGGCAGAGGACTTTCAGCCTTTAAGGGCTACCTTACTGACTTGCCAGGGGATAAAAGACCTGGCCTCTTTGCATATTTATTTGCATAAATACTGTCTTCAAAAATTGCATAAAGTTACAATATTTGATTTAATGCTAATATCAAAAAATCAACTGAATTTACAGTATTTGCTTTAAACAACACACTGTATGAAAACTAGAAAAAGCATATTGCAAGCAAACCTGTGACTTACATTGTCTTATCCTTGCTTGAGGGAAGGCAATTATATGTTTTTTTGACTGCATCTATTTTCTATCAAAATGGTTTAAAGATCTTGAAGGATACACATAACAGGAAAACAGTGGCTGCTCTGCATGCACATATCTTGCAGAGCATATCACATTTTTTGGCACATGTCTACTGAAGGTGCATGGAGACAAGTTGAGATAAATCCAAATATAAAAACAATCTTGCTCCATAACTAGCCAGAGTTAGTTCAAATTTACCTCTTCCAAACAGAACAGGAGATGACTTTGTGCTCCTGGAAAAATGTTCAGCTTCTGTAAGCTTTGCATTTTTCCTCAGTACAAATCTGGGATCAGTGAAATTCAATGCTTACACCAAATAAGAAGTGACCATTGCCTGATTACTAAGGAGGCCACATGTCAGTGACACAAATGATGGAACAGTCTCAGTGCAAAGCACAGCTCTTCTGGGCTGTAGCTCTGTGTGGTGCCTACTGTGGTGCATGAATGGGGGTGGCTTTCAGTGCCAAGGGAAGGACAATAACCTACGTGTGCAGTTTCTGAGAACCTGTGATTTTACAGCACACAAGACTGACCCTGTAACACCCCAGCAACTCTTCTGTAGGTGACAAGAAAAGTGTCAGATAAATGTTGCTCTAGAATTTCCTGTTATGGAGAGGGAGAGAGATTAAATATTCAGTAGGAATTAGTAAGGATCATGTAGCATCCCAGGAACCAGTAGTTTTCAATACTTGCCTTTGCATGCAGGATACATGTTCACCATCATTCTAAGTGGTATTTAGTCCACATGAGGTAATTTATGTCTCTTTTAGCATGCATGTTTGCATTGTCTGCCTGATGGATTGCATAGGAATGAATCCAATAAAATTAAATGAAAAATAATATCCATTTTATGGTACCTGTACCACTCATTAAAGTATGTCTACTCAATTTAAATTAAAGATATGTGATAAGGCCAGCTTATTAATATTAATGTTAAGTCATCTGGGTAGAATTTTTCATTAAGATAGTTCCTATTAAAATGTGTAATATCATATAAAAAAATCTAAAATTCTCACCTCTGTGAAAATGTTACCTATTTCACTGCAGAAGGAGAAATCGTCATGGAAGTTCAAGGGGTTAAAGAAGTATGGGCATGCCAAATGAGTATCTCCAGTCTGGCAAAATTAAGGGGCAGGTCCAGGAGAATTCCTCACACTTGAGCTAAACAGGGCTGTTCACAGCTGTGGCAGGCCCAGGGTAAGGAAGAACCCCTACAAAGCAACAGGCAACAAGAGTGAATAAATACCAACCCCCTCATAATTTCTTCTGTGTAAGAATTGTGTTAAACTGGTTTGGGTGTTTTAAATAACAGTAAGACTAATTAGAGATCTCCCTGCTTGTGATGCAGTGAAGTGCACGTACATCCTATGGGCACAACAGTTGAAGTCAAGTTAGATGATCGCTTTATAAGCATTAAATAGCCAGGTTCCCAGCTGACAAGGGAAAAAGATATCCCTCCACCTTCTTTGAACTTCTTGCATTCTTAACATTCCTTCCATAAATCATTTAATAGCTGCCCTATTCATAGGAAAATGCATTGCTGAAGTTAAACAGTGGTTTTTCTCCTTCCACTCTCATTGGAGAGAAGCATAATAAATTATGCCTGATTTGCATGCAAGTTTGCATACACAAAGCTCTTGTCATGAACTAGCAAACAATAAGCTGCTCATGTCAGAACACATTGTACAAACAACAGCATCAAATAGCTACTGAGCTGTATTATTACCCTGCTGTGCTGTGCTACTGAGACTTCTCCACACAAATCTCCAGTTCTGCAAAGGCAACAGAGGGGATAAATTGAGCAGCTTTGTGCCTGTCATTGTGCTGCAGTTCAAATAACCTCCACTGTTTTGTGGGACATCCTGACTCCAGGGAAGTTCTGAGGCCCTGATGAACCTGTGTGCAGAATGTATAAAAAAGTTTCCCTGATGAGACAAGTCAGTCCATGTGGTGCCTGGAAGCTTCCATCATTCAGGTACTGAGCAATGCACAATTAGTTTCTCTGTGTTGTGTTGCCATGAAAGTATCAGCATTACACTCTGGGCAGGTTGCTCCTGCAGCTGGGGGCTCTGCAGGGATGAAGTGTGTTACTGATCCAGCTGTCATTGGTCACCTGCACACAATTTCAAACCTGGCAAAAGCTCTCCTGATGTGTCATGGAGTTACAGCAGAGCTTCTGACAACTCCTCATGCAGAGTTTGATGCTAACACCTGGTACTGCCTGCCTACCTTACTTACCTTCTGGAATCTGCCAGAGGAACAGAAACAAGGGGAACGAATTAGTGGAACTCATCACTGGTAACAAGGAGGCAAAGGAGGCAGCAGGACAGATCTGCAAAGCATTGAATGAGAGGAGCTGGAGCAGTTCAGGGCAGTTACAGAATCAAAATATGCCTAACATGAAGAATACTGCTGGCTGTCACATAGTGAAAGCACTTTTTAGAAGACTGGAATGGCCGCTTTTAGAGTTGCCTCAACTTGGCACCTTCCTTCTTAAAGAGCAAAGGATATCATATCCTGCACAAGGGTAAAGCCACTGTGCAAAGACATGAGCAGAGGAATGCTTTTAGCATTTAGAAAGAATCAAAACCATGCTGAGGTAAAGCACAATTTGCATTGCAATTTAGCTAACACAAGACATGTAAAAATTCATTTTAGAGAGGTATTCTGAAAATGAATTTGCACAGAATATCAGCAGGCAGGATATTGGGCAAATACACTTAGGAAGGGTATCACAGTCTTTACCCCCTTAGAACTAGACTTGCAGCATAAATAAGAAAAACTGAAATGTCTTTGTGTCCAGGGCATGACAGCTCTGCAGGTTTCTAGCCCATGGCAAGCACCAGCTGAGGTGTATTTAACAGCAATACCTCCAGGACTACAGCAACACGGTCTTGCAGCTGTCAGCACTTAAAGCAGGAAAAGCTACAGGTTCCAAGTGTACAGCAGGCTTTTGGTTCATAGCTCACAGATCCAGAGGTGTGGTACTTAGGCAAAAAATCACACAGGTCCAGGGCAGCTCTTTCTAAAATCCTTAAGAAAGAGTTGTAAGGATTGCTGCAAAGTGCTACAAACTGGAAGTGTTAGGAATTGGCAAACCTACTGGGAAGAAGTTCGTTGTTTTCCTCCCCTGGGGATGCTTTCACATGAAGCAACAAAGCAACTATTGACACTACTAAACAGTGAAGAGTTTCATAAAGTATCCCCTTATGAGATAGAGCTAGTGCATTGTAATTCAGAGTGAACCTGGCAAAGTCCCCACTGCTGTTTATGGGAGAAGTAAATACCGTGAGGAAATGTGATTTTCCTGTACAGGGGATACCTGTACCACACCTCTTGGTGTCATCTTTGAACAGCTGTAACATTTAAGCTCTCATCAGTTTATCATCTGGAAGCTCAGGCATTCGGAACCTTGCAGTTAAACCCAAATCTTTAAACCTTGTGATATAAATGTCTTGAATTGTAGATGGGTCTCCAACAGGACTGCTTTGGGGCACAAAGGACCTCAGCTAAACAGAACCTATTACTGCAGGACTGCAGGCTTGCAGCTGATCCCATAACGAGGTGGAACAACCCTGGCAGTGGTACAAGGGATCTCTGTGCCCAGACCTCTGCTGTGAACCCCAAATCTCTCCTCTCCCTGGCACTAGAGCCAGGGCTGAAGAGTCACAGACTCTGGGGCTGCAGAGCCAGGACACAGACTGGGGAAACTGTGGAGTAAGAACCCAGGGAAAGTGTTTCTAATGGGATCAATGACAGTGAAGCTGCCCCAGGGATTCAGCTGCAATATACCTCAGACTTACGTAGGAACTTGTTACTCATTAATCATTAGTCAAGACACAGCCTGCCAGTGAAAGCTTCTAATATTTGCAGTTCTGCTGTGATACAGAAGGAAAGCAAGTAGTAACCTACTCTGGCACTTTAGGTCTGATGTGTTTGTGGGGAGATAGGAGCAGCTATAAGGGTTAACATTTAAACCAGGGACAAATAATTGCAGAGTCATGAAACACAGTGGTATGTGAAGACAGCTGTATCTCAACACAAAACACACTCTAAGAATGAAATAATCAATCAAGAATCTTAACAGGGAAAACTATTCAGAGTTCTTGGAGCCCAGATTCTCTTTTTGAGCAGTTTAGTAAATATGTTTATTAATCACACTATAGGTCTATAGATATCAGCAATATTTTAAATATATTTTAATTACAGGTCCAACATCAGTGGCTTCTTTAACAGCACTCTTAAAAACAAACAAACAAACAAACAAACTAATAGGCAAAAAAATCCTTAAAACCCAGATGCTCTTCCATCCAAAACTCTTACACTGATCATATTGGTCAAATACAGGAAGGGGAGCGTTACCTTTGACAGAGCAGTGCTGCTGCTCATACAAGAATAGTTGCTAAGTTTCCCTGCAGCTGCTTCACTGATGTGCAGGAGCTCCAGGAATGCTTTGACATGGCTGCTTACCTAAACCAGTTCTCTCTGAAAAACAAAAAATACCGATGAAGATTTGTTTCATTACAAAGTAGTTCTGTTTGGAGGAGAAATAGGATTACAATGCATGCAATCATCTTTGCACTCCTCCTTGAAGAGCAGCTCCACCAGCTGAGCTGATGTGCCAAGCCAGCTCAGTGGCTGCATGGGAACCAATTCCTTGGTGTTCAGGGAAGCCACTGAAGAACAAACCTTTGTCTGTGAGCTGGAATTTTGGCAGCACTTGCTCAGCATGCAGAAGCCAAACGTGGTATTGGATTGACAGCATCTGGGAAGCAATGAGGTACAAGCTTGTTTTTATGCACAGCTCCATGGAGTTCCTGTTATTATCTGGGATTGGGCACTAGGAGAGTCAAACAAAGTACTGAGTGACAAAGGAGTTGCTTTTTACTCTCTGCTGTCACTTAGCAATGTCATTCTTCTTACTTTATTTTCCACCTTTTTTCCCCCCACACTTTTGGTCTCTAAGTTCATAATGGAACATTTTCCATTTTAACACTAAAGAAAACAGCTCCTCTGAATTTGTGGACCATATATTCTACAGGAACTGTATTTCTGGGCAATTTGTGGCATGTCTGCTGAATCCAAAACATAAGCACAGTGACTGAAGACATTTCTCAGTTTTAACATGAGCAGATCTCTATGACAAATGCTGCCACTGCAGAGTTGCAGGGCATCTTGCAGCCCACCCAGCAAGCTGAGAATCTGCAAGGGTTGGAAGATTCTGAGGGCAGGAGTTACAGCTCAGGCCTCAGCATGTGTCTGACTTCAGAGAAACTTGCAATAATGGCACAAGGACACCATCAGAAGGGCATTTTCTTTTTTTATTGAACAAAGGTGTTAGTAGTGTAGGTAGGCTTCAACTCCCAAGTGGCAATTTATTATAGTGGATCTAAAACTAGGAAAAGTCAGAGCAACCTTGGTAGTGGAAAATTTGAAACATAAAAGAAATTCAATAATAAATAAGAATGCAGGAAAATTGCAGTCATATTGGCTAATTGACAGGTGAAAACAATCTGCTTCCTGAAATTTAAATGATTGGCACCACTTTACTCCAGCAGGGAAGCTCCAAGGGTGATTTTTATTCAGTGATAGTATTTTGCATAATAGCAGCCAGTTATGTTTTCCAGATATGCAAATGCTGATGGCCTGGACATGTCATCTCAGCATCTGACCTTCTGCTACCCTTACCCTGCTCTTCCTCATGCAAATTGCTCAAGTCACACAGGTAAGGAGACTTTTAAAGGTTTAAGTAGTGCAGTACAAACAAACACAAGTACACACTCTTCTATACAAATGCTTTATTAAAAATGCTTCTGGGGTTATCCATTTTTGAGATATTACTCTACATGAATGTGGAACTCGAGTCAAGTCTTGGTTTAAAAAAACTTCATCTATATTTTGAAATGTTTGTCGCTACAGTAGAGTGTAGGAAAAATAAGAATTATTTCTAATATTTACACAAGGACGAACAGCACAGACTTTTACAAAATGAAAAAATACAGTACAGAGACTTTTTGAAATATCTGCAGTTGATACTCTGAAAGATCCAGCCTTTGAAACTGAAATTCAGAGACAGTTAAACTTCTTACCTCCCTTTTCTTCTTCCCTCACCTCCCACCCCAGTATTCAAACCCTTTACTCAGTGGAAATAATTCACATAGAAAGTTAAGATATAACAAATGTGTTTTCTTCTTAGAAAAAAACATGTCTTAAACATATATATTTATATATTCAGAACAGATCCTGCTTCCCTTATGTGACTAGATTTACATGTGTAAGGAATAAAATTGACCCTGTAATTAGAATTGAAAACACAAAGATCCAACAGCAGAAGGCAATTCCAGTGTATTTTGTTATGCTTTCCTGCAGCTTCAAAATCCCTGTTGTGTCCATGATGATGTCAGTTTGCTGCACAGCCACATTCCCCCTGGGACTGGAAGGGGGTCAAGTTTTAGACAAGGTCTGCACTGGCATGAGAGAAAGCCAAAGGCAGCACTCACCATTCAAGTGTTGGTTGTTACTCACTCTACAGTGGTTTTTATTATGGATCCTGCAGTGTTCAGGAGAGCTTTGGCCAAATAAGAACTTGCTGAGCATTTAGTACAGGCAACCTGTACCTGAAGACAGGATATTTAAAGGTACCACCACATTTCTGTTATCACTTTAAAAAGCACAGCAATGTTAATGCCATGCCAGAAAGAGCCTCCTGCCTAAGGCAAACTGTAACTTCTCAAGGACTTCTGTAGAGGACCCTGGCTGGCAGCAGTATAAGAAGTGTCTAGGGAGAACTTCTCACTATTCTTCCTCTTAGGATCCCTGATTTTCCACGTGCAGCTGCTGAATGTGGAGTGTTTGTGATTTCAGTATAATGGGTAACAAGTTTGTGGCTGTCAGGAGGAGGATGCAGTGTGGCCCTAGAGACAAGAGGCTAATGCTAATCACCTGCCCATGGATCATTTCCTCTCATAAGTAACTATCCTTTAGTGTCCTAGAATCCTTCATTTAAACCTCTGTCCCTTCCCTGGAGTACAGGGTGTTGTTTGTGCTGAGGCTGCTGTAAAAATGGGTGTTAAACTGGTTGAGCACCGAGTTGCTGTGGCCAAGGTGACTGGAAGGCATGGAATTGGACCAGTCTCCCACACCATGGCTGGGAATACTGGAGAGTGGGGAGTAGGAATTGAAGCCTACCACGTTCTGCCCCATTTTGTCAATGGGTTCAGAGCTGAGTCCCACGGGCCCGGAGCGGCTCCCCGAGTTGGAGCCGTGGACATAGGCGGTCATGCTGGAGAGGAAGTTACTGAGGCACGGGCTGCTGGAGGAGGGAGGAGGAGATCCTTTCTCAGGTGAATTGTCAGTCCCAGGTGATGAGTTTTCCAAGATATCCTGATGCTCTGCAGCTTTGGGGCTGCCAGTCAGGGTACTGTCCTCGGATTTCTCAGACGTAAGAGCAGCAGCACTGGCCTCAATGTCAGACTTTCTCTTCCGCTTCCTGCGAAAGTTTCCATTGTCAAACATCTTCTCACAGTTCGGGTCCAGAGTCCAGTAATTCCCTTTTCCTGTCCAAGGAAACAAACCCACACTTTTAGTTAAAAAAAAAAAAAAAAAGCAGTCATTTAGGGCTTGACAGTGCTTCTCTCATTTCACAGAAACAGAACAATTGCATGAGCAATACACATGTATTTTTAGTCACTCAAAAGTACAAGTCTATTGAATTCAGAAAAAAGGTTTAAAGTTTGGGTTCTACCCTTTAGTCCTGACTCTTCACACAGGCAAAAATACAGGTGGAGTCTCTGGGAGGGCTTTTTGTTTTGTTTTCTTGGTGAGGGAAGGAGGTTTTCAGTATAGAGCTGGTCTTCTGAATTTATGGGAGAGAGTAATCAAATCCCACACTGGGGTCCCACTCCAGATTCAGTGGGATAGCACAGGTTTCTAACAAGATAGAACTAGACTTTCATCCCTCTACTGCAAAATAATTTCAATGAGTTTTAAATGTTCTCGACGGTTCTTAACAGCTATTGATAGGAAACAATGAATAAAGGAATATCTGACAGCCTACCAGCTAAGGGGCTGGTAATGGCAGAGGTATCATGCCAAGGAAAACACTAATTGCAGCAAACAAAATAAAAGCAGCCTGCTCTCCTCTTGAGAATTAATGCTGACTCCCCAAAGCCATTGGATTTCTTTGACAAATCCCCTTCCCTTGAATTCCCAGTTAAGTTTGACACAAGTCATGCATTACACCAAATGGGTCTTGAGTGTGCCTTGCCCAGTTAAATGTTCTGTGAGTGCTGAGTCTCATGCTCAGCTCATTGATCCATTCTCAGGAAGAGCCAGGGCAGGACAGAATGAATTCCTTTCCCTGCAGAGATCTCACAGCAGCACTGATTCACACCTCAGCTGTGCACAGCTGCTTTCTAGTTCAGCCTTTTGAAAACAAAGTGCTGCTGTGTCTATGTCCTGTATCTGGGCTACTATGTCTCTTTACAGTGCACTAGGTATTTTAAAATTCATCAAGTTTAATTAGAGGTGGGGGAAAAGGGGCAGAGGGCTATACCTGGATCATCTTCATCTCGAGGCACCTTCTTGAAGCAGTCATTGAGAGACAAGTTGTGCCGTATGGAGTTCTGCCAGCCAGCTTTGCTTTTGTTGTAGAACGGGAAGTTGTCAGCCACGTACTGGTAGATCTGGCTCAGAGTCAGCCTCTTGTCAGGTGCCCCGTGGATGGCCATGGCAATGAGGGCAGAGTAGGAGTAAGGTGGTCTCACCAACTTCATGAGCTCCTCTTGGGACGGGAGGGGAAGCCAGCCAAGGTCAGTTCCTCCCAAGCCATGCACGTTGGGCAAGAGCTGCCTCTGCATCCCGTACGACTGCGGGATGAAGGGACTGGCGTTGGATCCTGGCAGGTACGGTGGGGGGGTGATGGAAGGTCCATTTAGCCAGAGGTAAGGATTGGGAGTGCTGCTGTAATCTGTCGTCTCGAAGGTGCTTGGTCGCTGGGGACTCGGGATGTTCTGCGGATGGAAGAAGTTCTCGTAGTAGATGTTCATCTCCGGAGGCTCTTGGCCGATACTTGGGAACTGTGGGCTGCAGCGTGGAGGGGAGTGCGATTGTGGCTCAAAGAAGCTCATGCTCTAACCCAGGCAGCTGGTGAGCTGTGACACACCTGTGCTAGTGCTCCTTTCCCGGGACAGGTGCATCACCTGTGCCCTTCCCTAGGTACTTATGCACCTGTAAATGTTTCAGCCTGCGCTGCAGGCTCCACCCCGCAGCCCTGAGTGGCTGCAGATGAGGACGATATCCTTTTTGGAATGCTGGCAGTCCCAGTCAGTCATTGATGTCACATCAACCAAACGTGAAAGTTACAACTGTTTATCTTCTTAAATGAATGAAGGAATTTTCCACTAATGTGATGCACATGAAGAAAGCCTAGGGCTTCTTGAAGTTAAAACTCAGAGATCCTCCTCTTTCTACCTTTCACAGTGAAGTTTTAGCATTTCCTATTTTTTTCTTATTAAAGAAAAGCCATTTTGTGCTGCTATTAGTAACACCTCAGAATGCAAAAGCCATTGTCACTAGTCAATGAAACAGTAGAGATATATACTTAAAAAAAAAAGAAGAGAAGAAAAGAAAAAAGAAAAGAAAAGGTCAAACCTTTTCCTTTTGTAACTTTAATTGCAGACTTGGTTGTTCTTCCCCCTAGGCAATCACAGTACTACAGGCAAATTCTGTGGCTGGTTATTCACGTGAGTAATCTTACTGATATAAATGGAATTAACTCCCTAAAGTAAGAATTAATCTTGTGAGGAAAAAATTTCAAGCTTAATAATCAAACCTTTCTTTAGAGCTTAAATTGGTGAACTGAGATGGGAAATCGTTATGTGTTGCTTCCTCTTTGCTGCAGGATTGGTGCAGAGAGCTCATAAACCTCTCAGCACAACTTCCAAACAGGAAAGCAGCAACAGCACAGCTCTTTTTAGCCAAGTTCCAGTAACTTCATCTGTAACTATACAGACAAGAGCTGATTCCTTAAAATTAAGTAATAAGGAAAAACCTCTAGCCCTTTTATGATTTGGACAAATGCTTAGTGCTTTGCATGGAACCCTGCATGTTTGAAGGAGGAAAGGGCAGAGCTGCAGCCTCACCACCCCTGTCTCAGGATGGCAGCTCTTCACTGCATGAACACCTGCACTGGAGCTAGAGCAGAGCTGCAGGTCCCTTCACAGTCATAATTGCATATTTTTCTTGTGATTAAACACACACATCATTTAAAACTTGCCTCAGCCTTAATACCCATGCAATTAAAGAAGGTCATGGTATGACAGGGCCTTCCAGATAGCTCTTGTCCTATGATTTTTGCAGAAATGACAGTTTTGACCCACAGATTTGAATTCCAGGCTGTACTAAAGGCCTTTTACTTTGTCATACATTCACCCTCCCCACTCCCTAAGAATTAGTGATTCACTAATGTCATGTTCATATTGGTGCTTTGAAAGGTCTGAAAAGAAATTCCACTGAGAATACTGCTGAAATATTGAGTACAGAATGACAAAGCAAGCCAATTTGCCAGCTCAGAAGTGCAGCTCCACAGCTGTTACTTTAAAAATCCATGCTTTCACTGCACAGAAAATCATTTGTACCACAACAAACAAGCTGTTACTTTGATTTGAATGGCTGAGAGCTCAGAATATGTAAATGCTAAATAACCTGTTCAGAGACACATATTAAACAGTCAACAGTTAAGTGGAACGTGGTGGGACTGGCTTATTTTCTAAGTGACAACTGCTGTGCAAAAGGTGACTTGGACAAAAAAGAAAGAAAGAAAATGAATTATTTTTCAGGAGCTCATAATGTGAGTGCCTCCCTCCTCAAGCAACTAATCTGCAATAATCTTTTTCACCATAAGAATCTGAGTTACAAACCTGCAAAATGCTATTTGAGCAACATCCCCTACAGCTTCCTAGTTAACTTTCTAACATATAGATGTATTTTAAAATTATATGTGTATTCCTGCAAATATTGGTACAAATATTAATAACACCCCTTCATTTACAGAAGAGTCAATAGAACAAAACATTTAAAAAACACGAGGAAAACCACATTTACAATTAACTAAAGAGCCAGAAAATAGTGAGAAAAGTAAACATAATACATTTTGATCTGCTCAGCAAATTAGATTTTTGCCAAAAAACCCCTTGAAAACAAGAAAAACTTGCAAATTTATTCCAAGAAGTAAAAATTCAACTAACTGCATCATGGACTTTGATGAGTGACATTTAATACTTATTCCCTGAGGTGTGCTGCATGCATAGTTACAATAAAAATACACTCAAGTGGGTGCTGAGTGAATACAGGCTTTGAAAAAAGCCCAGCCTTTACAAAGGGCAAAAGCATTACTGCTGCAGCCCGAGAGTGGTGTGTAAAATTTCCTCTGCCAAGGACTGCTGTGAAGTTCTGTGCAGGGCACGGAGCAGGGTGAGCCCGAGCTGTGCTGTGCCAGGGGATGCCCAGCCCTGCCAGCCCTCCCACCTGAGCAGTGTCCCACAGGAAAGCAGGGACTGGGTTGAGGATGGCAAATGCTGTTTTTACAGCAGGGAGGTGCAGAGACACCTCTGGGCTGCTGCCCACGGAGCTGTGAGAGGGGGCAAAGTCTGATCCCTCCCTGGCATGGCTGAGCTGGCACGGCTTCCAGCAGGGACACAATCCCATCAGCAGCATTTCCCTTCAGCTGGCTGGGCCTGATTTACTCAGACCAGACTATAAACACTGCCAGGAAAAAGGCACTTTGTCGGTACTCTGGGCACACCTTGCTGCTGCAGGGTCACTGCAGCACATGCTCCTGGGCAGCTCTTCTGCTGCAGATGCTCCTTTGCAGGCAAGGAGGCAGCAAGGAGAGAATCAGCTCTGTTCAAGCTGTGGTGGCTGAGTCAGAACTGAAGAAAATTGAGTCTAACCAGGAATATTGTCCTGGGGTCTTCACCACTTCACCTTTTGGCAGGGCTGAAAGAAGGCAGCAATCCCAGAAGTGGAGAAAAGAGAAGGAAAACCGGTGAGGCTTCCATATAACGAGGCTGGAAAAAGGTGGCATGCTGACCAAGCTACACTAACAGATCTTGTTTAGGGATTAAAAACTCTGCAAATAAATTGGAGGCTGCTGCTGGAGAAAGTTTAATAATCATTATTTCCAAATGCATTGGGTCAGTAAGGTCTGGCTAGGCAGGATGCATCATATTTTTAAGATGTCTTTTCACTGCAGTCCAGTCCTGCATGGCCCTGCATGCGTGTCTCTACCAGCTGGAAGCCTGGTCAACCACAGATTGTTGTCAAACCAAAGACTGTTGACAACTCTTGTGTTATACAAATATTTGCTCCTCTCAATTTCTTGAGTGAAGCTCCAAAATCTGCAGGGTTGAGGCTGAGCCCATTGTTTTCTATAGTTTTTTTAGGTCAGCTCTATGTACCCCTCTACTCCAGCCAACAGTAATATTTCTTCACACTGACTACCCTTCTAAAAAAGAAAAGATAATATCTGAAGTCTTGGGTTAAGAAAGGTTCAGATTAATTTCATTTAAACTCAGATAACTCAGCATTTCCACTTATACTCCACAGTAACCTACACGTGCAGTAACATGCAGTGTTTCTGAAATGCAGGGACTGGGGAGAGGTGTGCACACACCAGCAAAAGGTTCATACAAACGATTCCTGTGGTCACAAAGAAGAGGGAAAAATTGTTTTTCAAAAGAAAAGGGTCCATATGTAAGTCAATACACCAAGCAACCCATCTTGTTTCAAGCAATTCACATCCTGAATTCAGAAACAGGTCAGTATCCATCAATGAGATATTTTCACACAGTGAAAAATTCTCTATGTTCTCAGTTGTCCAGTAGATTACTTTTAGAAGTCTTCATGTCTTATTCCACTAATCATCTGCCCAGCATATCCACAAAATAAACCACACCATGAGAAGGAACAGGGTGCAGCAGCAAAGCAATGTCATCTCAAGGACATTACAAAAGAATAAGAAATGTCAAATACAGCACTGCAAAACAAGGGAACTGAGCTTTATTTCTAGAAAGGCAGGTTGAACATTAAATTAATGGAAAAGGCAATATCATTTGGATCTGTGCCATAAGTGCTGCAATGCTAGAATGCCCTTAGACTTTTCAAGCCTTCTAGAACAAAATCACAGTGGATTTTTGAAGCAACTTTAGAACTGGGTTTTTAGAAGGTTGTGAAACCTTTTAAGCGCTCATAGCTGCTCTCTGACATGAGAATGATGATAATAAAAGCAGTCATAACTCCTACCTCCAAAAAGGCCTTCTACCATCTCCTAACATGTAATAAATATGGTAGAGGGGATTAGGTGTCCCCTGACTCGTGTATCAGTTGTGACAGGCCACAGGCAGGAAAGGAATCCATCGCTTCTCTTTGGCTGCCATGGGATCTGTGCTGAGGGACACAGATGTGGTCACATCTGCCACAGTGAGGCAGAATCACTCTCATGGTATCACTCTGTGACAAATCCTTCTCTGAGGTGTCCCTCCCAGTTATAGGAATTTGAACAGATACAGACCCTTCAATCAATCATACTTTGGCAGCCTCAGTGCTGCTGCAGCTCCCGAGCAGCCAACAGGGTTCCCTCTTTCAGACCATCTGCTTGTTCTACTCTCACCACTAAATGTGGGTTTGTATGAGAAATCAATGGTGCTAAAATTAAATGAGATCTTGTATGAACATCAGCACGGGTACCAAAGAAATTAATCTGTGCACACTTCCAAAACCCTTCAAAATTTAAATTCTTGTGCATTTCAATGAAATGAATTCATTCATTTAAATGATTTATAGAAAGAAAAAGTAACACGCTTTTCTTTCTTTTCTAAACAAAGAAAAGCAACATGCTACTGCTTTTGTTTCAGTCACATTTCAACATCAAGGTATTTGCTGGTGAGGATAAATCAGCTCATCCCTCTCCACTATTCAAATGGAGATTTCATTGAAAAGACATTTTAGAACCACAGAATTTTTCAGAAAACATAACTTCCCTTTTTTAAGGAAAAAAGTTTTTTCAGTGTTCTACGCCCTTTAGTTCATGCACTACACAAACACTTGGGGAAAATTAATTAGAAACTAAAGCTGGAACGCGAATCGGTGCAAGCGCCGGGAACTCCTCTGCGGACACACCCAGGCACAGATAAACTCCGGGCTGTTTTATTGCAGCCAGGGTTTGAGAGCAGTAAGCTGCGATAACCCAACCTGCGAACAGGGTGATTTAGGGCGCTGTTAATCCTGGCACTTCCAGGGGCCGCGCTGCGTTTCACGGTGCCCGAACGGGGAGAGCCCCGACACGGGCAGGGTATCGCGACATCCTATCGCCACCCGGCGACACTGCCTGGGAATGCACAGCTGCCCTGGGATCCTCCTGTCCTGCCGCTACTGGCCAGGGTCACCTGGATCTATAAAAATAACCCATTCTATATGGAAACGTTTTAAACCTTTTCCTATTAGAATTCTTCATTAGCTTTGGAGTTCTGTGTGGAAATTCTGGTAGATTTAAAGATGTCTTTGTTTTAGTTTAGTTTCCTTTGCTTTTTTTTTTTTTCCTTCTATTTCCCCATCCCGATTTCCAATATTCATCTTTTCCTCTCTTGTGAAATTAGACTAAATGCAGTTGTAAAGAAAGACTCTTTGAATTCAGGGACTGTGCAGTGGTGCTATCCTGTGTGTCAAAGCAACTGAAGTAAGGTTTTGGATTCCTCATTATTTGTAGAATCCAGGTATCCAATCATAACATACTTTAGTGTAGAATAAAATACTATACAAAATACAAGGTTAAAAGGTCTGCATCTAAGGTTACTCTATCCGGTGGCTGTTTTCTTATATCTAAAAACATATGAATAAACATTCTGCAGGAAGTCTTCCCTCAAAATATCTGTCAAACATGGAGAGTTGTTTAGACTTTTTCTAGTTACAACAGTACAAGATTCCTGCTACCTCACCTACATAAATCTTTTTTGGCTGCTGGCCTGCCAGGGCATAGATCCCTTAAATGAGGTTTTCTGATGCCTGTCACCTGTCCTGTGCCTTAAGAGAAGGTTTTCCTTTGCACCCATGGTGACACCATCAGCAGCCACGTGCCATGAGCTGGACTAATCCAAGCACTGGCAAGGCCTCTCAAGGGTTAACTGAGAATGAGAGATCAGTCATGCCTGCCACATGAACCTGGTACTAAATGCAGGTTGAATACCCACACACAGAATGGGGCATCTGGAGCTGCAGGATGCATTAATACACATGAAAAAATCATTATGACAGACACTCTATTTGTTCCAGCTCAGACACCCACAGTGGCTGTCTCCTCACAGGGTCAGCCATAGGAAAGATCCCTCATGGCACACAGAAGCTGTCAGCTATCCTGGAAGACAAAAAACTACATTGAAAAAGGATAATTCTGTGCAAAACCCAATCAGATCAAACTGCCCTCACTTTAAAGCCGTGATCAAATTTATCTAACATTTAAAAGTTTATGAAATCCGTGGCCTACCCGAGGTTTGTTTGCAGAGCAATTCTTCATTTACAGTGTTAATCTTTAGCACCCGCTGCATCACAAGAGCAAATCAGAACAGAAAATTACACAGAGTCAATAAAGAACAAGTCCTCTCCTCACCCCAGAGCAGTAAACACTGCCAGTGCTGAAGTCCTTACAGCTGAGGGCAGCCCTGGAGTGTTGCTCAATGTTCCCCCTCAGAAGGACCTTGAATGCCTAAGAGCAAGTAGCAACTGAGTTCTGGCAGGGAAATATAAGTTCTATGCAGTGATTTCTCCAAGGCACCCAGGACAGGAGATGGCTGCAAGCTTTTTTTCATGGAGGCTTCCATATTCCTAAAAAAATAGAGAGATGCATCTAAAAAGATGGACATCTCTTCATCCAGAAAATATCGAGGGAAAGAATCCTTAAACTGTTTAGTTTTCTTCCCTCCTCAGAAACAGTTAAAAAAAATGGGTGCTACAAAACAGAAGTTGGCTTTAAATTGATTTCTCTTGATTTCTAAATGAGAAAAATGCTGTGTTTGGTTAAGTTATTCCTTTTATCTTCCTCCACTCTGGAGAATTGACCTGTGCTTTTATTTTAAACAGAATGCCCTAGTTCTGGATGATTGACATTGGCATATATGGAACCAGTCTCTGGGATAAATTCTTCATCATTTGAATAGTTTTGTTCTGAAGCTAGAACAACAACAACAACAACAACAACAACAACATCCTCTGGTATTTTTATGATACTTAAGCTAAAATCCTTGCAAACAGCAGAGGAAGTGAGCAAGAGAATTATGTGGTTGAGTGCCTTTAAACACAACTCCTGGCTAACTTAAACAGAAACCAGATTTAATAAAAAATAAAACCACTTTCTCTTTCCTATCATGCTATTTTAAAAACTTATTTAACACTTCTTCTTTCTAAAAGTGCCTTCACCCCATGGTCAGGGTGGAACAAATGAATACAGAGATCCAATGATGTCTAACATGTCAATGGAGTCCTCACAGAATAACCAGTGTGGCACCAGTACCCCCACTGGGGACTGGGAATTGTCAATCTTTAAGGTCTTTTCCAACCCAAACCGTTCCATGATTCTCCTCACCTACAATTTCTGCTGTCTAATAAAGAAGGTTACAGGCTGTGTGTGCTAGAGATAAAAGTTCAATGTCGAGCAGGTACACAGGCCTATCACACATTCAAGTTCCAGAACAATGTGTTCCTAAGGTCTGTAAAATCTTTAATAAAACTCTCCTTCCTCCTCAGAAACTTGATCCTTATTGACTTAGACTCTGACCATTTTCCTATAGCTCACACCAGCTAATTTTTAATGAGATTTTAAGGGCATTAATTTCTCCCCAGAATGAATATTTAAGTCATCATTTAATACTAAGAACTTGGTAAGATTTCATGGCACAGACAAGGGGAGGCTGGAAACCCAAGTCAGGTGAGGATAGACACTTTATTGTCCCAGGACATCAACTGTCCTTCATCCTATGTTGTTTGTTTGGACTAAATGTCAATATCCACAGTTTCTGGTACTCCTGAGTACCCTGACATGGGTAAATGCCAACATTTGCTGTCCAGACCTTGTGCTGCACTGACACAGTGGCTCCTGGGGCTGGACCAGCACCTCTCACATGGTGTTACAGTCCACAGAGACACCCAGGTACCTGTGTCTGGGTAAAATGACATTTCTGCCTAAACTGAACTACAATGTGCAGCTTAAATGCATCTTAGGTCATTGCAGTGTAGCAGCTCAGTGCAGGTCAGCTCATCAAACTCAGCTGCACATGCAGCTGTACTGCCCCTGCAAACAGCTCATTCATTACAGATCACACAGCCCCATCACTATCTCAGTGCCATGTGATAGCAAACCAGACTGCCACCAGCCAGATGACTGGAAATGTCAGAGAGAAGGGAAATAACTGGTACAGAAAAGCACATGAGAACATGGTGGGGTTCCTGAAGCCATTCCTGCTGCACTAATTCTCTCCACAGCAGCCAAAGCCTCACCCTGTCCTGGAGGAAATTTCTTCTCTCTGTGCTTCACCTCAAAGAATGTCAAATACAGGTTCTGTCCCCCACCTCTGCATGCATGAACTAAAGGCCTGTTGAACTCATGACAGAAATGGCAGCAATCAGTGCTGATTCACATTTTTAAAAAGATGTTGCCATGCTGGCACTTTATTGTCCCAGGGCATCAATTGTCCTTCATCCTATGTTGTTTGTTTGGACTAAATGTCAGTATCCACAGTTTCTGGAAACTTGTGAAAGGCTGGAGCTTGTTATCCAAACATCCTTAAAATTCCAGTTCTATGAATGCCCTGTTCTTGGCAGCTATTTTTTCTTAGTAATTTTGCTTTTCTGCTCAGGGTTGATTGACATTATTTCAGGCTTGGAACTTGGACTGGCAAGGGGAGGACAATCTGTGGAGTGGGACAAGGAATAAAATTATCACTGATATTTAGTAAACTAAATGTGACTCTAAACCCTTGCCCAAAAACTGTACTAAAACCTGAGCAAAACACAAGCACAAATCTTGAACCACTGGCTTAACACCCAACACCAAACTTCCTTTGGACACTGTGCTCCCTCCTTCCTGGTATTTGTTTCTGGGCACTTCTTCACTTCCATTCTTGCTACTTCTTTATTTTGAGTCACAGTACTTCAATAACAATTTATAACAACAGCTAGAGGCAAAACTCTATTATTCCACTCACCTGAAAACATCTCTGCAAGATACAATAAATAAAAGGTAACCTTTAACAGGTATTTTTACAAAGAATAAGGAGTTCCTAAATCATAATTTTCTTAGTAATTTCCAGTAGAACCAAACCTTTTGTTTTAAAATAGTTGTTTATTTTGTGCTATACTCAGGGTACCTGCAGATAATGTTGGAGGACAGCTTTGATACCCTCCCTCCTCTTCCCCCAGGTTTGCAAGAAGTTAAACATGCACCCTTCAATCTTTCACTTTCTCCCACTCACAGATAACCTTCTCTATTAAACAGAAGACTTTTTTAATGGAAAACATTTTTCTTTCTTTGTGCCTCTTAAGAAGCATTATCAAGTTGCTGTGGAAAGCAAATGAAACAAAACAAAACCAAAAGTCTATCAGCATTCATGCCAACACTGAAGTTACTGTTAAAACTGGGCCCATTTTGTTTTGCTGTCTGGTTATTCTGGGGAAGGTGCAGCATTAATTCCAATGGCAAATATTCCAAACCTCTCACAAAAAACAACCACTAACTACTCCAGTAGAAAACAGCTTCATTCTGACAGCTTGCAAAGAGAGCCTAAATTCATAAAACTAATTTATTCACACTGTATGTTAAAGTGTTGATAGAAAAACTTAGGTTTAAACAAACTGGAGATGTCTTTCCATAGATTGAACTCCACAGCAAGAAATAACTTTAACCTCTTCATCTTTCCCAAATCCATAGAAATGGCAACAAGGCCAGTCCCCTAATCCACAACCTTGTACATGAACATATTTTATTTACTTAGTATAAACCTATGTCAGTGTCTGAAATGTAAAGGAGTGAGTGAAGGAAATCAATTATTCACTTTTAGACCCCTCTCTATCTGGAAAACACACTTAGGGAAAGAGCTGACAGGTTATAAAGAGTCTGAGCTGCTGACCTGCAGTGCTGTGGAGCCTCACACCAGTGAGGCATCACCTCCCAATCCACCTCAGGAGGAGGGAAGACACAGAAAATCAATCAAAACCCAGAAATTCTAGAATTCTGTTTGCTGTCAGTAGAAAACTGTTACCTTTCATATGATAGTACCTGGAGATGTCAGGGAGAAAGGGTCAGGGCAAATAAAACAGATTTGTAACTTTTTATTGAACAGCAGGAAATGTAGCTTTTGTTCATCATGCTGCTGGATGTAAGGTCAATTTGCACATGTGTAAATAAACTTCTGCATGTTTTGCACAGAATAGCTGCTGCTCTGAAAACAACTCAGGCAGTGGTGTGACAGCCACAGACAGCACCCAGGGAAGATTGAGGGTACAGAGCAGTGTGCTGGGAGCAGCAGAGGGGTCTGAGGGCTGTAAATCCAGCTACAGCCACACAGTAAATTGTCAGTGGCTATTTTGTGCTGAGCCATCTGTTGCCTTGGCTACACTGCCAGCAAGGATTTAAGGATATCTGGATGTCTGTACAAGCTCCAGAAAACCCAAACTCTGCTGTTTGGAAAGAACAGCCCCTGAGCTGCATTACAGAGTGAGTGCTGCCGTTGGCCTGTACACACATGTCACTTCTCAGGAACAAGCTTTGTCCCCAGGGAACACCCAGCTCCCTTTGACCTCTACAGCCAGAGGTTTCTGTTCCATGTCCCAGGGGACACATCCTGCAGTGTTTTCCTCAAATGTTATTCCTGTATCTGTATCACAAGTGACTTAGCAGAGCCCATGGGAGGTGTTGATCATATTCTCCATCAGTGCCTTTCTTCAGAGTAGATGGTGCTCTAAAATAGAATATTTTTGTGTAGATATAATTGTTTTCAGTTGAGAAGTGGTCTTGTAAAAATTGATCACAGATCTGTTGATGAAGGTTTGAAATGCGGCTCCACAGACTGCTTTCCATCTTCCAGAACTCTGGAAATGCGCTGAAAAAACACCAAAACAGATTTTCACATGTTAAAATTGATTCTGTGCTGGGTTCAGTAGTAAGTGTATTAATTACTTGTGCTTTTAAGCTGTAGCTAGAGAAAAAATACATTGACCAGATGAGAAAAAATACATGATCAAATCCTGCATGTTTTGAATTAATTTCTCTATTCTGCAAAACCTTAAACCTATATTTAAACCTGTCCACATGATTCCAAACATGTTAGGAAGCACTTCACAACTGGATTTTTAGCTGTAGTTAGTCCTTTTTCTGCCATCTGGGTAAGAACATTCTATCCTGTGTCTTTTATACAATATTTAAGTTTAAATATAAGTGGATGAGATAGTGCTGAAAAGCTGTAGCTCCTGGGTCTGAAATGAGCAAGTGTGTGATAAATTGAGTGTAAGTGAAAAACTACAGACTTCACATTAATGGGTTATTCTTGTTCCTACCAGAAAAATGTGATTATGAACACATTTAACAAAAGGTTTTCCTAAATGTTGCTATATGATTCCTCAAGGCATTATCCTTTTTTTTTTTCCTTTAGGAAAACCCAAAACACTGCAGAAAGTAATGAATACAAATGAAACCCATTACCTAGGAAAAAAGAAACCAAAACAACAAACCCTTTGCATTGAAAGATCAGAAAAGTTGGAGTGTAAAATATTACAAATATTCCAGAATACTTATGTTGGTAGCTACCCACATCTGCACTAAATGTCACCCTCCCATTACCTTCAAAGGAGGAAAACTTTCACATTCTGTGTCCGAATAGTGCTCTGTATATTTTTTTCCTCTGTTAAACAATACGCTAAATAAAATAGTTTTAATTTTGTGAAAATTTCAGACATCAGTGAAACGTTCCTCGATTTAGAGGAAAGCAGCCGGCTTTAAGCCAGAGTGACGGCTCCAGCGGGAGCCGATTTCCTCCTTGCACTCATCATCTCNCTGCTTCCTTCCATCCCTGCCTCCTTCCATCCCTCCACCCCTGCATCCTTCCAGTCTTCCATCCCTGTACCCCTCCATCCCTGCACCCCTGCATTCCTTCATCCTTCCATCCCTGCATCCCTCTACATCTGCATCTCTCAATCCTTCCAGTCCTCCATCCCTGCACCCCTCCATCCTTCCAGCCCTCCATCCCAGCATCTCTCCCAGTGGAAGTGCTGCCACAGCCAGCTTTGCCTCCACATTGAGCTTCCACCCCTCTCTCTGACAAAAGCATCAATAAAAAAAAGCAGAGTTTGCCTTATGAGCCTATTTGTCTCAAAAATACTTAATTTTCATAGCACAGAACTTTGGAACATGTAACCCTTCCTTTTTCCCCCCACAAATACACAGGACCTACCATTGTTTTAAATAACTGGTTCACTTTCTTTCTTCTGAAGGTTTTCTTGTCACCCTCTGAGGTGGAAGGGAACACTGGCTGGCTCAGCCTGTGTGAGGCAATTGTTTCATCAGATGCCACAGTGCTGACAGACAGAGTCAATCCTGAGAATGGAAACAATATTGATTACACAAAACAAAACCAAAAAAGGAGAGTCAGACTGTAAGACAAAGCAGAACTCAAAATTGTGAACTGCTGCAATGATTAGAAAAAATTGAGACATTTTAAATCCAACTATAACCTTAGAATAAAAAATTAAATAATAGGGAAATCATAAACTTCATTACATTGAAACTGAACAGTGAAAAAAAAGAACCAATCTGGCCAAAGAATTAAAAATAGATAAGCACATGACAAAGAAGTGGGCCATGGCAGTCTGTTGTGTTGTGCTAAACATCTGTCACAGGCATCTGGACAGAGAGGGGCAGTGAGAGGAATAGATGAAATACAGGCTAAGAAATGGGATGTCCTGTGGAACAAGGGGGTAAAAGAGACTGAAACTGGGCCTGTTTTCTGTGTGCCCCAGCCTAGAGATGAGCTCCAACTTTAGTCACACTTTCCCTTTTCTTTCACACTACCTCCTATCTCTCTGGGGGCAGCTGTGTTCTCTTGCTTCCCCTGCCTCCCATGGTGAGGGAATCTATGGGATTCCTCTCTGGCTTCAAAAGCAGAAGTTGAAATGCTGTTATGGGGCAAGCTCTGGGGATATTCATCCCCCAAAGCACAGCACAGAGCATTTCTCCCTGTTTCACACACTGCCCTTGGCTGTGAGCCCTTGTTTGTGCTCCTGAGACCCTACAGAGCAGGGAAGCTGAATAAACCTTGCCTCTTTCTAGGCAGCAGGAATGCTCACACTGTACAAGGAAGTGAAATTTGGAGCTCCAGGAGTAACAGTTTTAGAATCTGCATTTTGGCACAAGGTACTATGGTGTTAGCCAGCATTTGGAGCAGTACAGCCTCACATGCACAGTACACTCTTCAGTTATAATCTTTGTCCCAGTGGATTTCACATGGGTGGAGAGAGCTGCCAGCCCTGCTTGGAGCAAACCCTTCATTGCTGTTTTCCTAACATCCTAATAAAGTTCAGAATTCTCACCCTAGGGTAAGCACCTTACCTGGGATAGTTGGCATAGAACGACTGACAGTGCTCATCTGCTTGAGGACAGAAGTTTTCTGAGGTGCCACCACGTGTTCTGAGAGGTTGGTGTCACTCATGAACTCGTGTTTCCTTGACAGCTGTTAAATAAAAAAGCCCCAACATTAATGATGGACTGATCCTTTGGCTCATGTATCATATGAAGTACAATCTAAAAACATGCAACAATTTTGCATATAATTTATAGTTAGATAAAAACTTCTCATTCTACATAGAAAAAAAGAATTCTAAAAAAGTTACAGAAGTAATATGTGATCTGAAATCTGAATTCCTACCCTATTTTTGGCATAATACCATCAGACAACTCTGGGTGTGATCTGCAAAGTGAAATGAAGCTTTGAAAACATTTCATTTTAATTTCTATTGCATTAACATGCCCAGCTTGGCTGGGCAAAGGCTTGTCACTGCTTTTTTGAAGCAGAAGAAAATCCTCTAACTCAATACACAGTGGGATCCCCACAGTTTGGTGTATGTGTTATCTAATTTCATCAAAAGCCAAAGGTGTTACTTGGTTTTGAATATCAGAGCTTCTCAAAGCATGAATGTGCTTTATCTCTCTTTTGCACAAGGACATGCAGTGTAAGACAGTCATAATCATCCAGGAGTTTCTCTGTGCTTCCCTTCTACTCCAGTCATTTTACCTTTGATGATTCCTTCAAAAGTTTTTGATCAAATTATTTATGCTCCCTCCATGTAATTCGACAATCTGTTACTGCCTGGCTTTTTGATTTATATGGGGCTTGTGTATCTAGAGGACATACAGCAAAATCAGATTCTCCTGAGGATTAAACTCTGTGTATAAAAAAGGCCCAGTGTAAGTGACATAAGTCTCTGTAACGATCCAGCAGGGCAATAAAAGCCCTTGGATGATCTATGGAGCAAGAGATGCCAGTGCTTCCAAACTTCAGTCTGGCACCATTTAAGGAGCACTGTTTGCAATCTTGCAGTTTCCTAACAGCTGCATGTTCCATAACAAGGTACAAAACGTACAGGGCTCATCACTTTTGAAATAGCCCTGACTGTGAGGAGCTGCCGTGAAATGTCAGCACAGTCAATTGCCTCTCCACAGGAAAGCAGTTTAACCCTCCCCACACAGTGCTCCTTTTTCAGCTAACCAGGCTCCAGAATCTGCAGCCCCGGAGCTCTGGTATCTGTCACCAGAAGCCAGGAGAGATGATCTGATTTTCTCACTGATTTGTTTCCTCCATAGCATCTTGCATATTTCATTCATGGCAGGGCAGATCATCTCTGCATCCTGCATCCTTCCCTTTATGACAGCTGGAGGTCTCTGGGGTACATTTTTCTTTTTCTAAGGAAATGGATAATGTCCTCTTTATCATGGATTATAAAACACTAAATCAGTAACATACACATTTCATGTCAGAGATAGAAATATCAGCTGCTGTCTTCTCATCAGCAAACACCACACTGCTTCTTTTTGTTCTTTTTTTGGACCTTCTCATCTTGACTTCAGGATGAGGATTATTTTGTGGAGCAGTTTCCTCTGATTCTGCTTTTCCTTGCTTTGGTAGCACTGCTTCCAGATCAAAGCTGCAGGAGCAAAAGAAAGAAAAGTACAAGTTGCTGAGTGATATTTTAAAAGCTGTTGGTATTCTGATGTCATTTCCCCATTAAATATAAATGCAGGTCATTCTTTCCTTCTACTTTCTAGGCAGCCTTCAGGCAGTGTGACACCATCTTAAAATTTAGCGAAGAACGTAAAATATTAAAACAAGCTCAAATCCCTGTTTAAAGAATTGTGCATCAGCTTAAGAACTCCTAAACTAAACAGAGTAGAGCTCACATGGCAAGTTGCTGTGTGGTGATAATGGTGCTGAAAGCAAGACATGCTGTTCTGGTTGTACAAGGAGCAAAGGGGAACAGAGTATTGCTGTCTGTTGCCACATTTTAAATGCATTCTCCTATTTATTTCACCATATTGGAGAAGAATGCACACACCCAGAGATTAACCTCCCTTCCACTTTCTCCCTTCCTCTAATTTTTACAGTTTAAAAATCGGGCTACTTCTCATTTAAGAAAAAAAAAAAAAGCCCATTAAATTGGTGCTGGCTTTACTCCCTTCTCAACCTTTGGAACATGGGACTGAATTTATGTTACAACATAAAAATTGATAAATCAAGAAATGTGGTCACTCTGTTGACCTGTGCTTCCTAGAAACAAATTAGCATCCTAAGAACTAAAAGCAGGTGCAGGATGCCTTGTCTGATTCTGTCAGAGGTGTCCTGGTGTACTGCAGCACACAAATGATGTTGGTCTGCTCCACCCTTCGGGAGGGCAGCAGGAGAAGCCTCAGGAATCTCAAAGAAGAATGAGGGCTGTCTTAAAGACCAACCCTTCCACATTAGGGTCATACACCACTGGACTTTTTCAAAGTGAACTACTCAGAAAGGGAGATCAGATGTTTAAAAAATAATCAAACACTGCTCAACGAGTTCAGTTTTATATGTACCTTGTTTGGGAAGAAGTTTTGTGTGCCTGAAAGATAATTTATAAAGTTAACAAAACAAGTGGTGGATGAAAAAGCTACACCTATAATTGTTGTCTCAAACTTAAGTCTCTTTGTTTTCCATGAGACAAAGCATTTTACATTACTACAGACTTTACTTCCACCTCCTTTTCAAATTTGTAAGGTTTGTTCCTTTCCTATTCACATTTTACAAACAAAAATATGGTAATTAAGTTAAAGGCTGTTTAAAAAGAAACTTGTAAAAAACCCCAGAGCTTGGTAGATTTTTGTAAAGTAATTTAATTTTTAAAATACTTAATTTCTGAAAATGAAATACCACTTTTTTTTTTTCAATGACAATTGAACACTTTTTGTCTATTAAGATTGAAACACCGTAGTTTTCAGCCTGGAGGAAGTGATAGCTACAGTTAAAAATAACGTTGGTAGAGTCTGAAAAGGCTGCTGGCAGTTTTCATTCCTTTTAAAAAATCTTTTTGTTTCATCTCATAAAACTGATTAAAGAACAGGACTGAAAAAGAATTTGTACAGTATTTCTAACCAACCTTTCAGAAGCAGGTTTTCTGGGAGTGCTGCAGTCTGAGCTCATGGAGCACATGGAGATGAAGGATAACTGGCGGTAGGATTTCAGCATCGACCTCGGCCGCCCCACCCTCTTGTCATCAAACTCTGGCTGCAGGATGGAAAGAGAAACACCTCCTGTCAAACACCCTGGGTCTTCACTCACCCTCCTCACACCAGGCCTTGAACACTGTGCACGTGTTTAGCACCTGGCTTTAAAGAAGTTGTGTGCTCCCATTAATTACTGTGATTTATCCTGTCTCTGGATGAATTCTTACTCTTCAAACCTCTCAAACTCAATTCAAAAAGTACATTCTCTGCAAAATTTTAAATAGGTTGGGTTTTTTAAGTGCTGGCCCCTAAGAGTGTTGGAGGGGCTCAAGCAAGAGGCAAGATTTCTGATTGCGGATTACAGCCTCTATTATTGCAAAATAAAAACCATATTCAGAAATATATATAGAAATGTTATCATACAGGTGCATAATACAGCACACATCCAAAATTTAAGTTAGAAACATGCTACTCCCCCTATAACAGAAGAAATAAATCCTATTATAGGATTGATCAAATGTCACCATTTTCACCAATGGTGAAAGCAAGAATATAAAATAATTTCCAAAGGAACTGGCATGTAATCACAAAAACCAGGCAATGTCATTCTTGCTAGTCTGCACAACTCAGATAGAATATTGTATTCAAGAATTGTCTGGGGAGTTTGTGTTCAGAATTTATCCTTCAATTCCCAGATATTTCAGTTTGTTCTCAACTAATATTTATAGTATTATACACATGACAGGTTTTACTTCACAACACAGCTGGAAGTGGCTGGCACAGGGAGACGTCAATTGCAGATCAAAGCCCTAAACCACTAAGAAAAATTACAAAGAGAACAAGCATAAGAACTTGCTTTTACTTCCTCAATAAGGCTGAAAAGACTTGCAATTTTAAGTCACAATAAAATATACTAAAAATCTTCCAGAATGAGGAATATTTGATGTGTCAGAGAATGGAATCAGCTCTTGGATGATACAACTCAGATCCTACTATCTTTATATCACAAGAAAACCCATAAGCAAAAAAAAAAAAAATAGCATGTTTTTGTTTAGAACGAGATGTGTGTTAAATAAAGAGAAATTGGGGTAGAGGTTAAAAGGAGAGTAATACCAGTTCTCTGGCTCCATATTGTTTTTCCACTTTAACTTTTAAGTGCATGAAGCATTCCTCCATCCGGTCATGGAAAGGACGCAGATTTTCAGAAACTCTTCTTTCATGAATTTTAAGTCCAGCCCCAAGGAAAGGTATCTTAGGAGGAACAAAATAAGAAAAAAGGTGAGAATTTTCAAGTGGGTCCAACAACCTCTCTGGCTCTCTTTAAATTATCTGGGAAATCAACTGCAAAACTCTTCCTGTGAGTGGCTGGTGGATTTGCCCAGTGATCTCAGCTTGGAGCAGCAGATACAAGATGGAAAAGGCTCATGGAAAATGGGTTTTCCCAGTAAATTTCTGAACAATGTTGGCTGCCTCACAGAGGCTGTTTTCTCTCTTCTATATATTTTAATGTTACGAGATTTGTGCAAAATACTTTTAGCTCCCCTTCTACCACTAACGTTTTCTAACTGCTTTACTTCAGCTTTTAACTCGTTTGCATTAATATCTGGGATTTTTTGTAAAATCTACTTAGATTCCATGCTTCCTTTTTGTGTTCTGATTCAGTAAATACTGTGAACATTGATCCACTTGTCATGTTGATCATATTTTATGGAAGTGCAATTCCAAAATAACTTTAAAAATCGTGGTATTAAAGCCCATCTGTTACTGACAGATCTGTTTGTCCTCCTTAGAGGGATTTGCAGGGATAGGTAGAAATTACCCATTTTTTCCCAATGCCAGGTGCCATTGTGGTCAGTCAACCCCACTGAATTCAGTGGGTGATTCTGATGGCTAGAAAACAACAACACACAGAGCTGTGGTGGGCAATGACACAGGAGAAACTGTAAAGGTACAGTCCAAATAATAACCAAACTGGGATGAATCAAAATGAAACAGGAAGAAACTTCACAAACATTAAGAAAATAGTACAAACAATTCCACTGAAACTATTTGGAAGATTCATTTCAAGGCTGGGAGAGGAATGAACAGTAAATTTTTGCTGTTTCTCATCTATGAAAGAGAGAGAGAATCATAGAATCATTGAATAGTTTGGGTTGGAAGGGATCTTTAAAGGTCATCCAGTCCAACCCCTTGCCATAGACAGGGACAATTCCATCAGGTTGCTCGGAGCCAACCTGACCTTGGATGTCTCCAGAGATGTTTTAGTAAGTACAAAAAATGAGACATGGAACATGAGGAGAAACACCTTGAGCCTGATAGTAACATCCCAGATGAGCTCTCACCATTTCTTACCATCCCTCTATCTATTGATAGCAATGATTTCTACTTGGTTAATGGAAATAGAATGGATAATTTCTGAGGTCATGGTTTCTTCTGCTCCATTATCATTATCAGGTCAACAGAAAGAGCCATTTTCCCTTGAATCTCAGCAAAAATAAAGTTTTTTCTGCTACCACCTTCCTTGGGTGCATTTTTCTCCTTGAGGACAAAAGGGTTCCACAGACTGGTTGTCTTATCGTATATACATGGTATATAAAACAATAAATAGTAAAGGCAGATAACCTCAGTGTTGCCAGTATAGGGAGAATATTCAGTTCTCCTCTGAAGATACAGATAAAAATATTCACTTATAGTCTTCCATGCTATTTACCACACAGAAGACACATAGCAGAGATCCTGAAGGGTCACTGAGAAAATAATTCTTGAGAGCAGCAAACACTGCATTAATGTTTGCAGTGAAAAAAAAAGAAAAAAAAAAAGAAAAAAATCCTCCACAAAAAAATAATACTCTAGGAAAGAGTTTCCCAAGAGAGTTTCTGATATTTGCCAACCCCAATTTTCAATTCATGAAACCATTATGACTTTTGTCATGCTCTCAGTTTTCTCTTCAGGAATACAACCCAAGTTGGAAATCCCATCCATTTTAACCATAAATGTAGCCTGCTATATGTGGTTTCTGGTAATCCATTCCAGATGGTGTGATCTACAAAATACCTTTCAGGGGTTAAAAAAAAAGTGGAAATGACACAATCACCTCCATGCTGTGTTCTCCTGCAAGACAGGAATGGAACAAAGGAACCCTGGTGAAGCCTCAGGGGTGGCTGTCAGTGAGAAATTACCTGCCAAGCAATCAGATCTTTGAGTCTGTTCAGCTTCTCTGTATCCTCTGGATGGTGTCTGATATATTCTTCTGTAAAGAAAGCCTTAGACAAAAAAATAAATAAATACAGTCCATCATTTTGACAGGTAAAGAAATCAAGCATTAATCCACAGAGCCCAGCTGGTAATCATAATATTGGTCATCAAAGAGGAGAGACACGTGCATGGTCCTTAGCCAGATGCTGCTGGTGATAATTCCTCCCTCTATCAGCTGGGAACTGAGGTGCACTTTTAAAAAAGATGCATTTGGTCTTTACCCAGCACTTCTGACTTTGAGACCCTTATTATGAAACCATATTATTGTTTCTTTTATTAAGTTCTCAGTGAAACTAAAAAGGCACAGATTTGGAGTATCATGCTTTACATCAGCTGATAAGCTCAGTTATTCTGGTTTGCTTTCAAAGACAGAGGTGACCAGGAAAGGAGGATATGAGGATCCTTTAAGTGATGGAATGATGGCTTTCCTATTCCCCATCCCCACTGCACTGCCACTGTAGCAAAGGATGTAGGAGGATTGTGAAATGATGCACTTGAGAATTTTCTTTGCAGGGACTCCAAAGCTCCTACCTTCTCATATTTGGCAAAGCCACCCATAACAGCTGGATCAACAATTCCATTCAGAAGCATGGAAAGTGGATTAATAGGGAGGTTCTCATCACTCTGGTACTGGTTAATCATCATCAAAATCTTTTCATTTGTCATGGACATAGTCTCAATAGCATTCTCTAAAGGACTAATTGTGCACTGCAAAGAAACAAAAGACTTCTAAGGTTCATAAACATATAAACAGGCCTTTTTGGTTTTATAAAACTCATGTACATGAACAACAGTTTTGCAATTCAGCAAACCTATGCAGACTTGTTCAATTCTGAAACTATAAATCAGGCATAAGATATATTGATCCTGTATTGAGCAGTAGAAAGATTAAATGTAAATAATAATGGCTTTGAATGCATAAAAAGAAGTAACTGTAGCCTTGTTGATAATTTTGCAAACAGTTTTGTACATGAGAATGCAACAGCTGCAGTTGGATGGGCCCTGAGCACATCAATACTCACGTGAGAAATGGAGACCACCTCAAACCAGCGCAGGATTCCTGGAAGTTTGTAGGCTGTAACAAATGAGGTCCTCTCAATCCACATAGACTATTAAAAGACATAGCAGGAGAAAATGATACTTCAGGATTGAAACTTTCACCTTTTCTGCCTTCTGAGATGTCAGAGTGAAAGGGATGTAGATGGAAAACTTATGCACAGCTTTTGAATAAAAAGACACTGCAAACTGAATCTAGCACAGCGACTTGAACAAAGAGTTTTCCTGATTTCAGATTAGGTCATCTTCAGGCACCAAAGCCTGCACAAAGCAGGGCAAAAAGAAAATTACCTTTTAATCTTCTAGTCTTTTGCCATTACAGATGGAATGGCTGCTATTAAATGACCTGCTCTCGCCTCTACCCAGATTATATTTCCTCCCTCCATATTTTAAAAGGTATTTCTGCAATTAAAAGCAGTAATAGCCCTGTAACAACTTGCCAGAATTCTGACCTTTCTTTTGTTCCTCTCATTTTTCTTTTCTGAATAAGACTGGCTGTTGGTATTTTAGAATAGTTTGGAATAGCCACTGTTTCATTTACCCTGCTGCTCCTTATTTCAGAACCAGCTCTTTGAGAAATACCATAATAGATGTAATGAAGACACTCCAGCTGTCCCAGTTTCCACCTCTTTGAAGGAAACATGCATCTTATCTATTGTCCTCAGCCATGAAAACATCAACAATTTAGTTCTTGTAAAACCATTTCAAAGTATATTAATAAATGGGCCCAAAACTCTCTAGTTTGCAAAGGAAGCCAAGCTGCATCCTGAGTCTTGACAATACATTCTGGGATGTCAGAGTAGAGTTTGTGTCTGAAGTGTTGATTTAACAGCAGGTAGGAAGCGCTTACATGAAAGTGTTGACTCTGCTAATCAGCACACACATAACAGAAATTGTACATTTTGGAAAGAAATGGCTTTTCCCAGCAGTATGCCAAGAGCACAGCTTTAGCCATAAGGCTTGGATGGGATGATTTTCAAAACAAACCATAAAATACCAGATACCTGTAAAATAAAAATACAGACACCACATTTTTATACCTAACACTGAAATGTAATTTATGGTGGTGTAGATTTCTCAGAATATTTGAAGAGTGAAGGCCATTCCTCATCATTCCACCATTAGGCATGGGAGTAAAAATGACACAGGCAGCTCTCTCACGAGGTGAGATTTCACAGGACTCATGAAAGCAGACAGCACTCACCTCATTGCCAGCCTGGCAGCTGATGGAAGTGTTGCAAACTACAAGCAGCAAAGCATTTGATATTTATTTACATGTCACCTTGTTTCCTAATGAAAATCTGTACCAGAAAATGTTCCTGCTTAACACAAACATGTTGAACACGTTTAACTGCATAATGTTTACCTGCAACTGGAACAGTGATCTATAATTAAGTACACAGGGGTAGTGCTGAAACAGAGAAGTCTTGCATTTCGTTTTTTTGAACCAGATCTTAAGGTGTGTATAATGAGTAATCTGAGCCTAACAAAGGAGCTAGGATCAAAATTCAGTCACAGTTACCAGAACTACAGCCATCACCTTGTCATTAATTTACTTACAGCAAATTCATTTTCAGGGTCAACAGATCCTTTTCTGACTGGTCTTGAATAGTGGAACCTCTGCACGTGGTTTGACTTGTAAAAGCTGAAAGATTTTTAAATTACTATTGTAAAATACAGAAACCAGAAATTAATGGATCTTTTTATCACAGAGAAATATTTCATTTTGGGTAGTTGAGTTTTTAATTAAAAGTAAATTTACTGCTCAGAAAATAAAGAACTTTACTGGAAACTCAGAAGACAACTACTTTATCTATAAATCAGAGTCAACACACAGTATTTTACAAGTATTAAGCTTCAATTTGTTACTGGGTGTATTTCCCAGGTATAAAAATTCCAGAACTTCCAGATTAATGTTCAAATCTACAGGAGGACTAGAAGAGATGTTTCCTCTCCTATCTTGCCATGGCACATGCCCTGCTTGCCAGCTGTATCCTGGTTTATCAAAGGAGTCTCTTTCACAAAAGAACTGACTGAACAGAGCAGGTATTTTCACCTGGAGTGGAACATGGCACATGAAAAAGCAATTTAATTTTGTCCAACAATCCTGCTCTCAATGCTGAACAACATTCAACAAATTAAATGACTGAAGCCATTAATTACAATTTCTTGAGGTAGATAATAGAATGTAGATAAGTGCTAGTAGATGGGTACAACAATGTAAAGAATCCTTTGCAAATTCATGTAAAATTCCTGTTAAATTAATGTTATTCTTGTTAAATTCTGTTCTATTCAGCTAATGCTTCATTCTCCATCATTGTGAGCGCATCTTTCCACTAAACTTGCAACCACTTGGCTTTTAACACTGGGACTGCAGTTTTGGCTAAGTATTTTAAGTTTTGGCTAAGTATTTTAAGTTTTGGCTAAGTATTTTGCTGTCCAGAGAAAAATCTCTCCTTTGGGTTTTTAGTATTTGTTTTTAAGATGAATTAAATTTAAACCCTTGTTAAGTAAAAGGTAATTTTGCAGAAAAAAAAAAATCTCAGAAATCTCTTCCAGTAAAACTGAACCATGTTTTGAAAGCCCAGAAAAACAAATAGAGCAGCCCTAAACATCTGAGTTGAGCAAATCATGGTATGTTAGTTCATAGGAAATGATGATTTCTGATCCAAACTTCTAAGATTTTCTTCATCAGAAAAGAAAAGTAACTGGAAAATACTGCCACACAGAGTCAGATGCCTTTATGCAGTTCCATCTGAAAGGACAGATATTTTGAAGCTCTTTGATAGAATAAATGCATTGTCATCACCTAATGTAAAGAACAATTAAATGCCCAATAAAGTAAACTCATAAAAGTAAATCTTTAAGCCCAGATGCAATCAGCAGTTTGGTTGAATTCTGCAGCTGAGACAAACCATTACAAAATCTCCCCTATGGGCAGAGATTGTACTTTACAAGGAACACTTTGCTACATAAACTGAAGCAGTTTGAAGTGTGGCTGGCTCTACACTGAAATCTGCTCCAGCAGGACCACATTTATAATCTGCCTTTCAGTTACTGGTTTTAAAATGAATCAGTAGTTGAAATTAGCTGAAGTTGAAATTAGAACCACAATTTTTTTGTGGCTTTTTGGATTGGGTTGTTTTTTGGTCTGTGTTTGTTTATTTTAAAATCCTATCACACCAGACCTGTGCTTGGATCTGCTTTATTTAATTTGGTGTATGTGGGGAGGTGATTCTTCTTTTTCCACTCTGAGTCAGTTGTTACTTCAATAAAGATTCCATAGAGAGGGCTGCAGACCAAGGGCACAACTGGTTTGGAAGCAGCTCTTGGCCAGTCTGTCCTCTAAACACTTTGGTCAATTCATTTCCTTTATTCCTTTACAAAACCCACACTCCATCACACCAGCAGAAACCATTTTGCCACCGTGTATTCTGCACTGGACAAGACAAGATACAACAATATTCTACCATTCAAGAGCCTTCATTCAACCACTCTCACACTGCCAGTCACCTCCAAGAGCCCTCTCCCCACCACTTGTCTGAGAAGCTGTGTTGAAATCTCAATAACTTTGACCCAAAGCACAGATTCCACCTCCCTGCCCTGCACCCACGAGTTATTTCTTCAGTGGTAGATGGGGACAAGCTCTTCCATGGGATTCCTGGGGAACATCCAGGACAGACTGGATGGAGCTCTGAGCAGTGTTCCTGGGGGTTGGACTGGGTGGCCTGTGAAGGTCCCTTCCCTCACAAACTGTTCTCTGATTCTATGAATACATAAGTCAGTAAATTAAGACAACAAAACCTCCAGGATTCATTGGCAAATGACTGAATTCACAAAATAGTGGTTGTCAAATCAGGAATATGGACTGATTTTCATTATACTGTCTACTACAGAAATTCACTTACTTTATGATTTGATCAGGCACTGCCTTATTTTTGAATCTAGGCTGCTCCTCCAGGACTGGCTGCACTGTAAAACATTGGATATCTGAAAGTGTGAAAGTTAAGGGCATGTTATTAGCTATTAGTATGAAATACTGTAGGCTGCAGGAGAAATAAAAATAATAATAATAATAATAATAAAAAAACATTTTCTGATGAAAAATCTGAAGTGTTCAGGGTTTCCTCTCTGGAGTTTCCTTGGCCAAAAAAGGAAAAATCTGCCAGTAGTAACCAGTGAATACATATTAATTCTAAACTGCATATTTTTATTATTTCCTGAGCTTGAATATCTGCAGCTGAATTTATCACACTGACTCATTCATTAAATTTTCAAGCTCAGGCAACTTACAAAAATAACATCAACCACATCTGATGTTAACAGTTTCACTGTGTAGCTTCAGGCATGCATAAAGTCATGATGGTTAACATTTCGTTTTGAAATCTGTAACTGAACAGCCCTTTTACTTGAGATTTCCTTTTGCTATAGAAATGCTGTTTTAAAAATCTGAATACTGTGTTTGTGAGTAAATATATCACATCCTTACATATTTCAATAAGTGTGAAACTCATGCCCTCTGGTTAGATCCTTTTGCATAAGTGCAGAAGTAGTGCCTATCTCCTGCTCCTTGCAAATAGATGAGCAAATTCTACCTTAAGGACTGAAGCATGTGCTCTCCAAAAAAAATTTAATTAATTAAGAGACAAGACAGACTTGGGAGAGCCTGGCTTTCAAGCTTAATGTACTATTTTAGACAAGCCTGTAAATACTCCCACTTCAGTCCCAACAGTGTGAAAAGAAAGTATTCCCTTTTCTCCTCCAGAAAGTTCCAGATGAATAGACTCAAGAGAGTATGTGAAGGGTTACAAAATTACCTTGAAAATTAATAAAGGAAATCAGCATTCAAAAATGAATGTCTGATACAATGAGGTGATCTCATATCTGCTCAGTCAGTAATGACTCAAATCAGAAGAAAAAGATAATCAGAGTTATTCTAACCAAGAAAAATTGAGGCCATTCTAGAAGTTGGTTAACAACGTTTGTAAGTTAATTTTCCTAAGACAATTTCTGAGGGACTTGGGACATATTTATGTTGCCAAGAAATGGAGGTGATACTGAAGTGTGGTGCCAGTCAGAGCAGTGCTCAAGGAAGACATGAATTAAATATCAAGACACAACAGCTATGAATGTGAGGTAACAGAAAATTTGCTGCTTTAAACTGAGTCTCTTAAAGTGTGTGACACTGGTTTTGCCATTTGAAGAAAATAAAGCTAAACCATGTATGAACTACAATGAATTTTCCTCCCTGAAGGGCTGTCAAGCCCTAGCACAGGCTGCCCAGGGAAGGGGTTGAGTCACCATCCCTGGAGGGGTTTAAAAGACATGTAGATGTGGCACTTGGGAACATGGGTGAACAAGGTTTATGGCTGGACTCAACCTTAAAGGTTTTTTCCAGCCTAAATGTTTCTATGACGAATGAAAGAGACAGACTCCTTAGAACTGCCAGAAAAACAGGAGCTCTCTTAGGAACAAACCAGAAAAGACACAGAGGACGTGTAAGCAAAACTGCAAACTGAGCTGCCATGTCGGTAAACTTTCAACCTTTTCAGGAAATTATTGTTTCACACGGATGAATTCATGCTAACAGCAAAGTTTCCCAAGCCTCCTTCCCTGTCAATCTCCCACGTGTCCAAGGATACGCTGACCAGGAGAGTTCCTCACGTCCTCTCCAGGTGCTGCAGTCGTGTTCATCTTCTCAGCACTGGGGAACTGGCTCATCAGCTGGGCCTGGAAATCCTCCCTCCTCTCGTACTCCTTGCCACGGTAGATGAACACTTTGTTCTGCAGGGAATGAGGAGTGATTGCCTGGCAGGGTGGTGCTGAGGCAGAAGCTGCAGTTTCATGGTAATCGACACAAAGACACAGCAGCGTCCAGGTTTTGGAATGGGTGTTTCTGTTTCCTGACTGTTAATCAGCTCTAAAGCCAAACACCATTTTGATCAGGGGCTGGAAAGCAGTGCTGACTCTCTAGAGATTCTGGACTCAAAGATTTATTATTCAGAAACAATAACAGTGGTTTAACATCAGCCTATCATTTCACTGTTTTCCCAATGTTTTCAAGGCAGCCTTTAAACTTGGGAAGCAGGGCCTCTTATTCCTTTCCAAGTGTGAAGAAAGCCTCCCTATTCATTGTTGTATGTAAGAGAGTAAGAAACATCAAATATTTAGGTTGTTTTTATGCTCTGAACTCATGCACTACTGTGGTTAAAGAATGACCTTTTAAAAAACTATGGTACAATCCAGTTGTGCACCACTTCCCAAGTTCATCAGATTTCTTTGAAAAACCAGACCCTTTGGAGCCAGGATTTCCCTCATGGTAGTCAAAACCAGAGAAAAGTAAAGAGAGTAGATTCAGCATATTTGAATAAAACCAGTTCAAACTTACCACAATTGTCCTAAAGTAGGAACTGTTGCCATTCAGAAAAAAACTTAGAGTAGTACAAGTGGGTATGAACATGTCAGCTCAAAGCATATTAGAGGTCAAAAAAGGAATCTGGGTTTTAATCATTAGGAAAACAGGAAAACAAAAGAAGAATGAAAATAGATGCAAATATATGAATTAATCAAGTTTACCCTTAGAAATGTTGGGAATCCTTGGCCGTAATATCCAACAGCAAAATAGTCTGGTTTGGGCCTCAGAATTTTCATGATGTTTTCATAGAACTTTGCTTGCTGGATCTGAAAGCAAAACCAACTGTAATTACTTGTGTTTGGGGGTTTTATCTATGCATTTTTAACCTCTGCTACACATGCAAGAGCTCTCAGCTGATGAGCTACAGCAATAATCAGTTTTCACACAGGACGCTGCAGGGGGACATTAAACAGTTTACATTTACATGCAAATATAATACACAGCAAAATGGGTATGGCTTCAGCTTTAACACCTGACCTCAGAACTGGGCTTACCCTTAACTTAGGAGAAAAGCAAACACCAAAGTGATCCCTGGCCACTGATAACATTACTGAAATAAGACATTTGGAAAAACTCCCTGCCTCAAATGTTTCCCAAGGTATGGGATCAACTCCAATTTTTACTCTAGGCTCGTTTTAAGGGCACACACCATGTAAAGGGCTTAGAACAAGTTCTTCCATAAAATACCAAGTGTCATTTAGGTGTTATGTCTGTGAGAACGCAGCACTGCAACTTAAACTGGCAGAAATGTCTTATAATTCATGATAAAAACAGAGCAAAAGAAGCTTTCTTCATACACAGCACCATTCAAGAACATCATTTTTTGATTACCATCATTTTTTTCTGAGGAATATTTAGGGATATCTATTGAATGAGCCCTAAACAATTGTTAAAAATCATACGGACATGAAATATTGGGAGTAGAAAAAAAAGGTTTGTGAGGGGTGGGATCCTTTTTGGATTCATTAAATTTTAATGAAAACAAATAACTGAATATTTTATTTTCCTTCTATCCTTTGGACCTAGTTCTAATTCCTTGTGCTGAAATACTTCCACAGTCCTGATTAGGACAGAATTATTCAGGCTTGTCAAGATTCAAGCTGCTAAAATGTAAAGAAAAATTTAGGTGGAAAAGTTCATCCAGGTGTTCTTTCTACCCTAGGGCAGTACAGAGGCTTCAAAATGTGGCCTTTAAATTTCCCTAGGTGAGAACATGTTTATTTCATCTACAGACATTTCAAAATACCTCAATAAACAGATGCTCATGCAACTTTAACCAACAGTTATTTATGAACCTTTACTTTACCACTGGATTGCTACAGTGAAACAGGAACTCTTCAACAAATGAATTAAAAATCCATTTTAGACCACAAGCTCATAGGCAGCTCTGTTGTTTGATAGATGAAAAGCACTAATTTCTGTGACTGCAATAATTTGAAGATCTGTATATAATCTTACCAAGTTTTGACTTAGAAGTTCATAGTCAAAAACCTCCTTTTCATATTGCTCTGCAAGTTCCTTGCATAAAGATATGGCTTCTTCCCACATCTGCAATGCAACCACACATTCAAAAAGTAAATCCTGTACCAACAAACAAGTTTTCAACACATCAGAGTTTAACTGCAGTTTTATTGATTATGCTGTCTTTAAAGTGCAGTCATTTATTAACTGCACATTTAGAGTGGAAGACTCAGGGCAATCATAAACTTAAGGAAAGCAGATTAATGCTAAAAAATAAAAGTGTTTTATGATTCATTACAGGAAGGACTAAGTAAACCTACTTTATTATTAGAGTAACATTTTTTTAAAAATCATCTAACCTTTCAGATACATTAAAGAAAAAAAAAAAGAGTAAATCACTGAGGTGATAACATTCAGAACATACCCCAAGCACAGAGCAGTTTATGAGGGGACTGACACCTGCCTGTCCTTAAAACACACACCATTTAACAAAATATCCTGCAGCATCCATAATCATAGGGAGCCTTGTCTATGCCAGCTCTCCTTGTCAGCTAAATAACTACAAGTGTTAAATTTCCACTTGCCCAGAGGAACAGCTTTTCTTTCCACACAACTTTACAGCTGCCTGTGACAGTGACTGACACTGAAATACCAGGACTGCTTTTCTCATCTGCTGTGGGCACTTCACAAAAGTGGTCTTAAAGCAGGAACAGACTCCCTCTCGTGAGGATATTTCTCAAATTCTGTCTCCTCACCTGCTCAGAAGAGAAGAGACAAAGAGGGCCCTGAGCAGAACTCTCTGCTGCTGAGGGGACACTGCCAGTGCCACATCAGGCCATTCTGATGCTGCCAGGTGCTCTTTGGCCAGGTACCCCTGACCCTGGGCTGAGCCTGAGTGCTGGGTGCTGCAGACCAGGAACTGGGAGGGTTTGGTTCTCCTGGGACAGTGGGTGGGCACTGCTGCAGTGCAGCTACTGCAGATTCCAACAGAAAACCTGAGAGGCTGAAGCTGAAACTTTCTACCTTGTGAATTATAGGAAGGGCTTCTTTTGCAGAAGCAGAAATGAATTGCCTTCCCCCTTCGTACCTTTGGCTGCAGCTGAACAAGACATGACTTAAAGGTTGTATTGGGTCATGGGATTAATGATCTGGCACTGCAGAGTTTCTTCCTGCTTTCTATCCTTTGCTTTATTTCTAAAATTCTCAGCTCTAATTCCATTGCACTGACAGGTAATTTTATTAACATTTTTTTGTCTTAAAATGAACTAAACTGTGGTACTGAGCATCAATCTACTACATTTTAAGTTTAGAATACAAATCTCTGTCCTCTCTGAAACAAATACGTCTATTTTGAACCATCTGGATTCTTTTGAGATAAGGGCTGAGTGGTTTAGAAATGGAAGCTGTGTAGTCCATGCTCTTTTCTTTGCAAGGGGAAGTAGATTGTACATTTTTTATTGTATTTTGTTGGTGCCTGACAGAGCTGCTTGTGACAATGTACTGAGACATTAGCTCTTTCTCTGTGAATGAGGTCATGGAAAGAACATATTCCTATGGAACAGATATCTCTGGGAATAAGCCTGCAGGACACAATTTTTACTTGACCCACATTTCAAAGAAGCTTTTCCTCACAAATATTTTATACAGGGCACATTCATTAAACACAACTGTTCAGAGTAGCACAGCAGAGAGGTTTGAGGGGAAGAACTCTCCAGACCCACCTTTCCTTTGTCAAAGTATTCTATGATCTTTTCATACAAGTTCTCCTTCAGGTGTCTGTAGGTCTGTGAGCACTGGAACTCTGTTGACATGACTTGGGGTGCACACTGCTCATCTGACCACTGAGAATGAGAACACATCAAAAAGGATTTTCAAGTTCATTTTCCTCACAAATAGTCTCCCCTCCCATAAGGTCTGGTCCCCTGGACTCTTCTAAGTGTTTTCTTCCCAAGTATTTTTTATCCATCCACAGACAAACTGGGAAAGGCACAGGGATTGCATTCACTGCCTCTCCAGACAAGTGCTGTATTTCATGTGATAACCAGCACTAGACCAAATATTTTAAAAATATTTTAAAATGTTATACCTGCCCATCTTTGCCCCACTTACAAATTTTATATAAAAATCAACGTGAGAAAATCAGTTCCTTTTTTTTCCCAATGGTATCACCCTGATTGACTTGATTTAGATTTTTTGTATTAAAATATTTCATATACTGTTCCTTGTCTATACCAATACAGACAATATATCTCATATTTGTATGATCATAAAAAATAAAAATAGCACAAATCTATATAGTTCTGCACTAAAGTAAATTCCATAAGAAATATCAGATTTTTGCTGAAGAACATTTAAAGTTGGAATGTCCCCTTGTAATGGAAATTGATCTTACTAAGCATTTTAATTGACACTGTCCATTACCTTGGTAATGAACAATGGTTATAGTGAAAGATAATTAATTACCAGCTATAAAAGAAAGCTCACATAATTTGTTTATGTAATCTATATTATTTAAAATTAAAAGTTAGATGTCCTCTTGTGATAGCTGGAACTGTGTTTAATTTTTATAACTGTTACGTTTAGGGTAGTAAGAAATTACCAAAATGAAAGCTACACTTGTACACAATGCTCTCACTCTAAAGGAAAACTATTTTTTCTACCATATTTGGTTTCAGAAATATATGGCTTTTAATCACGTACTGAAACTTTAATTTCAACAATTAATGTTAATTTTGTACGACCTACTGCAGGATTTCTACCTAGAAACTTGAATACCCTGGTGGAAAATAACTCATAGATTAAAATATTCACTTAAGAATATCAAATTGAATACTGCAAAAGCTTAATTATATATTGAGTTTAAAAATCTAACCTTCAGGAGCCATGTGTGGAGTAGAAGGGTATATGCTGCTTCTGTGTAATTCTCACAATCTAAATGAAGATCTCGCAATTTATACAAATACCTGATAGAGGAGAGAGCAAGGATTAGACTGGAGACTGGCATGAGTGGAATACTGAGTGTCAAAATGTTCCAGATAACAGGAAACTCCGTGGATGTCACACTGTGACTCCCCAAAGAGCCTTCAAGGACACTGAGGGGGGTTGAAGCTCTGTTCACACTTTGCTGCGTTCTTTTTGTGTGCTGAGCCTTTGTGCAGGAAAGGAAGAGAAAGAGCTGTCCTCTCCTGTGGGCTGTGGTCAGCTCCTCCTCAGGGAGGAGGGATGGCTGCACTCAGGGTCTGAGAGAGCCTCCAAGGCCAATATTCCTGCAGGGATCCTCAGGGAACCCTTGCAGGCACACCTTCTTCATGTGCACAGATGCAACCACAGCACATCACAGGAGGAAGCAGAAAGTGGAAAATACCAGCCCAGAAAGGCAAAGCAGTCCCTGGAGGTGTTGGGGGCAGAAAAGTTGTTCTAAGTTGAATTTCTCCTGGATCCCTATGGCAGCATTGCTGCTTCCACCATGGCCACTGTCCACCATGGGGCTCAAGCTGCATCTACAGCAGCCAGGGAGACAACTGCATCCCTCCATCTCCCACCTGGAGTTTTGAGACACAGGAGCTCTGACACCTTGCTGTGGCAGTCCAAGGCACTCCCATTCCCAGTTGCCAGCCCAACAGAAAGCTTCCTCCTGAGCAATGACAGCTGAGGGAGCACTGTTCCCCTTAAGCTCCAGGGTGAGCTCTGAATCACCTCCAGGGCTCATTTCAGCTGGGACTCTGGGCTTTGTTCTGCAGATTTTGCAGGAGAGGACAGGCAGGAAACAGGGAGCTTTTGAAGCAGCAAGATCTGCTGCAGCCCACGTGCAGAGCTCTTGGAGACAGCAAGAGGCCATGCCACATCTGCAGGAATTTGCAGTTCTCACAGAAAATACCTCAGCTGTAACCCTGCCTGTGGAATGTTGCATATTGAAGGAGACTCAGCAGATTAGGCCATTCTACAAACCCAGGATGTTTTCTCTGCCATATTAAATGCGTGATACATTCTCCCTCAAACCTCAAATTATCTGCACTTTCATAATTTTAAGCAATAGACAATGAATGTTGAGTGATTTAAGTTAATTCTTGTGGAAAAAAATGCTGCTGCTGGATACATAGCACAGATTTCCAGTTGCTGAAGGCTAAACTGACAACAGAGTGAGAATGCAGATGAGGCCAGGGCTGCCACAGAGTCATTTGGGATGGTAAAGTAACAATAAATACAGAAATCCAAGCACAATAATAACACAAAAACTCACAAGACAATATTAATTGCCCTCTCCAAAAAAGATCCAATAGAGTGGTTGCCATACCTGATGTACATCTCTTCACGGTTAATGTTCTTGTAGAAATTCTAGGGACAGAAATATTTAAAGTTACTTCCTCATGTTCTTTAATAAAATGCTATACACATATATATAATATACACACACACATAGACTGAGGTTTTGCTTTCCCTGGTAGTTAGAAAGCATAGACAATGTGAAATGTAGATTATTTACAGTCTATCTGAAGTTTAAACCTGGAACTACTTCTTCAATTAACATTTTTATTAGTTATATGTATGGTTTTGTACATACATATACTTTTCCTAGTTCATAATGGGATCGTTACTGAAGGTTTTTCTATTGGAGAAGAGGAAAATATGGTTATCCAAATGCATTAACAGAATAAAACACATGCTCCAGCTACCCTTGGTGGAAGCTGGTGTGTGTTGAAGCAGATGTGTAGCACTGTAGTTATGGAGCATTGTTGTGCAATACCTCTAAAGGGGCTACTTCCAGGAATAAAGCTCATTTTTTGTCACTATAACATGTTTGCAGGAATGGAAGTCACTAAGGCTGTGCAAAACATTCTGACAAGACCATCGATGGTATGACAAGAATGGTCTCTTGAAGGGCTGCAGAAATTTACACCACATTGCACAGTGATTATTAAGGAACAGAATGTGTGAGTGTAATAATTCAAAGGTGGCAGAGGTTCCTCCTCAGCTTTGAGGAATTTCCTGGAGGAAGAATCTCTCTGTGTGATATCCTCATTACAAAACAGGAATAGAAAAGAAGACAGAGTGGCCTAGGACATGATCAGAGCCTCAAACCCCTTGGCACCCAACTGCAAAGGTGCCTTGCAGGTTTCCTGCCCACATTTGAGAACTGTAACTATTGAGATGCTGAAGCAGCAAGTGGGTCAGCTCCTCATCACAGCTCAACCCTGTCAAGAACCCACTGTCCCATTAAGCCTGTCAATAGGTACAGGCACTTGAGCAGCAAACTTCCTTATTTATCCACAGAATCAAAGTGGATAAAGCACACAAACCAAACAAAGCACGTGGGCGAGCGCTGCTTTCAGACTCACACACATATCCGTGCAAAGAGATGGAAAAATCTTATGCCCCAGAGTTTAAATCACTCCAGAACATTGTCAACCACTCGTGCCCCAAGGAAAATTTACCCTCCTGTTCAATAAATGGACTCTGGTGCTGTCCCCTCCTCAGGAGGGTTCTCCTGGGTTATCCAGAGCCAGGAGAGAACGTACCAGCAGGTTGACGGTGCAGCTCATGCGGTTGTCCTTGCTCTCGTCGCTCATCACGGCGCGATAATCTAGCAGCCTCTCCAGGAGCCCTCTCACCAGGCTCACAAAGCTTTCCACCAGGCTGGAAATGCCAGGGTGCTGCTTGGCACACTCAGTAAGGCTGCAAATACAGAAATATTGGTACAACTCTGATGGCAAGTACTGAATTAGGTCTAAATCAACTGCAGAATGCGCTGGAAATTCCCTCTGTGAGTTGGTAATTTGGATATTCAGAAGACAAATGGCATACAAATCAAATGGAAAAAAAATAAAAGAAACATTTACTTTTCCTGTCTGAAAATGACTTTTAACTCAAGGGTGCACCCAGGTGGCAGCAGACTTTCCCAGGCATTGTCCTGGGGAAGGCTGTGAGAAGATCAGAGAAAAGAATGAGAAACAATTCTTATCTCCACTTGCTGCACCAGGTATTGTGCATATGTGGAATCTGTTATGGAGATTCATTTACCAAAGGGTGGTTTCTCAATTGGCCAATGGTGATGGTGTTTTGATTCAAGGACCAATTGGGTCCACCTGTATCGTGACTGTAAGGGCGATGGGTTGTTAATTAGTATAGTAAATAAAGTGATAGATCAGCCTTCTGAGAAGCATGGAGTCAGTGCTAATTATTACCCCTTTGGGGATGCCATGTTACAACATACCCACAGCTTCTGGACAGACAAATCTGCATCTGTGCTATCACAAACTCAAGTCTCTGGAATGTCACACTATTGCAATAAACACTGCACCTTCCTTTCCTCAGCATAAAATGCAAAAATGTTTTCCTTCTCTTTGTACTGGTACATGTGAGCAAAAGTTCAAATGAACAAAAATTACAATTTAGCTCAAAAAAGACATAACCAGAGTAATTTTACTTTGAGAAACAAGCAGAACCAATCAACTTTCTGCAGATTGAAAAGAGCAGCTTGATCTCCTCTGATAAAAATACAGGAAAGGGAATTTTATATTTTGGCATCATCAGTTTCAATTTACATTAACAAAACATTAGCATATACTGTTTCTAAAAAGTGCTGAAGTGATTTAGGAGTAGAGATTTCACTTTACTGTCAGAGTTTTGTTTTCAACATTTAACTGTTTAAACATCATTAAGTAATTACCTACATCTCATTAAGGGGTATTTTCTTTCTTTACTTAAGAGAAATTATTTATTTCCTTGCTTTTCTTTTGTTTTTTCTACTTAACATTCTGGTTTTCCATTGAGATCCTCTCTGACAAACTGTATTTTTTATATATAATATATATATGTATTTATATACACACACATACATATATTTTCACATATATAATTATAGATACAAGCACTGGGTCAGGCACAGATGCAATTAATTTTCTCCAAGGCAGTCCTGCTTTGTGTTGGTAGCTGGGAATGTTCTGACCTCTTAGTGCTCAATTATCAATTGAGCTCTACATCATTGTTTTCCAGATACCCAGGTAAAAAAAAAATATTAGTAATCTTTAGGCACAATATTTTTTAAAACTCTAATTACTAAGTATACTGTTTTAATTAATAGCAAAACAATTTTTTAAAACTCCTCATAATTATTTGAATCTTTTTCAGAAAATACATATTCATATTGACTTCAATTGCAAAGAAATCCTCAAAGCTCTGGCCTAGAATGGAACCTCTGCAGAATACCCAGGAACAAAGTTCCAACTCAAGCAAAGTAAAAACAGCATCTAAAGTTTATTCTTTGGATTGTGCAGCTCCAGTGGAGTCGCTGTCCTGACACAGAGGAATGTGTATGTGGATATCTGAAAGAACATTTATGTTGTATAACATAGGAGGGACAGAGGCCAGCAGATAAAACCAGAATATTCCAATTGCTCTTGTCTGACTGGTCTGAAACTGAAATATTTAAATCAATAACTGACACATGGCTTATAAAATACACTGCAAATGGAATGGAAACACTAAAGGGGCTAAGAGCTGACAACTGACAGAAAAGGTTGGAGCACATTAAAAGATGTTTGTGGGAAAGAATGTAAGAAAGCCTCAGAAACACATAGGAGACTGGAATATTATACAGGAAAATGGTGTGATTTTACATCTACAAGTATCAGAAACAGTGTGAGTCACTAATGAAGGAAAGTACAGCCACCATTCAAGTGACTATTATGGATTTCTGCCACAGGTTCCCTGGGAGTAACAGCAAACAAGGCAGAGCTGTGAACATTCCCTGACTGCACAATGAACACGAGGCAGCAAGACAGCACATTTCTTCTCAATACAAGCTGAAAAACATTGATATAAACCACAAGCTATTGCTGGTCTCACCCAGCACGAAGTACATAACTCCAGTCACTAAAGAAAGGTGAACCAGAGTCCACATAAAGAAGTACAAAAGGAACAGGAGAGAAGAATTCCTGTCTCTCCAGGGAAGATTCAAGAAGTTGTATTGCTCAGCTTTATACAATAATCCCAATAAAAAGGATCACAAAACTTCAGAAGCTTTTTTTTTATGCCCAGGAGGGAGCAATAACCTTTGAATTTTTAAACAGAGCTTGAAAAAAATAGAAAATTTTAAATAAAAAAAATATTTGCAATAAAGCTCAAGAAAAACAGCTGCATAGCATGGGCCACTGCAATGATGGGGAACTGGAAATCTGCCAAGTGCCATTTCCTGTTGTGCCTGTATTAGGAACTAAAACATGCCAGAAGTCATTTTCTGAGCCTGAGGACAAACGGCATGGCACAACTTGTGCACTGATTCTCCTGCATTTCCCCAGGCAGGGCAGCCTTGTCTACTCTGCCTGTGGAGAACAACCTCTCACCTGTCCCACATCACCCCAGCTTCCCCTGGGCACTGTCTAGGACAGGTCACTCACATTTATGTCTAGGGACAAATGCAAGGCAGTGCTTAATTAAACTTCTGCTGAACCTGTTTAGTTCATTAAGGGCAAGGAAAAGTTCCCAGCAACCACCAGTGTGGGCAGATGTTGGTTGCAGAGGTGAGCAGCAGCACAGCAGTCACTGGGTGCTGTAAATATCTGCCTCCAGGTGACACCTGGAACTGTGCAGGGGTGCAGACAGTTATAGGAGATCAGCTGATGAAAAAATGACCAAATGAACAAATGTGGAGGCAAATTTAACTGGGCTGGAACAGTTGGAACAGGGAAAGGTGTAAATGTAGGAAGGCTTCAACCAAACTGAGAGAACAGGTCCTGCCACAGTCAGGTCACCAGCCTCTGCTCCACCACTCCATCTACAGGAGTCATTCAACAAAATCTGGAGATAAGATGAATTGTCATCTTTAGAAATGTGGAAACTTTGAACTTGAGGCCATCTAGAAAGTGGGACAGTACCAAGGGGAAAAGCCAGATATGTCAGAGCAAGAAGGGGGCCTTGCAAGGGCAGGAGATCAAAAGCTCTGTGCTGTGTTTGATGGCACTCCTTGACTGCACTGCTGAAAGATGGGGTTTAACTGGATAGTGCCACTTTCCAAGAAAAGCCCTGGAATGAAAGAGCAAAGTGCAAACAAGGCAAGCAAATAATGTTTCACAGTTCAGAAAGAGTGAACTTCAAAGGGTCACAGACACAAGATCTGAGGGAAGCTTTGCTTTTTGCATGGATAAAATCTCAGTTTGAACACTCTCTCCAGCTTTAAGGCAATGCAGTATTTCAAACTAGATGGAGACATTGTAGGAACGTCCAGAAAACATTCCATATGATAAACTGAAATACTGGGGTTGTTTACGCTAAGGGAAATCCTGAAGGAAACTAGACAGCAACATTCAAATTTGATAAAAGCTGCTGCAAAAAGAAACAGAATAAATGATTCTTTATGTCCCCTGTGTGTGTACCCAAAGCTTTCATGGTTCATCTGATGAGAGATGTGATTTTGCAAAGACTGCTACCCCTGCCCAGAAATACAACTCATACAGGGTGGCAGGCTTTGAGGAAGTAAAACATGCACACAACATCACAAAGCCTTATTTAAATTCAGACTTGTCTCAATAATCTCTTGGATTCCAATCTAGACATGTAAAAACACAGGTTAGGTATAACTTCTTCATAATTTAGCTGAAGCAGAAAACAATGAAAAGCAGCCAGGAAAATAATTTCAATGAGCAAAACTGCAATGCAAACCAGGTGTAGTGAAGCATTATGGTATTTCCTGTCCCTTCATGAAAAAAGTTGCTAAAATTCTATTTTAGGTGAGGTTACCAACCTGAGAACTGGGAACAATAAGATAGAAACACATCCTGAAGGCATTTGTTCTATTTATTCTCATGCACTACTTACATGGACTCAAACAACTGCATGTAGTGTTCATCCCCTCGTCCTCCTTCCACCTCATGATCCAACTTCAAAATGATTTCATTTTCAAACTAACAAAGAAAGAAAAATCAAAACAGCTATCCAGAGGTCAACACTTCAATATATCATCAAAAATGTACCTTTGTATAATTATGTCCCATATTCCCAAAGGTTAAATGCTTGGGCATATTCTGGTCTGGGCTTTTAGCACGGCTGAAAGCCTGGACACAGATTTGCACAAAGCTTCCCCTGCACTGGGCACGTGAGACACAAGCTCAGAGTCTGTTGTAGCTACAGAGAGTCTTTGTCCTCATGCAAACAACTGCACCCTGTTCAGAAGGTAGGACAGATCTACCTCAGGGTTCTTGACAAGTCATTAACACATCAAGAGGCACAGGGAGAGCATTAGTGGAGACCTACATTGAAATAAAGCTCAGTTGCTTTACATAGATCTAATTATTAAACCACTGTAAAAATGACAGAATTCATTACTGTGCTAATGCAGCAAGTTTTCACGTTCTTCTTTGATACAAAATTTCACACAATTGTCAGTACATGAATAATTCTGTTTCTCCCTGGAGTGTTTCTGTGTAATTGAGAGCTTTGGCAGGCTGGGATCCAGATCATCCCATCAGAGAACCGGAATCCTCTCATGGTACAAAGAATTACTGCACTATTTCAGACATGGTTCTTTCAGATAACTGCAATGCAAAATATTGTACCTTATTTCAATATATCCTCCTCAAAACATTCAGCTCTGAGCTGAAGAAGCCAAACCAGGGCTACACAGAGAAAACAGTCCTTCCTCTTAGAGCACCAAGCAGGTCACACAGCTCTTTAGATGTGTTTTTAGAATTTCTTCCGTTTTAAAGAACATGACATTCTAAAGGAAAATATGTTACTAGATGTACTTCCTTCAAGTAGGTCATAATTCAGACTCTCCACCCAGAAAAATGATTCATCATTTTTCAAGAACAAGGGCCAAACTTTCTTTCCCCTCCTTCCTCCAGTGTCCAACCCAGATCTATTGGCCACCCTGATCCTGCAGACTGCTCTTGAGGCAGAAACTGAAGTGGCTTCTGCTTCTTTGAAGGAGCTTTGAAACAGCATCTTGAGCAGCCAAACTTCTCCTGCTCACACCAAGAGCAAAACGTGGGCTCAGAGCAGTGGCAGTGCAGGTACACTCTGCTCTGGAAGGGGGCAGGGAGGAAGGAGCCATTTCCACCACTTTGTTACTTGCAGGTTTTGCTGCTCTAATATTTATTCTTTCTCTGTAATTAGAATACAAATGAAAGACTGCCTGTTGAACAGACTATACTAATATTAGAGAATAAAGAGCTATCATTGAAAAATAGCTTAAGAGAAAAATAAAATTGCTCTGTCTCATCCTGGCTGAAATAGAAGTTTAAAGGGCTCTGAGTTAATTTTTTGTGCAAGCAGGATGTGTATTAGTATTTAATGTGGGCAACACAGGTGCATGGCAGTTTCAGGACAAGGAAATATTGAGCAAAAACATCCAATCCAGCCATTTTCTGTGGGCTTACTGCAGTAAGACAAATCTGTGAATATAGTGCAAGTCAAGCACCAGTTAAATCCACCTCTTAAATCCTTCTCAGTACTTATTCAGCAGGTAGAGAATTGATTACTTCTCAAAGAGGCAATATTTTCACATTTCTGGATCTGAACAAAAAAATTCTTCCTAAGCATCTTTCCTGCAGTTTCTCAACAACGTGCAGGAAGTGAAAACATCAGTTGCTTGGATCAAATGAAAAGTTGGCAGAAATATAGAATAAAGTTTTAAAGTTTCTGTGCCAACATTAAGCTCTGGAAAGTGTCTTTCCCCTCTCCCTTAAACAGAGTGTGCCTAATTGTCACTGGCACCAATTTAGCTTTTAACCCACCTGCTTCTCTAACAGATCCAGGGAATCTTCCCTTGGAAAACATGTCCATGTTTTCCACATGGATCTCTCTGAAGCACCAGGCTGTACAAACTCAGCCCTGCTGCTGATCTCACATCCTTCTGAAACCCTTACACATAACAAGATTTTGAGAGCTGAGAGAAAGAAACATGGCTATTTACAGCAGGTAAATCTCCTGTGCCAGAGGAGCTTGCTGAGGACACCTCAGTCACCCTCTCAGACCCCTGTGAGAGCACAGAACAGCAGGACACTGCCATGGAGTCAGTCTGTCCTCTAACAACGAGTCTGGAAACCCAAGCACACAGCAGCAGGCAGCACTGATTTCTGACACGGTCCCACAGCAGTCAGGAAGGAAAGCAAACACAGAAAACTTCCCCAGATGGCTCCAGCAATTGGCAGAACCCATGAGAGATACTAAACTGAAGATACTAAACACAAACAGAATGATTTATTTGAGCAAAAATATAAACACAGATGAATTAATCTTTCCTAAGCCAAGTTAAATCCGCAATGTAACTCAAATCCATGTTTATTTAAATGATATTTTCATTTAGTCTGCAAAGAGCCAATTTTCCTTCTTTGTTTGTTTATTTGTTTCTTTAAGCAAACATTTTCTAACTCCTGGTCTCAGATCACAGCTAAAACAAGCAGGAAGAGGTCTCTTGATGATGTGTCTTCCATTGGGAAGTCTCAATAAAATGCACAACCTGATCTTTCAAGGAAAGGACAGGTGGGTTATCAGCATTTGGAGGATGGGACTTTTTTAACACATGAGCAATGAGCTTGTCTCACATAAGCAACGAGCTTCTCTTTTTATTTGAAGGAGAAAGGAATACATTTAGAGGACTGAGTCTATCCACAGACACTGAGAAATGAATAAATTGGCTTTCCAAGACTCCCAGCTCTCTGAGCTCATGATAGGCAGAGCCTCCATAGCTAAAATTAGTAGATATTAATGGCTCCCTCTCTACATCTTCAATTAGAGTTAAAATTATGAGCTTATGTAACACTGCTCTGGGTGAATGGAAAATACATGTGCAAAGTAGAAGAAAGGATTACAAGAAAATGTCTTAACTGTGTCCTACACCTACATACAGATTCCAGTCCATTAAATATATTTGTAGAGCAATTCATTCTTGAGATAACCACAGGTGGAATTTTGTTTTCTCTGGGATTAGATGATTTCCTAGAAATAGCTAAATAAAATAAAATTCTTGCTGGATAAATTTAAATGACTTTATACCCTTACTGCCTGTATGTTGTGTGCATACAGCAGGACACAGCCCCCAGCCCCAGCACATCCCCTGTGCCCCCAGAACAGAGTCCTGTCCCAGCACAGCACCAGGGATGTTAACACAGACAGGATTTTTGGAAAAGGTTATAAAATCGTGTTGGAAGTACCAGGCAAGCTCTGGTTCCTGTGCTGGTACAGGCTCAGCTCATAAAGATGTTTCTGTTTGTGCATCTTCCCCCTCTTCTCTCATTAGAGAATATTAGATTAGAAATAAATTATTTATTTTTAAAGTTCCACAAAATTATGTTTTAAGTGAATGTCATTCTGGGCTCCTGAGTGCCCTAGGCACTCTTGAAATAACATGCTGTCATCCTCAAAATTTTATAGTAAAGCTTTAAAAAACCATCCTTTATATTACTAAATGTCAATTTGCAAATGAAAATTGCCCACTACCAAAACCCGGAGTTTATGTGTTTGTGCACCCAGTAATTATCCATTCATATTACTTATTTGCTCCTTTAAATCAAGGTGGTAACAATTTTAAAACATAAAACTTAATGTGCCTTTCCTTTAAAATACATATTTTAAAAAACTTACCAGAATGGCTAAACTTACAGAGGCAAGTTTTTTTATCTTAATTACCTCATCCATAGCAAAGGAGAGAATAAACCCCATGATTCTTGATGAGCAAATGATCACAATTCCTAAAGCAGAACATTAGAGTCCAGTGAGACTCAGCTGCTCAATTATGAAATAGGTTTTGCACCATCTGATGAAAACTCCCCCTTAAGCTGCAATAAACCCAATGTCCTTGTTCCTTGGCACTGTAAAATACCACCTGAAACTTCTTTTTATGGCAGGAGAAGTGATTCAGTGGGCACTGGAGTGCCTGGCCTCCCTCTCCCAGGCTCCCAAGCTGCTGCTCCTGTTAATCAGGCAGGATGAGTGATGGGTTTTCAGGATTCCTGGGCTGTACAGAGCTGTGTGTCTCTCCCAAGAGATGAGGTATAAGCCATGAGCAGGAAAACATTTTTAAGAAGGCAAATATAGGACTATCAGGACACAGAGGGAACAGATGCACAGAAACAAAGTGATTTTTAATCTTGGCCTTGAACCAAAAGCTTTGCACCGTGGAATACAGACCAAAATGGAAATTCCATCTGCTCATTTGTTCCACACTTCATTGACACAGAAATGCCCCAAACGATTTAAAGTATTAAACATAGCTGGGTATACGAGATATTTATATTTACATGTGTCTAAAATGATGCCTTTTTGTTTGTCATTTTCCCTCACACAGATTGCTCTGAATTAATTATTTGTGTAACTGCAGAGCTGAATATCCAGTTTATAATTTACTGTGGGAGGCAGTGTGCAAACACAGAACAAGGAGATTCCATGCCCAGAGAGCTGGAGGAGAATGGAGATGTCACACAGGGATGGATATTCCACTGCCCAGGCAGACACAGCAAGCACTGGCAGGAAATTTAGATTACAATCCCTAGTGCCCTGCCCCACCATCCCCAATTCTATTCCATCAATCAAAAATATTTCATAGTAGTGACTTAAAAATTCTTTTTCCTTTTCAAAATGACTGCCAAAAACACTCCAGGAATTTCAGTTCTCCACAGTGATTTTTTTTTTTTTTCACAATAAACATTTTAAAAGGTACAGTTTCCTGATAAATCTGATAACATATAATTAACTATTCACTGCTACTCCTGTTGGATACTCTGTATTAAAATCTGGAAGTTTTGGCTTACCAATATCTATGTCACAAGGAAGGTGCATAAGTAAATATCATTTAGATTATAGAGGATCCCTAGAGGTCATTTAATTCTATCTCCTACTTAATGAAGGGCTGACTTCAATGTAAGTCTTGCTGCTCAGAACCTTTTCCAGTAAAATCCTGAAAATTTGGATTAAGATCCTGCAATCTCCCCGGATCTCTTTTCTATTCCATCTATTTATTGCTGTCAATGCAACAAGTTTTGCCTAAGTCGAACTAAGTCACTCTGAAGATCCAACACTTGCTGTTTCTTTGGTTCTTAATATTTGGGATTTCACTTTGTGTAAGCAGAAAAGCTCACTTGACAAACATTTACCAGAAATACCAAGCACATGACATTTAAATGCATTTTCACACAGAGCATTTGTAATTACCTTTTTGAATTCTCCTGTCCTCTGATATTCACACAGCATCATGTCAAAGAAAATTGGGATTGTGGCTTTTCGTAGCTCAACTTCTGGAATAAGGGTCATTTCCAAGATGGGCCCAACCATCCCCGGAATAAAGCAAATTTTATTCTGGCCTGAAACAAAACCAAAAATTGAATATTTGAAGAGCAAACCGCATATTTTTAGGAGGACATCTAGGAGCTGCAATCACTTAAAGTAGTGTTTAAGCCATCTGTGTTGGTCAAGTCTTACAACTCAGTCACTTCATTTCTTCTCAAAAGCTGGGGGCATGTGAATGGATACTGTCTCCTTCTAAGGTGCCAGAATGCAGTGCCAGGAATTAGCAGGAATGCCAGAGGAGTTGATATTTTCAGTGAAGAACTCGATTTTTAAAGTTTTTGACATCTCCTTATAAATATTTAGAGTAGAAAGTAATAAATTACCCTAAGAACCTCCCAAATTCTACCAGCAGGACATGGTAATGTCACATGGAGTAACCTTCCTATGAAGGAGAAAACCATGACTGGCTTTTAGGATAAAATTAGCCATTGCAACAATGAATCAAACCAACCAATGCACCAAAAGCAGCAGCAGTAACAAAAACACCATCCACAGACGTCAGCTGCTAACCCCACACTGAATTATCTGGTAGCACCAGGGTTACATCAGCTGCCAACAAACACCCAAATGTGCAAACTCAGCCAGGTCCCAGGCATGGCTCAAACACTGCCCTGGTAAATGGAGCAGAGCAGCAGCAAACCCGAGGAGCTGTGAGAGTATCAGTGCTGCCTGAACCTTGTGAGGAGACAAAAACGTTCTCATCAACAAAGGTGAGGCTTGTTCCACACCAAGGAAAGCCTGAGTCTGATGCTCCTCTCTGGTGTGTGCCATGTGAATTGCCAATGCAAATGCCACACAAAAATGCTGCAATATAAAACAAATATTCTACCTCAGTTCAGTTAATAAGAAATAATCGCAAAGGAGTTAATGAGAAACTCTCAGAGGAGGAGCAGCAGAACCTGGCTGGATGACAAATGTAAAAACTTTTTTGGAATTTTAATCCAAGCAGATTTCAAATCTGAGTCTCCTAATTTGCAGAATCATAGGTTCAGGCTGAGCAGTAACCTTCTCAGGGAAAATTCATCCAGTCTCAATCCTGCAAAATAAGGTTCTGAAATCTGATTTCAGTCATGTTTGAAATCTGGGAGAAGGTTTTGAGTTCTCTTTTAAATACAAACCTGGCAATGGTCCAACTGTATCTTGGCTCCAAGCTTAATCACAGGAATGAAAACATATTTTAAGTTCAAATAGCAGAAATATTTACAAAAGCACTTCATCTCAGATATTTTTCAAGGGAACAAACATTATGTGACAGATTCAGTTGCAGTGAAGCTCAGTTTGCTACTCACCAAGTTTGTACCACATGTCACGGATAGCAAAGCCAATTAAACGTCTCATATCTCCATATCTGGGTGGAAAGGAATATGAAAGGTATTTTTATCATTACCTTTTTTATCATTTTACTACAAAATTAAAGATATAAGATAAAGGATGTATTTTACTTACTTGTTCTGGATTTTGTTGTACTTTGCATGGGAAAAGTTTTCTAGCTGTAGTGAATCTTGGGTAATAAAAGCCACAGCCAAATGAAAATAGTTGTTCCACAGCTGTAAATTGAATATAAGGAAATTATAATAATTTTTAGGAAAGCAGGAATAATATTAAATGATGTATAATGCAGAATAATTTATGAAACCAAATGATCCAAGCAATATGATATTTTTATATTATGCAGAGACGTACATCATTAGTATTATGCAATTAGCAGAAAAGCAAGAAAGATGAATTTTAATAACCACTACTACACATTTGCTCTTAATAACAGAGCAGCTGAATAAATATTGCTAAAAAAAAGATTTAAATGAGATTCATTAGCCAACAACATTAAACCCTGAACCAAAGCAGGACTGGGGGAACATGTTACATGCTGGTGGAGCTTACCAAGCTGGAGCTAAGGCACCTATGTAATTACACTGCATTTGAGCATCACTTCAAAAGGCATCTCCTGCCTCCTCTTCAGATCCTAATTCAACAGCCATTTGTATGAAATTCCAGTGTAATTTGTGAAGAGCTCTCCACATAAAAGAAGGAAAAAATACATCCCTAAATAACAGCTGATAGTACTGAGTGTGTACTTGAAGTAGACAAAAAGCCTCTGTGCTTACAGTGCACAACCCTTCATTCCTGAAAGCAAACTATTTGTTCCACAGACAATTAAAAACAAGCACTTCTCATACAAGAGAAAGGGAAAAGAGAAACTTCCCTAGGAAACACAAATTTAAGGAAGGAAATACAATTTTCAGAAGCTTTTAGGCAGTCAGCAGCAGCTTTAAACACTTAAAAATGCAGCTGTAGCTAAAACCAGTGGTAGGGCTCAGTGAGAGAACAGAAGGCAATGGGGAATGTATTCAGTGGTGGTTCAAAGGATGGAACAGAACACGGGCCTGAGCTCTTCATTTTGTATGGTGCAATACAAGCCTGGGTTGGGAACCCACACTAAACAGCCTGGAAACAAAATCTTCCATGAAAACCTTTAGTGGCCTCTGCCCTTTGTAGCCTGGAAAACCCCGGTGTGAAAATAACCAGGTAAAACAGATCCCACCACACAAACCCAGAACCACAGATATTTCCCCTAATAAATACCATTCTCAATCGTCCTTTATAATTTGAGGACACAACTGCTGTTAATTTATCCCTCCCTTGGAGGGCTCTGTGAGTGTGAGCACAGCTGGCCCTGCTGCACACACCCACCCAGCTCTGCAGCCAATGCAGAGCCCTGCTCAGCAGCACCAATGTTGTTTATGCCCTGAAAGGCCTGCTTTACTCTCCCACCAAATATTTTAAGAGGTTATTTTGGCCAGTGTGGAGTTCTCAGCCCCCTGAGAAGCCGTGTTTATTGATGTGCAGGGCACACACTCTGTATGTGTCAATTATAGCAGTGAAATGGAAAACTCCTCAAATTGTTCTAGATTGTAGGGAGAAAAATGAAGGCTTATTCCCAAATGGTCTCTTATTTCATTTAATAGCTCCAAGTTCAGTGCCACCTTTGTCAGAGACCACCCCACAGACTCAATCTCCTTACTTATAAAAAAACTTTTCCTCCCATCCTCAGAGTACCCCAAAATGGCTGAAAAAATGGGATCCTTTTCCTTTCAATAGCATATTCAAATTAAGGGCTCACAAGATTTTAAGCACCACAACTAACTTCAAAACTCTATGAGACAAAGCAGACTCTCTCTGAAGTAAAATAATATGGAAACAGATTTTAAAAATGCAAAAATTATTCTTATGAGACACGTTTTGTTTTCTCTTAACCCCATAATAACATTCCAAGGTGTTTTAGACATCTGTCGAATTGGAAAAGGTGGAATTAATTTAGCAGGAAATTTCCAGCCATCTCACGAAGAAGAGATTATCCTAAAAAATCATCCAGGGGTAAAGGCTGCAGCCTCCTCCTTCACAAACATCTGAAAGCTGATATTTGCTGGTGGAAGGATCAAATATGAACTTCAAACTCTGTAATTTGATAATTTTCAAATGCAGAGTATGATATATAATATATAAAAATATAACACTTTAATATTTCCAGTATATTTAATAACTTTATAATTAACTTTAATATTTTAATATAACTTTAATATTTCCAGTTCATTCTAGCTAAATTTCCCAATGGTTTCATTCCCTATTAACCTCTGCATGGTTTCTGCAATGTCTGTCACTGTCATACATAGATTTTTCCAGTGTGTATTTTCCCCTGTGTATTTGTAATGCCCTGAGTGTTTTGATTTTGGGGTTTCTAAAAGAAGATTTTAACATAAAAAATAAGCTGCACAATTCTGTTTGTGAATTGTGTTTGTTGAAATACATTTCATTACTGCTGAGTTATTAATGGAGCATAGCTCATGCAAGAAGGGTAGGAAAACACAAAAATAAGCATTTTCTTTCAAATCAGACTGACATTAGATTTTGGACTATGCCTTTTATAATAGAATTCTGTGGCATTGGTGATTAATATATGAATTACAATCACTCTAACAGCACGGATATAGAATTATAATCCTTTCTAATGCCCTGTAAATGTGGTGCTAATGGAGGAAGGGAGGGAGGAGCAGGAATCAATAGCTCTGCATTTCCAGAGCAGAGGCTCTACAGCAGCTGTGTGAGCACAACAAAATGGTTTGGGTTTGGTCACCCTGCCCTGCCCCGGAGGTGTCAGATGCTGCCATCTCCAAGCAGGGACATTCCCGAAGGAATCCTGCTCAAAAGCCACGCGGGAATCCAGCGGCACCAAGGGTGGGATGGTCACAGGGCAGGTGTGTTCCCTCCCTGCATGGAAACCCCTCCTGTGCAGAGCAAGACTCCAAACCAAAGGTGATGGAGCCAGGAGGTGACAGTGACAGCAGAGTGACGATGCTCTGTCGTGGACAGAGGTAACACCTTGCAATGACATCAGCTGCCAACAGAAACAAAAATGTCCTGGAATCTTCCTATTTACCACAGATGGCATCTTCTCAGACAGCTGTTGAGGATACCATGAATGTGTTGCATAAGTACAGAAAATCACACAGTTTTTGTTACAATTAAACCAAAGACACCAGGGTGATCTTCAGGGAACATTTTTTTCAAAAGTATATTCCACAATTTTTAAGATTTTTGTTTGTTTGTGAAGCCTCTTTTGAAGAGCCTATCTCAACTCCTGCACCCTGAATCCAGAATTTACACCTTTTGATGGTGCAGCTGTTCTGCCCTGCAAAAGCCCAGCTGCAAAGCAGTGGCCTGGACATGGTGTCCAATCTTCACATTTGAAATTGGCTTCTAAAGATCTGTTACTTGATACAAACCAGCAAAAATCCCAACATTGCAATGTCTTTTAAGACTGGATGTTATGGCAATGGCTGAATTTCCCTTGTCTTCACCAGGAGAATCTGATAATAGCCCTACACCACCAGCACTCCCCACCTCCAGAGAAAAGGAAACATCAAAGGCAGCCCACAACAAATCCTTGTACAATTGCATAACGTGGTCCTGGCTGGGGCACCAGCGGTGCAGACGCTGCCTGAGACAGCTCTGCAATCAACTAAGAGAATCCTGGGGAATATTATTTTAAATAATATTGAGAGCAAACAAACAAAAAGATGGAAAAGAGAAAAATAAGCAATTTGCAATCACACTGATCAGACTTTTTGTTGACATGAAATGCAACAAAGAAGTCAAATGAGCAATAAGACATAGATTGTCATGGTCTTCAGGGCAAAGTCTAACCTCAGACCTGCTTGCCTTTTTTTCCTGTATGCCATCAATGTATCTCCTTATATTCCCTCCATAGGGTCATCCTGAATTGTCTTAGGTTGGAAATGGGGATGTGCATTCTCTTCCTATCTGTTAGAGGTGGGGCAGTAATCTTCTGTTCATTGGGCAGTTTATCTCTCCCACAGCCAATCCTCCCTCCAGGAGATCTCTGCTGTCCATGGCCACTGAGTGTCCCTGCATGGCTGAGAAAATTCCAGCATCCCATGGGAGATGCTCTGCCCAGGGGAGGAGCCAAGCATTCCTACCTGGATCCAATCTGCCCTTGGGAACAGCACAGCAGCCTTTTCCCCCTGCATTCCCAGAGGAGCAGCTTTCTTCTCCTCTGCATTCCCAGAGGGAGCCCAGGCCCATCTCCAGCAGCCCTGGAGCTTCAGAGGAAAACTCCCCCCTTGTCCAGGATCCCTGCTCCAGCAGAGCCACAGCTGGCACTGCAGGAGGGCTGCAGCCACCCCTGAATGGCACTGCTGCCACCACCCTGACCCACAGGGGCCAGGGCCTGCTCTGACTCTGGCAGGGTTGTTTTGTACTACTGCATTGTTTGTTTTATTTTTATTTTCTTCCCTAGTAAAGAACTATCATTCCTGCTCCCATATCTTTGCCTGAGCGCCCCTTAATTTCAAAATTACAACAATTCAGAGGGAGGGGGTTTACATTTTTCATTTCAAGGGAGGCTCCTGCCTTCCTTAGCAGACACCTGGCTTTTCAGACCAAGACATGAATACAGAGCCTTAAGCTAGAATACTTTCCACAGTTGCAAGCCTTGAGACTTTTCCTTGCAAGCTCTGAACATGTACAGGAAGGACACCTGCCAGCTCAGCTGCTCCAGCTCCACGTGCCAAGGCAAGAGCTGCTAAACTGCTTCAGACAGGTCAACTGCTGAATTAATTCTTCAGAATCCTGGAGTGAGAAAATATTCCCTGCCTTTCTAGATAACCTGTTTCAATATTTAACATAACCGCTTTATATCTAACATAAATACAAGAAAATAACTTGTTTCAAATCCAAGGACATGAATAGCATAGAAACTGCTAAATATTGAGGGTTTTTACCTATTCCAATAATTCCTGCTGAAACTCCAGATTTCTGTGCATTAAATCCTCATGTTCCAGTTTATGTTCAGTGCTGAAGAATGCAGAGTCATGCATTATGCAAGATTCTGTCCCTGTTTGTACTGTAGGCACCATGAATATTGGGAGCTCTCCTTCACTCCCACTTCATGGTTTATTTTTGGTCAATCACTTAATGAAATTTCACTCTATTCTCTCTTGTAAAATTGTTTTTTTGGAGCTAACAGCTTTGTTTTATCAGCACAACAGTAAATATTCCATAACAGAAGCCCTCCAGGCAGACCTGGTTTTATTGTGTTAGGTTTTGCTGCGTGCTGACACTGGAGAATCTCTGCAGGACACGACCTCTGAGTGCCACCGATGTACTGAATCCACCCCTTGTGCACTCTGTGTGCAAACCTAGAAAAAACCCAAACCGAGAAGAACCACCCCCCACCCAGCAGGCACGAAACCTCAGATATCAGATGATTTTTTTACCTCCAAGATCAAAGATTCCCAAGCCAAGGCCCATTGTGGCCCTTGCTGCCTGCCCAGTGCGATGACAACCTCGGTGTCAGAGCTCTGGGGTTAGGGAAGGGCTCCCTGCCAAAATGGGAGGGTGGATCTGAGGGATGGCTGTGCTAAGGCAGGAAATTTAACAGCCCTTCACTGCTGTGCTGGGCAGGGGTTTGGGATTTTTCTCTCTGTCCAACAGCCTCAGCATTGAATGTATGGCTTTAAGGCAATGCTGGGCTCTAAACTGAAGGACTGGAGCCACTCTTGATCAGACAGAGCACATCCTTTCCCTAAATGGCCACACCTCTTTCCCTTCTACCTGAATCACATAATAAATGAAAAAAAGCAATTCACTTTGCAAAAAAGAAAGAGGCCAGGAACCTTTTTTTTTTCTCCATTTAACAAACTCAACTACAGTAGCAAAAATTTTCTTCTTTGCATCTCTCTAGATTTAAACCACACTTTCTTAGATGCTCAACTGCTTCACAGTTGACTTGCTTTGTTTGCTTTGGTTGTCTGCTATTTATTGCCATGCAAACACTCAGCCAAGTGAAGATCCTCAGATCTATTTCCCTGTGCTTTAAACAGCTTTTCAAATTTTTCTTTTAATTAAGACTTTGCTCCAACTCTTAATAATCTGATCTGAGAATACCATCCTGCAAACAGCAAAAATCATGCATTTGTTTACAAAGGTGTGGCACCTTTTATTTTAAATAACACTCTGACTGATTTGCATCTCCATTCTCCCCAGCCCACTCAGCTCCTCCTGCACTGGGCTCAGGGACCTGCCCCAAACACACCTGAGGGTTGGGATGTGTGGGGCTGGAGATGGGATGAACAGCCCCTGTGATTATCAGGCTGCAGCTCTTAGCAACATGAAAGTTACACTCTTCCAAATTTTCTCTCAAATTAAAATAGAAAAAGCAAGTTTCTTTGTCTCATTCTCATTTTTTTTAATAGGAATGTAAATAAAAATAGAAATACAGCTACTGTGTAAGGTGAACTATTTTATAAAATACAGGAGTTTCTCATACTTTGAGTTAACCACTGCTCAGGTTTGCTTACTGATACTGTTTGATACTGTGGGAAATAAAATTTAAATTTATAATTAAGGATATTAGACAATGTGCTTTGCAGTATTCAAACCTTTTTTAGTCCAGTTGCAACTTTTTGAATAGGTATATTTCGTCAACTCTTAGAAGGTTTGCAGAGCTTTTATTCATGAAAGAAAAGTAAGATAACACCTTGATTTTTACTTGAAAGTCTCTTATGAAGACTATAAGGGTATTGCAATTCTTTACAGGGCACCACATATTTATTGTAACATTTTTTACCTTACTCAGAGCCTCCAGATATTTGACAAGTCAGGAATAAAAGAGCATTCACGCATCCCTTGAACCACAAGGTGCAGTGTTGAACCACAACAGCCCTGCTTGTTTGAGAGCCCTTTGGAAGGCACAGAATTGCCACAGGAAAGAGCTGAAATAAAGGCTCCAGATCAAGCTGCTGCTTTCACGTTTGACAAAGTCACTGTGCACCTTAATAAAACTTTGACAGATCCAGTCTTTATTGTCTGTGTGATTTTGGTGTCCTGCAATGTGGTGTCTTTCAGGCCTTTGTTATCTGCTTTTAAAAATTACTGACACATCGTGCATTAAAAGTGATCAAGTGCTACAGGAACAATAGTTTATAAACTGCTTGTTAATAACTTGACAGAGCCTAGGACAGATTCTATCATAAATATGTCAAGGGCCTGAGAGTTTCCAACAGGGATATTTACTAAAAAAATCTATTTTAAGTTTGTTGGAAGAAACATCTTTCATTGTGATTCAAAAATTTTAATTAACATCATACACACATCTATTTGTATAATCACACCTTTTGAAGGTAAAACATTTTTAATGAAATAAAGCAGAGAAAAGCTCTACATTTCTTATTTGAGGCCACTGTAACTGAGTGTGAATCTTTTATCTTTCTTTTCACTACTGTCTTTCAAACTCTTCCTGTGTAACCACTTATGTGGCTCCTCTGCAGCTATTTGGGACCAAGGGGTTTTGTGTTGAGGACCAAGAGACCAATTCCCAAACAGTTTTTAGCACAAGTGGAATCATTTAAAACAGATTGAAAGCTGTGATTTGAACCATAATATATAAAGCCCTGAACTTTATGTAAAGGGTGAAACAGAATAACTTCACACACCATGATCAGGCAGCACTTAGTGACAAATCCTGAATCTAAAAGTGTATTTACATTTTAATACCAATTTAATGAATGTGAAAACTACAGATATTTTCATTTCATTCATAAAAGAAACCAAACATGGTAAAATTCATAATGAAACAGTTCAGGTGCACAGAATGATATTGAACAAACAAAAAAACCCAAATAACCCTAATTAAAAATTATTACAGAAAGAACTAATACAAACAAATAGATGAAGATAGACTTGTCAGGGAAGACTACAAGTCAAAAATAAATTCTAAGTGCTAAATACTCTAGGAATCAGCAAAGTTAAGCTCTTTCTGTCCTACATCCACAGCACTGACATTGTAAATGCTCTGTGTGTTACGTCTGAGATTGACTTTCTGAATTCACTTAGCTAGCTAAGAAAAAAAAAGTGTTTTCTGCTTGCCAGTCCTGAGCAGAGTTACAGAAGAAAATACCCTGGTTGGGTGCCTTATCATAAATAATCAAAGCCCAGCTCTGATGTCACGTGGGAGATGGCCCAGTCCTGCCCCACCCAAATCCACAGCCCGTCTGGAACTGTAAATATCAGTCTGACACTGACACAGGGGCACAGCCCCAGGAGGGGCTCTGGAGGTGTGCACATGCTGCTTTGGCACAACTAAAAACCCCAAATACTTACTTGGACTTCAAAATTCATGTTCTCCAAAAATTTCTGGTTCATTGTCTCTGCAAATTTGTTGATGGCTCTCAAGAAGACCCTAAAAAACCAAAAAAGCAGTGATACAGATAAATGAATGTAACCTCTGGCAATCAATACCCACTGTGTGTGATACTGGTGGAAGCACATTTGGCACTGAACATGCTGGGAGCATCACACATGAGCACAGCAGGTGACAATCTGGACAGTGGCACAGGATTAATTTTAAAAATGACATAATTTTTTACCCATTAAAAAAATTACACAATTGTCAAAAAAGTTTCTCCACCTCTGCTGGAAAAATCAGACAATAGAATTTTGTTTCCCCTGTTGCACACTCTGCTGCATTCCTGAGGAAACAGAGCAATTCTTTCAAATCCAGTGTCACCTTCTGCCAAACCCAGGTCGTTCACAAGGGTGGCATCACCTCCTCTCGGGGTCTGACAGCTGAAACAGCTCCTGTGCTCACATCATTACTTAGCAGCTGCCCTTCAAAGATATAAAGTGCAGCTTTTCAGTTTTCTCACAGGTGGGGAGGGCTGGACAACACCTCTGCCCACCTTCCTCCCCAGGTGGATTATAAAAACATTCCAAACAGTGAAAATACACATTCAAAATACTATACAGTAACTTCTTCCAAGAGTAAGAGCATGAGCATTACCCCTCCAGCCTGAAAGGAGCACCTATTTAAGCTCTTGATTAATGCAGCATGATTAAGTCATGTTTCTAAAGCTAATTTCTTTGTCTGACTTCCCAGCACGGGACATTCGTAAAACAAAAATCAATTGTATCTTTAAATATTTATAAAGTTTATTTTAATAATTCAGTTGTTTTCAAAATTGGAAATTGACTGAAAGTGATCATTTGCCTCTGCTTCATAGGTAATTTTTTTTAAAGCTATTATGTGGAAATATTTCTATGGAAAACACTGTAAGGGCAAACAGAATGGTGAATACAAGGGGAAACCAATCCTAATTGTCCAAATATAATGATTGGCTGTCAAATAGATACACCCAGTCAGGAAAAAATCTAATAGTTACAACAGCCAGGTCCAGAAATCCCCACCATCTCAGTGATTAGCAAGAGCAGAGAAAGCAATAATTCAATAATTAGGATTATCAGCAAAAGATTAAGAAACCACAGGATATCCATATGTTACTGTCCAAGGAATGCTGTGTCCTTGTGCTGGGTTCTCTGTGGTGTTTTGGTGTCCCATCTCAAAAGGATAAACAGATAGAAAAAGAGAGAGGAAAACTGTGGTATCCACATTCTTCTCTCTCAGGAAATTTTCATAGAGGACCAGAGAGAGAAGAAAGAGAAAACTATTTCTGTTCCTTGTTTCTCCCATGTGGAATGCATTTGGAGATTGTTTACCTGAGGTGATTGGTTCATTGGATTCTGGTGAGGATTGTTTGGCCCTGATGGCCAATCACATCCACCTGTGTCTGGACTCTCAGGGAGAGAGTCACAGTGAAGTTAGAGTTAGTAGTTAGATATGGTAAGTTAGAAAAGTAGGATGTAGTTTTAGTATCTCTCTTTAAATAGTATATTAATGAATTATAATATAGATATAATAAAGAAATCATTCGGCCTTCTGAACTAGAGTCAGACATCATCATTTCTTCCCACCAGGTTCACCTGCATTTTTTACAAGAGAAAACACACAAATAATTGTGACACAGAAATGACCCTCAGTCAGGGACAGGCTGACCGAGGAGGGAGGTGACAGGATCCATAAAACCCAAAGTACTGTGGAGATGAGAGACTGAGTGCTCACAGCTTCTCAGGGAAACACCAGAGAGCCCTGAACACAACCAGGGTGTGCATCCAAAATAAGCAAAGCCAGGTTCTGTGTTAACTCTGCAGCTCATTGCTACAGGATGCCACGAATGCCTGGATTTTATCCTGGCTCAGAAGTGATCAGACACATCAAAGACTAAACTGAAGGGAATACAATAAATGCTATTGGTCACTGGAGGCTGGTAGAACACAGCAAACAAGCTCTGCTGTTACACTGCTTCCCTGGCACCCCTCTAAGAGCCACTGGAGAAACAGAACAGTCAGGGAAAGGAGTTTTAGTCTCATCAAAAAAAAAAAGATAAATCAGAAGGGCTAAGTTCAGTTTCTTAATGAGGGAGGTAAAGCAAAAGTTCAGCTTTTGGCAAGCCTACAACAGGAATCCCACGTAACCACTGAGCAGCCACCCCAAGGAGCTCCCTGCTTCATTGGAGCAGTGACTGGCTGGAGTGAGATCCCTGTTGGGGGTGAGGTTTTCCAGGAGGAAAATGTTCTTTGTGAAAACCTACAGAAGAATTTCTTTCCATCCATGTAACATTCCCCTGTACTGCTGATAGGATCATGGAAATTCATGTAACTATGCACGTTGTCACCTCTTGCCAAGTCCTTTTTGCTAAGGTGACCAGAGGGACGCTGCAGGAGTTGTGGCAGGGGGAGGTAACAGGTTTCTGGGGGTGCTGTGTCACTGCCAGCATCCCCACACACTCAGCTGAGCATCCTCCCTGCTGTCCAGGGCATCCTCTGATCCCATCTTCCAGCACTGGCTCAGCTAATCTTGCCAGCTGAATTGAGGGGCTGCTTTGTGACAAGCCAAGTGGCATCAAATCTCCTCCAGTTCAAGAAAGCAGATTTTGCTCAGTGCTGCCCTTGCAGGCTGTCACTGCTCTGCTGAGCACCTTGAGCACACTCACAGGGCTGCCCTGTGCCCCCAGGGCCACTTCCCAGGCTCTGCCACCTTTATGTGATCAACTCCTAAGTGTGATTCCTGCTGGAAGCTGTTCCACACTGCCCACAAGCAAATAAACACATTCTTCCCTGAAGCTCCACTCACATGGGGACATTTATCTCCTCCAAGCTGTCTGATGCTTGACACAAACAGTTTTAGATGCTGCAAAAAAGGGAATTCTAAAAGAGTGATTTATTTTAGGAAGCACAAAACCCCACACAGCTTGGCAGAATCAAGACAGGTTATTCTGTTTCATCATCATCATCATTATTCTTCTGAACAGGAATTTTAGGTCAAGGCCTTGTCAGTGTTCAGTTTTCTGTATTGCTCTAGACCCTTGGATTTACAAAGTTTATTTCTTGCCAACTCACATAAGCAAGTTCTCGAGCTCCAGCTGCTCAGGGAGAGCATTTCCCATCACTCAGGGTTTTTGGCTGGAGCAGGAGGCAGTGTCTTCCATTTCTGAGGCTTTCATAATTCCCAAATTCTGTGCATTTCCACACTGCTCCAACACCATGGAAAAACACATCACCTAAATATCCAGTTTAGGCAGACTGGTATAATCTGGTGCTAATAACTTCTCTTGCAATAAAAAAATCCCACACTTTTCAGTACTTTACTCTTTAAACAGAAATATCATGCAAGATAGAGTAGAAATAATCATACCTTAAACACATACGAAATTTATTAGTGGCAATCTATTTCCTAATATGGACATATTAATAGAAAATAAATATAAATAATAATATAATAAAATTTTTTGGGAAGAGCTTTTTTAGGTTTTACTTTTAGCCATATAGAAAAACCTCAAGGACACCTGAAAAATACTGAGGTATTTAATGCCCAGTAGAAATCATGGAAAATATTAAAAATATATACAAGTTTCTATACAATATCATTATTTGTAAGTTGTCTTCTGTAAATATCCCTTTCACTCTCACAAATATTTTTATCTGACAGACTGGAAGGACACATTTTCAGGGAGCATGCAATATTTCCAGGCTGTCAAGTTCCAAATATTTTCATTCATTTGTGTTTTGCCTAAAGGGTGTATCTATTCCTGTCATTGGGAGTCACTTAGGCAGTAGGTTTGAATGCTATTCCTGCCTCCTGCCAATGCCTCAATGATTTCACTGTCCTGCCTCAGTCTCCACTTTCACCAAAAAGGGGCTTTAATTAAGTAGCCACAAGTATGAAAATAAACAGGTACTTGTAAAATAGTGTCAGATTTTGATGAAAAAAAGAGAGAAAATATAATTTTAAACACTAATTTTTAAAGACATAAATTAGACTGTCACATTTTCAATTAATTTTAATGAAACAATAAATATTCTACAGTCACAACAGAATTAATTTCTCATCAGTTTAAGTAATTGTGATCTAAAATTGCTGAAATTCCTTTACCCACAATAACTTCAATGATATTTCCTGAGTTTATGAGGATTGATGCTTCTAATGTACAACTCATATAAAACTCTTGGGCCTGAAGATTTATGGAAGATCTTCAAAGTCCAAAGTCTCTGGGCTAAATCTGGGAATAAAAATGCAGGGTTTTGGCTTAGGACAGCAATAAAATCGTCATGGTTCAACTGCTCCTGTTTCCTCTCTCTCTCTGAATTTCCTGCTGCTTCTGCTTTACTTTATTGTATTGTCAGAGACATTTGTTAAAACTTTTGGCCGGAAAGAGAGCCCAAAGAATAGAAACCTGTGCAGCTGTACTCAGTTCCACACACTTAGATGTCTGCTCTAAACAGGGGAGAACAGTACCTTAAGTAACACAGAGAAATAATATAAGGCAGAAAAAACTGAAAATTCATGTCACCTTAAGAGAAAAATTTGATTTTAAGTTGTTTCTCCCTCAAAATAAAAGAGAGGGATTGAGATGGAGCAAGGAAAGAATTCTGTATTCCTAAACAACATATTAATCAAAACAGGATTTCAAGGCTATTTCTCAGAAGATGATGATTTTGTCTAAAAGTAAAATAGTTCTGCAAGTTGTCCTTGCTTTTGAAGTGTAAATAGATAATAAACCTAAAATTCAGGTCTGCAACTCCAAGTTATTTTTAGCAAGCTAGTTAGAATTGTTACATCAGCTTTTTGCAACACAAAACAAAGAGGGGATTTAATAAAACAAACAAACAAACAACACCCCCCCAAAAAAACCCCAAACAAACAAAACCTTAAATTCACATTGACTGTTCTTAGGTGGCTTTGCAAAATCTGGCCTTTTTCCAAACAAAGGACACTTGTGGGTCCACAACAGGATTTTGGGAAAGGTGCATAAATCAGATCCAGCACTAGAAACATTTCCAAAATAATGAGCCCTTTCCTCAGACTCTTGAGGTGAATTCTTTTAAAGCAGTGCCCAACTGCAGTGAGATATTCTTCAATGTCTTTTCAGATTCACATGACTCTAAAATTTGGGAGTTCACTGCTTCAGCCCTGAGCTGAGTAACCCAGATACTGAGGTGAAGGCTGAATGAATTCACTCAGGAACTGATGAGCATCAGCTCCAACTCCTGCTTGCTGTGGCTCCTCACATCGTGACTGCACTGAGGTAATGACAGGTAGTGCAAAAAATGAATCAAGTACAAACTTCTACTGGATAATCAGACACAGAAAAATAAAGTTTGAAAGAGCCAATTTCCTGTGTTGTGAAAACTTACTCAAAGAAACCATTAAAATGATGGCATATATGGTTTTTTTAAGTCACATCTAAAGTCACAGTGAAGGCATGGATAGTTTTTACAATTCAGAACTTCCCACAAACCCAAAGTGCTTTTCCTTCAGAGAGTTTGGTCCAAAATTCAAGCCAGAAGGAGTTACACTAACTTCAGTGGTTTTTTTAATCCCCAAAACTGATCAATCAGCACTTTCATCAGCAAATCCTCTACTTGAACAGATGAGGAATATGAGGGAAGTTCTTGCAAACCCTGGAGGATGTACTGACTATTATTTTTAAAGATCTTTCCTGAGTTTGGATAGAAAAAGTTTGGCCATTATGCCAATTCTATGAGACCTGGAGCAGGGAATAGCAGAGACAAAATAATACTCCTACATAATTTATATCAACTTCTCAGTATCATCCTCATAAAATGTTGTGCAGAAGACACCTGATGGGTATTGTAACATAAGGAAAACACCAGGGAAAAGCAGCTGAAGTCAAATGATTCTCCTGTGGGCTTCTGTCACATTTTCTCTTCCTTGTTGTGTGCAGAACATGCAGAAGAAGGCAGGTTACAGAATGAGAAGATTCAAAGTGTGGGTCAGACCCAAACCCCAGTGCTGGTCATTGTCAAGGACTGGAACAGTGAATGGCAACTATCAACTAAAGCTGGAAGGTACAAAATACACAGAAGAGAGACCAGACATGCAATCAATGTGACAGGAGAGACTAAACCACACAGGTACTACAGGTGAAATAACCAAAATCCCCAGAAAGCAACAGCAGAAACGATCTCCTAGTAACATGGCAATTGACTTAGAAATGAAGGGTAGTGCAAGATGGAAAGAATATTTAAAAACCTTGTGCTACATGAAACCTAATTATGACAAGTACAGTAATGACAACACTTGGGAAGAAATCCACTTTTATGGTAACTGGAAAAATATGGCCAGTGGCTCAAAGAAAGGAGAATAATTTCATCATATTTCTCCCTTGTGTCAACTCAACTTCACTACAGACTGAAGAATAATTTCTTGGACCATTCATATTGAATTCTAATGATAGAGCAACTGCCATATTCCTAAATTCTTTTCCAGTGTACACCCAGAGTGTAACTATACAACATGGTCAGAAAGCAACAGCTTCAGAGTGGCTGTGCCCCAGCTGCTCCTGTCTCAATTATAATATTGGGGCTTGTCTCAATTATACCTCGTGGTTTTCTTTATTAGCATTATTTGAAAATGTGAATTAAACAGCTATGCCAAGCATCCAGAATACTGCATGCTGTAATGAGTCAGAGTTACTCTGACAGCAGCACAATGAACTCCCAGAGGAAGTCAGGAATGTGTAGTGGCTTTGTGCCAGAAAAGCCAAATTTCCATGTGAGACCCTTCAACAGGCTCTTTGTATGTGGCTTTTCCTTCAGCATCTACCCAAAACATGCTTTAAACACTGTGTAGCTCTCATTTAGCAGCCAAAATACATGTTCAAGTCTGCATATTAGGTGCACATTTTATGCCAAACTCCTGGAAATGGGATGTTTTGAATGCTTTAAGGAACTTCATGGCTTGAAAATGAAGCGTGCAAGGAACTGCCAGAATGGGCTCTAAGTAAATCAGCTTGAGAAGTTTTAGTACTTCATTACTTTCACTAATTTTGCTTATATTGTGACTTTCTTCTCACTTCTGTCTCCTTTGCTTTTCTGTGCATTCCAGACATTTTTTTTGCATAGTAGAAATATTCTGAATTAATGAAAAAATTAACAATCACATGCTGTCTTTAGTGCTAATCAAGAATGGGAATCAGACACAAAGCTGAAACCCTGTTCTTAAAGATGAATGTAATGTCTTAACATGGTTGTGTCAGGATGTCACACAGTAATTAACTCCCACAGCCTTCACTTTTAAAAGAAGTTTGAATTGATATGGCAAAATTACTTCTCCATTCTTCCACTGATTTTCTTTGCATTGAACCAGCAGACTATGAATTTTAAAAGAGATGATTATGCAGCAAATACATAATACACCAGCAGGGTTATTTTGTGATGCTTCTGGTTAAAAAAAATATGAAAATTAACTGTTCAAAATAATGTTAAATACAAGGAAATTGCCCATATTTTATTTCCTGAAAATCTCTAATTAGATGAAGTTCTGGTCAAAGTTACTCAGAAAGGGGAATACAGAAGGATTGCTCAATTGCACTTACAACTAATGAAAATTATGAGTATTGAATTTTTAGTCTTTTCTGTAGTAACAAAGAGCAGTTTGTGTGGGTAATCTCTTCAATGTTTTTTACTCATTTGCACATATATTCTACAGAGGGGAAAATACTCCTCATTGGCTTAATCCCCAGATGTTTTATTAAAATTAAAATACTTGAAAACATTTTATAACAGGCCATATAGCAAAGAACCTTAGGGGTTTCTATCTGCAAGTCGAAGTGGTATCTAGGAAAGTAACAGTTTATCTCACTGACTTCCTGAGAACATCAAATTACCAAGNTTTTTTGGTTTTTTTGTGTGTGTGATGAGTTCTCTCCACTGAGGACTTTTCTTCTAGTTCAGAGAGCTCTTAGTCTGGGAGTGTGAGCATCCCAGCAGCTGATACCAGGAAAGATGAGGCACTCTGCAGTGGGAATGGGAATGGGACATCTCCCTGCACGTTTTCTCTCTGCATTTCAGATAAAAGATAAATAAATTACTGCAGTTAAAACCCACCAGGCATCCACTCTGTACCATGAGCACGGTGGGCAGCTGCCTCCCTTGCTGAGCAGATGATCTGCTGCAGCCACCACACAATGAAGTGTTTGGATGCCTGGTAAGCAGATAATTCCAGGACACAGAGAGCAACCAGCAACATGCAGAGGTAGTGCAGAACGAGCATCTTTGTGCTAGGAGGATGCAGGTGATGGCAAGGCAGAGTGACATTGGCACAGGCAGTGGAAGTGGCTCTGTGCCAGGCTGGGAGTGCCAGCAGAGCACGGAGGGATCAGCCACAGCTGGAAGTGAAATTCTCCATGGGACCAAAGCACAGCCCACAGGGAAAGCACTGCCTCTGCTCTCACCTGCCTCACCCCACTGCCCCAGGACTGTTAATGGCATTTCCCTGATTACTTTTGTACATTGACTTTTGTAAAGACTGAGAAAGACAAGAAGGAAACAGAAGAAGCTGGGTTTAATGGACAGGACATACAAAATACTGAGGCATTATGTACCAAATACCTCAGCATGGGAAACAACAAAGAAATAAATTTCCCTCTGAAAGGGACTTTCTATTAACAGGGAAACTGCATTTCAACAAGGGCATTTTTAGTCTCATAACAAAGCCAAACTCTCCAAGGACACATCCTATCACTGTACACAATTAAATCAATGACTAAACAGTAACATTTGTTTGCACATGTTATAATACCCTTGCACATGTTATTTACCCTTTTCTGCAACTGTGCATAAAAGAGTATTTTCGTTATACATTTATACTTGTTGCTTAAAATATTTTTTCATACATTAAAATTACAAAGTTCTGCAATATGCCATAAGCCTGTGTATAAATGTATTCTGCTCCCCTGAAAATTCAAGCCCTTACACAAACAAGAGCATTTCTATAAGAAGATGTTTAAATCAGTCAAAAGTTGCAGAGGAAAACAAGATCAAAGAAAAGAGTTACTTGTATGCAGCAGATCAGCCTTCTAAATTTTGCCTTATTTGCACAAAATAAACCATAACACCATCATCCAACCTTAGTTACATAAATGAAACAGCTTCCAGGCTAAAACTAACCTAAACTATTCATTTGGGGGTTGGTATGGGTTGTTTGTTTATTTGTTTTTTAAATATATAAGTTTTATTTCCACCAACAGATAAATGGAAGGCTGAGAAGCAACTCAAATATTTTAATTAATTTGAGGTTTTTCTCCCTTTCGGCTTGAGTTCATTGAATCCCAGAATGGTTTGGGTTGGAGGGGCCTTACAGCTCATTTCATTCCATCCCCTGCCATGGGCAGGGACACCTTCCATTGGGGCAGGTTGCTCCAAGCCCTGTCCAGCCTGGCCTTGAACACTTATTCCAAGGTTGTGCTCAGGACCATGCATACATATGTGGAAAACAAGTTTTTCAGGAGCCACAGAGCCATTCTCTGGTGACCTAAGAAAAGAAAAACCCAAAAAAAACCCCAACAAAACCCAAGCCTGGAATCCCTACTGTCCTTTCTTGAACAGAAGTCCCAGCAATCCCTTGCTGGGCACCAAGGAGGAATTTATTCTGCCTCCCTTTGCTGCCTGGCCAGGAGCAGGATACCTGAGAGAAGCCCAGCCCTGGCAGGCTGAGGAGTGCTGAGTGCCTGGGGCTGCAGGTGACACTGATTTGAAGGCACAGTGAGCTTTGGCTGAATTAATAACAGTGGTCCAAGTGTGAGCTCCATGAGAGCCACGTCTGGAGGCTGTTACAAAGCAGTTCATCAGCAAGTAAGCAGCTATTTTTAGTATTTATAATGAAAGAAAATTGACAACAATTCCAGCTCTTTTGCCAAATACCTGCAGTGCTAAACCTTTCAAGTTAGACTTAAAAAGCACTGGGGAATACTTGACTCTGACAGATGTCTGACAACACTCAGATATACAGGTAATGAAAACATATTTTAGAAAAAGCCAAACCACTGGTGTTAGAAAACACCCTTCAGTGTTATCTTGCAGGAGTTTTTTCAGTGAGTAGGATCTGACCTTGACATGTGCTGGTGAAACCCTGTTTCCATTTATTTTTAAATACCTTAAAATAATGTGGGCAAGGTTCAAAACCAACCCAAGTGCACATGCAAACAATCAAAGTGCTCACTAAGCCACTTCAGACTGGACACCAACCAAACTGATCCTAGGTACTAATTATGATAAGATCAAGTGCTTTTCCTGTGAGGAATTACCATTTCAAAGCCCAGAGGACAGGGAAGGGATGTGAACACTTTCCCTCTAGTTGCTAACCCTGCTAACTGTTCCTTTTACTCAGCGAATCTCACTCCCCATGCACTTCATGTTGACAATAAAGTACATGAACTTCCTGGGAGAAATTTTATCTCTCTAAATTAAAATTATGAACAGCTGCAAGATAAACAGACTATATGGTATTGCCTAAACCAGCCAAGCATTTCCCCATGAATGCCATGTACTTAGGAATTACTGCTTTTAATAAGTTAATAGCCAATATCTAGGTGTCATGAGTGGAATAAAGTGCACATACAAGCAGTAGTAACTAATAAGAAGAAAGCAGTAAGCAACTTTAATTAGAACAAAAGTTAATTAAATCCACCATGGAGGATCACAAAAACAACTCAGATATTATATCCTCCTGACCTCAGTGATGATGTTACTGTTTCCCAAAGTGTTCTGCCCTACCTAGCATGCCATAAAAAAGAGTTCTTCTCATCTTGCTGTTAATGGAAGGGGGGGAAAACCAGGAAAAATAAAAGGTATTTAATTATTTCATTATTTCTTTCCCCCTTTTCATTCTCTGTTGCTCTGTCACACACAACCTCTGCTCAAAAGTGCTTTGGGCTGAGCATGTTTGGGAAGCAAAGAGCACATTGTTTATCATAGTGATTTAGAGTAATTTGAGTTAAATCATTCCATCCTGACACAGGCACAGCTTGATAAGTAAGTTTATTCAGTTAAGCTTCTACTCCAATTCCTTCAACCCACCCACCAGAATTTCTCCTGGACAAGAATGGGCCCATTCTCCCTTCCTTTGGACCCTGTAAGAAGTCATTCTCTCATTGTGTGCCAGACATCAAACTTTTAGCTGAAATCTCCCTGATATTATTCAGGCACTGGCTGTTTTTACTTCCAGATAACAGGAATTGTTCTGCTCAGCAAACAGGACCAGACCTGCAGTGCTGGTGATGCTCTTCCCTCTGCTCTGCTCTCTGTAAATGTACTGATCTCACATCTCTGTGCTGCAGTCCCTCCTACAGCAAAACTCCTCCAATTCCCACTTTCCTTGCAAGCCACAAAACACACAGGATCATGCAGGGGAGCCTGCCAGGCTGTGCTGCACTCCCTGAGGGCACAAGTGCCACCAGCTACACCCTGCCACTGCCCAGGTGACACCACACACACAGATGTGCCCCACAGCCCGCACCAAGGTCTTTGCAAATTCAGAAAGGGGAGACTCGAGGCAAAACACCTCCTCCAGGGAGTGAAAAGCCTGCATGGAGCCTCCTGCTCTTAACAGGGGAATAGAGAATGCAAAGCTTGCACTGTGCTGGTATTTTTTGTGTTTGGTTTGTTGGGGTTTTGTTTTAATTGTTTTTTCTTCTCTTGGTGTTATTATAAGAGACCTAAGCCTGATCCCCTGTGACTTTTTCTCAGCTACTTCTCTGGTTTGTGGTAAAGAATGTTAACAAGACAAATCTAGAAAACTAAATTAGTCTTCCATTTATTTTATAGAACATCCATTCCCTCAAAAAAACACCCCAGACCCGAACAAAGAAAAAAACAAAACCAAATTTCTATAAAGTCTGATAAAAATCCTCTCTCTCAGCTGTTGATATAGCATAAAATTAAGATATAAAGTAAGATCAATAACTCATTTCCTTATGCATTCCAGAGAACAGCAACATAATCAAGGAGTATAAACAATGCCAAGTCATTTTAGGTAAGCAATGTATTTACAGGAGAACTATAAAATAGCTTCTAAACAATATTTTTCTTAATGCTGACTTATTTCTTTACACAGGATAAAACTTAGAGCAACAAAACCTGCCTGGAACAACTTGTCCACAGAGTTCAGAGTCATTAGGAGGCACATGAACAAAAATACAGTCCCCCAAAGCAATTTTTCCTGTCAGGACCTGACTCAATACAGACACCACCAGGTGAAGCCCCAAAGACATTCTTTGACCAAGGACAGACACTTCCCACCCTGACAGAATAAAATAATCCCATGCTTGTGGATAATGCAGGTGTCAACAGCATTTTCTAGATAAGAGAACCAGTTTTACATATGAAAGGTTTGATGTGCTGACAGGTGCCAGATGATTGTAGGTAGTTTAGCACTAAACTGTTATTTTTTTAGAGTAATCCTTGCTACATCAAAACTAATTGCAATCACAGCAGCAGCAACATAAGAATGTGCAAGGAGTTAGATTTTACCAGAGAGGCCAAAGACTGGCTCAGACAAAAAACCAAGAGGGATGAAACTCCTGTAATGTACAAAACATTACCTGAATTTACACATCCACCAGCACATCTGTACCTGCCCACCTCAGAGGAGGGGTCAGGGGTCCCTCTGCATGGTCATTAATGCTCATGAGTGACAAAGTGAGGTTTGGACACCTCACTTGGAACCATCACTACCCACTAGAACGTGATCTTCACTTTTGAATCACAGAATGCAAAAAAAACCCCAACCAACCTTTTAATTTAACATAATTCCATTCAAATTCTAGATTAAAAAGTATCCAATATAGAAATCTGATATCACAAAACTGTAAATTTTATTGACAAATCTTTTCCTCAAGACTGAGCACTCTCAGGAGATGATCAACTTTATTGACTATCCTCAGTCGTCTCTTTTTATATATTCTAAAGGTGGAAGAATTGTGCAACTGTGACATTTCAAATAAACAGCATCTGTGGACTAAGTTCATTCAAAGCTTTGCACTTTTGACACTTAACTCTTAGACCTGTCCCTCTGCAACTTCTAGAAAACTCTATGTTACCACCATCTCTACAAAACTAAAATCAAGATAGTACAGGTGACTGCCAACAGAAATCTTGCTTAAAAAATGTATTCACTTCATAACACAATCCAGCATCTAAACTCAAAATGTTTCTTTGAAAACAAGAAGCCAGAATAAGTTCAGCAGTAAAGGTAACATCCAAATAGTTTAAAAAAGTAAATAATTTTCCCTTTCCATTTTAAGTGGACTTGAAGCACAGGCAACAAGATTTTTAATGGATTATTTCAGATGACCTTCTTGGCATTCCTCAGACTGGAATGATAAAGTTCTTCTAGACTGCACTGAAAAATGTTTTGTAGGGTATGAAAGGAGTCAGTGTCCACAAGCACAGAGAGCAGGAGCTCTGGTGCTCCTCCCCTCCTTACCTGTTCTGCACCATGCTCATGGCCATCCAGTCCGAGGGGTACACGTTCTTCCCAATGAGATCTTTGAACATTATGAACGTTTCCATCAAGAAGTCCTGGAACAACAAAATGCAGTCAGGCTGGGGCTGTGGAACACACCTGGAAGTGTTTCTGTGGGATTAAGGGGCCAAGATGCGGGGTTCCACTTTGCTCTCAGTGAAGTCAAGAGAAGAACTCCTGGTGATATCAGTAAATCTGAGATTGGAGCCAAAGTCCTGTAGAACAGCAGTCTCAGTTTCCAAATGGAAGCTAAAAGCCATTACATTAAAGTCATCATACAGGGCTCTTCGGAAAATAGAAGGCATAAATTAATGGAAAGAAAAAGTTGTAGTACTTCTGAGTAAAATTTGATATTTTTTATTAATTAGTCTCACTATGCATAAAAATGAATAGGCTTGAAAAATACAGGATTTTTTCATTTTTTACTCCATTTAGTCCATATTTAAAACTTCAGTTATGGCACCACTCTGACTTGAAGGAAGGAAGGAAAGTGATCAGTTCTTTAAAAGTGCAGATATTGCCTCATGGACTAATAGTAGATGTAATCCAAACCTGTGCTACTACCCTGACTTACCTGACAGCTATAGCAGGAATGTAAAAGGACACACATAAAACCATGGAAACCTTCTGGGACCATTAAATTATGGCAGAAACAATTACAATAAAAGGATGCACTACAAGAATAAGGCATTTATTGCATTTAGTTTACAATGTTATTTGCACAGGAGTGGACTCAATAGTGAAAATGGAAATGGATCACCATGTGTGAAGTGTGGAGGGAATGTTCAACTAGTTGAGGATAATTTTTGCTGTTGTTTTGTCCTGGGTTTATTCTTTTTCTTTTCCCCTTTTTCGAAAGACTACAGCACAAAGATCCCATTACTTATTCTGGATCATTACATCACCACCTCAGTGCTAGGATCAACAGAGAAATTTGTGTCTTTCCAAATTTCTGATTACAGTGCTGTCCAGTGCCACCATTAGAAGAGGGAGGCAGTGCAATAACAGAGAGGCAAAAAATGTACAGCAACAGAATTCATTCTAGGAAGAATCAGACAAGAAACCCCAAAAAAGCCTACTGATTTTTCACAGGAAATCAAATGCTGTAACTATCAACTCTGTGATCACTTAGTACTCACCACTAGCTCTGAACTTGTCTGGAAAGTTTCAATGTACACTGAATAATGCTGGTCGCTCATCTGGTTTAGAATCGCTGTCATGCACGCCACAAAATGACTCTGAAAGCAAACCAGGCAGAATCAACACATGTGGATTACTGAAGATATTGGATTGTACTCTTTCTAAAGTGAAAGCATGTGAAACACCGGAAAAATCCCTTTATATATGTAAAAATAAATAATATTCAAGGTTTTGTGAGCCCAGATGAAAGAAACAAACTAAGAACTCCAAAAGGATTATTCAAAAGCTGCCTTGGCAAGGGACAGGCTCTTGTGAGAAAGCTGCATCATTAATGAGACACCACATGGAAACACACATTGTGACAAGAAAACTTCTTACATAAAGTATAACTCACTATCACCTTAAGACTCCTAAAAGGCATCTGATGTCCCCTAGGATTCTTCTATTAGGAATTCATCGGAAGAAAATATGTTAGAACCAAAAATTCCTAGTAATTCTATTATTCACAGGAAGAAATAGTGCAAGAAATGCTATTTTTTATGTTCTGCAGGTGTTTAAGCAGCTATTAGAGAACTCTCAAACTTCTTTTGAACATTATGACCTTCACGTCTCAAAACTTCTTTCAAACTTCCTCAGAAGGAAGTATTTAATTCCTAAAGCCAAAATGCTGAAAGATGCAGTGAAAGCTCAGGGCTGGAAATCATGTAAGTTCCTGAAAGTCACAAAGACATTTCTTTCCCAAGCAATAATAGTGAGTTTAATGATTTGCACTTTTCCTTTAAGACTGTGAAGATTCCTCCTTATTGATTCCTTTTAATTTGCTGAAGTTTTAATTCTTGGCTTAAAACCAAGCCTGCTTTCAATGCTTTGATTTCATTTTAACAACAAGATTGCTGAGCACGCAGAATAATTTTCTCGATGTCCCTGAATCCTTTCAGTGCCCTGGCTGGGAGCTGCCCAGAGCAGGGTGCGCAGGTGCTGCCGCTCGGATGCTCGGTGTCACTCGGGCTCGCTGTGTCCCGCTGTCACATCAGAGTGGCACCCAACCATTTTGTCCCCATTCCAGAGCAGGAACAGTCCCTGCTCAGCTCTGCCTGTGACCACTAGAGGTCTTGTGCTTCCCTCCAAGAGCTGCTCTCCGGTTCGTGCTGCTGGGCTTTATTTATTTATTCCTACGCGAGCAGACCCTGCACACCTCTTGCATACAAAGAGTGAAATTACAACCTAAAGGACCTATCGTACCTTCTTTTGGAGTAACCTTAGTGCTAGTGAGAGCCTTGCCTACTTTTTAAGGCTAAGAAGATTCATTTTCTGCAGGCAAACCAAAAGCTTTCAGGTAAGAAATCGTGTGTTCTCGGGTACTGATGCTCTTCTAAAAGAAATGCTGGGTTTCCTGCAGTAGTACTTCACTTTTTCAGTTCTGGAGCAGAACAATCTTTGCTGTGGTGTTAAATGCATAGCTGAAGGGAATAATGAATTGCAAAGGGTTTGATACTGAAATTGTGTGGGGGTTTTCTTCTCCTGTCTTGATTTTGAAAAAAGATTACCGGCAGAAGTTAGAGAATTGACACGAAAAGCAGCTCGTATTTTTAGTAGTTAGGCATTCACCACTGAATGTCTTTCTAGACTCAAGTTAAATAATCACTGCTTGAAATAAGCAGCATTTCTTCACAAGCATTGTATAGATGTATTATGATGCTTAAGGGCAAAAAGACTTTAAAAAGGTTATTTCTTTTGTTAAAACCAACTTCAAATAATGTGTCTAGCTATGTCTGTGATTGTGGTACAGCACAAATGCCTTAGTGAATGGGTATGGTGATTTTAAATTTAACAGATTATATGCCTTGAAAAGAGCCATAAGCAAAGATCACATCTTGCTGGCCAGGACCTCGCATCAAACCTGTCAAATTCACATCAGTTGGACTGAATGATAATAAAAAAGGTGTCAGTAAAGATGGTTTGCTGCAAAAACTTCCTCCATCCTTTCCATGTAACTGTAAAGCAGGGAAATACAAATACTCTTTGATCTTTAATAATTTTCTTGCCAGTAATCTCAACTATCAGAAATCATCTGCTAGCATCTTTATAGGTTTAAAGCTTGCCCCTCCCTCCTAATCCCCAAATGGCAGCAATAAATATTTGCTTCTCAGAGGCAGCCTCAGATCTCTGAAGTACCCCTGCACCCCCAGAACTGAAGGGTAACTCAGGGCTCTCCACAGCTGTGATCAAACCTGAAAATACCTCTCTGCATTCACTGAAATTCTCCTCTGGGGTTTAAGTGCCTCTTACTGGAGTGTGCAAAGAGCACGAGCTGCCTGTGAACAGTAAGTTCTGCACAAAACCAGCTCTTGTGCCTGACCACAGCCTGTGTGTTCACAGGATGGGCAGAAGAAATTCAGAATCACACAATAGTCTATTAAAAACCTGATTTCATTAAGTCAAACGTTGTACATAGGGATTGAATAGTTAGATAGACTAGGTTAGAATAGAATAGGATAGAAAAGGTTGTAGCAGACAAGGTGAAGTTCAGGTAGAATCCTAGCAAATCATTTTAGCTGTGCTCAAGTTGTTAGGATTTAGCCTGTGAATTGCAGCAGAAATCATTGATTAGTACTAGGTCAAATGTATAAAAAAAAATGTATCAAAGTAAACACTTTAATGCTGAGACAATATGAACAGAAAAAAACCCAGAAACAATTCTGCATGACTGTAAAGAGCTCTAATAAAATATTTCCCAACTTCAATACATCAATTTCCTTATGAACACAAAAGAACCCAAAACAGAAACAGCACTGTGCTCTATTTTTTTAATTATCCAGACTTTAAAGACAGACTTTAAAAAATGTGTACAGAAATAGGGCAATTAATAGTATGAACGCTGCACTGCTGTAAGGAGCAGGAACATGAGTAAATAGGTGTCAAATGAAAATGAAACAGAGGAAGAAATGTCCAGGAAACCTTCAAATTCTCTGTCCACTTAAAACTCCCCATAATTAATACCATGTATAAATGAAATAAAGTGCTGGCTTTAGTATAAACACTGCAAGGTAGTGGGTAAGGTGGAAGAGATGTTTTATTTGAGTATATACAAAGTACACCAAAAGGAATTGCAGACTTATTCTGTAAAACAAACAGGGCTTCCTAAGTTCAAGGAGGAAGAGGTGGAATATCTTGCACTGCTGAAAAAGTGCAGATTAGCTGTGGATGCAACATGTACAGGAAAAGAAACAGCTGAGGAACATCAGGATCATATGAGTAAGATGACAAACTTCAACACCTAGCAACTGAAGCCCAGCACACTTTATAATAGCAGATGGTGACAGGTTGCCGTAGTAACTTCAAATAGAGCAGCAGCGCAAGGATGAGGCAAATGCACTGGAAAAACAACAGAAATAACATGGAATAAAGCTACCTTTTGATCTAATCTAGTAGAAGGGTTTCAGGGGCTCCAGGGTAGGCAATCCTCATGCAGATGCACTTCTGGAAGGACTCAGCAGGATATTTATTTAATGTAGGCACTTAAATAGCATTTACCCTCATTAATAGAGCACTTTACCAACACAGAGCCTGAGTGTAAACACAAAACCACATGGACATGCTCATTTTGCTCACCCTCACAAGTAGGGGGAGGTAAGGGGGCTCTGCACCATCCTCACAACCTGACCCCACACTAATGATGGTTCATGTTTGATTAACACATGGCTTTCTGTATGGGGCAAAGAAACTTATTCAAACAACCCAGCATTCTTGTGGGGTTTGCAGCAATAATAGACTATATTTAATTCTGAACTCCCTTTTAGGATAGGCCAGAAGTTTCAAAATTCAGTGTGTGCTAGAAACAGTAATTGTAAAAATAACGCACATGAAGAGAGTGACCAAGAATTCAACCGGGCCAAAGAGTTCTGTTTTGGTTGGGTTTTTTTTTGTTCAGAAATAACTACAAACATCTTTCTGGAGGAAAAGTCAGAAATATTTCATCTTGAGTGTAATTAAAGAGAAACTAACCAATCACCTATTTTAATCAAGTGTTAAAAATCATCAATATTTATGTTATACCACAAGTCTGTTATTGAGAATGTCTCCAAAAATACTGTCTTCACAGAATCATTGAGTCATCACAGCTGTTCCTTGTCATGAGTTAAAAAGCAACATGAAAACAAGTATGGAAGATGCTCAGTGACGCCACAAAGAACCACAGCAGCTTGAAGCCACAGTTCCTCACAGAAAACCCCATTAAACTTTGAGAACTGTGGCATATGTAGGGGTTGAGACAAACATCTTGATCATATTATGCAAATACTAAACAATACCAGTCTGAAAGGAAAAATAAGCAGAATTTCAAGTGAATTGCTAATGCAGTAGTTCTGTTTCTCTCCAGAAATAGATGTCCCTGCCAATGCATGTGCAGTCCTAAAATGTAGTGTTTGGAGCTGCAAAGGCACAAATACATAAACATTAGGACAGGCTGCTATGCAACAACCTCGAGTATCCATCACGTGTGAAATGGGGAATAGCTCCCAATCCATACAGACTTGGAGCCTGCCAGTGAGCACATGGAGCTAATAATTCACTTACAGTAACATTCATCCACTCTTAGCAGGTCTGAGTTTTTAATTTTCCATTTTTACATTCATTGGTTCTGTCTCCTTGTGTTTTATAGCTGACTGAACAGCATCCTGCTTCTGCATCTCACTGACAGCCTTGGATTTCTGACTGAAAACATGCTGGGCTGTTTTAGCTTGTTCTACCATTTCCCTTACATTCACAAGATTTAGCTAAAAGGATGCACAATATAAAAGTAACAGACTACTTTTCTACTATTCTACCAGGTAGAATAACACAGAACAATTTTGTAACACAAAGAGAGGGTAACAGCAGCTGCTCTGTGTGATTTTAAGATATGTTACAAGTTAGACAAACACAACAATTTCAGTATTATTTCATTCAAAACTTTTCCATACATAGATAAAAGCAATAAAATAATGCTTCATGGTAGGACGTAAAAGTAGCTTGATTTTCATGGAGTATGTCCTTTGCCATCCTTGTTTTTTTTTTTTACAGGGTTTTTTTTTTTAATGTTGTACTGATTTCCCAGCAATATTCCAAAAGAGAAAATTTTTCATTCTCTGCAATGCTTTTTCTGCTGCTGGGTTTTGTTGTTTGGCTGGTTTTGTGCCATAAATCCTCTCCAGAATTTCTTCTACTGTCTCTGGTTGATATGAACACTCCACTGTAATTGATTTAACTTCTGCTGAAGTCTGTGCTCAAACACAGTTGTGTAATTTACTACTTTTCCTGTAATATTAACTTTATGCTTATCTTCAAAGCATATTTACGAATCAATTATTAATAACAATAATCAATGAGGTCAGAAGGCACTGAGTTGAGCTCAGCTGGTCAGAGCATGGTGCTAATAATGCTCAGGTTGTGGGTTTGATACTTGTATGGGCCATTCCCTAAAGAGTTGAACTCAATGATCCCTGTTAGTCCCTTCCAACCCAGAATATTCTGTGATTTTTCTATGGTGCTGTGATCTGGAATGAGCAATCATTGCTTGGAAACTGAACTAGTCCAGAGCACAGTTATCAAAGACAAAAAAAAGAAAAAAAAAAAAAAAGAGCTGTTTCACCTCCTCACTCAAGCACCGCTGCCACACTCCTGACCTCAGCTCTGCTCTAGCAGATGAAATCTCCCATCCTTTGCCTGCAGGGGTCTGTACAGCTTTTCCCTCCTCTGCATGCCACTGATTGCCTCCCCACAATCACCTGAGCCTGGTCCCACAGGCCAGAGGGACCTTCCTGCCCTGGTACATGAGATGTGCACTGAGACACCCCAGTGTCCCGGGGCTCTCAGGCTGCTCATTTCCCTGATTTCTTATTGCCAGTGCTGCTGCATTGCCCTGATGGCACTAAAGCAGAGGGGCAGCCAAGCAGGCAGAGCGTGGCTGGTCCTGCCCAGTGTCCCAGTGCACTCATTCCCAGTCAGAGATGATGAGAAACAGTGGAACTACACACCAAGTACAGGCAAGGAATCAGATTAAAAATATCACCCATGGTTTATTTACTGTACAAAGACTGGCCCATCTCTTCCATTTGAAGGGACTGGAAACCAGCTTGGGAACTTGCAGGAAGTGATACAGGGGCTGGGGGAAGGGTTCCCTGCCCCAGGGTTCAATATATGTTATTGAGCAGGAGCCAACCCAGCCAGGGCTGCAACAGGAGACTGCAGAGAGAACAGAGCAGCTGCCAGAGAGAGCAACCCTGGGTCAAAAAGAGCAGAACTGAGCAATCCAAGCTCTTCAAAGTGCAGTTGTATCTTTTATTGCTAAGCCATGTACTTTAAATTTACACAATGTGAAGACGAATGTCTTGGATGATGATTCACTTCCCTAAAACAAAACAGAGCCACCTCCTGTATTCCCAGAACTATATCACTCTATTTGATTTTGTTCTTTTTCAGCTGCACTTACTGAAGACAGAAAAATTAAATTAAATTTCAACTACTTGATCAGAGATGAGACTAATAAAATATATTTGCAAATGGCTAAAACAAAGCTTTATCACAATAGTTTGGCTTAAAATTGTTGATAGTCATTTCACTCCAGAAACTTCCTTCTTACTTTTAAATTGATCTTATGGAGAAAATAGGGCCCAATAAAAATAATTTTCCAACAAATTACGTCCATTACACTAATGAATCTACCCACACTGTTTGTTTAGGATTGATTAATAGCAACCAGCAACTGTTAGAACAGTTTTAATTTACATCTAAAATATTTTTCATATTTAAATGATATCCAGTAGGGGCTTTTATTAAGTTTTGTAATTGTTTTGTAACAGTGGGCTCCACTTCTAAGCTTGAAAAAATTTTGGAGTCTGGTTAGCAGAGTAATGGGCAAAACCAAAAAATTCATGGCAAAACCCAAAATCTTTCTAAAGAGAACTTTTCATACTGAATCTTGGGTAGGTTGCTTAATGGAAAGCATAGGGAATTCTCCATGAAAGAAAACCCTGTGGAAACATGTATAAAGATGAAAGGATAAAACTCCAAAAATTACAGAATGTCCTGCCAGTGGACACAACCTACAATCCACAACCTACAGCCAATTATGCATCCTCCTCAGGTGTGGGTCTCTTCAAGGGATGTCACTTAAGTCCAGATTGGTTAAATTTCAATTATAATGTAACATAAACAGGGAATCTTGATACTCTAATAATATACAGATAGAAATTTCCCAAATAGCATTGTCTGCATTAATTATTTGTGCATATGCTAATCTGCATTTTTAGGGAGATTCTAGCACATTATCCCTGGGCTCTGGCAGAATAAGGAATATTTCTTTAATAACTTAGCACCAGCCCAAGAGCTGGATTCATTATATATTTAGAATATAAGTAGAATGAAGATGAGAGTTGAAATTTCTTTGAATAACTAAATCAGGGATTATTTTAGCTCTTGTTTTTTCTTCCATTTTTTTTAAATGAGAAAAAGCAAAACCAGTCAAAAGCCCATAAAAGGTAAAGAATTCCAGAGTGCCCTGGCTTAGGCTCCATTAGGGGTGTGACTGTCCCTTGCTTGCTCAGTCACTGCAATCCAGGAGCCTCTGAATCCTAAACCCACAATAGGACAAGACTGAACTCTTGTTCTTGGCTGTTTGGAAAATGCACCAGGATGGTAAAAGCCAGCACCTCTTCTCTCCTGGCATTAAACCCCTCTGACATAAAACGATATCCTTATTCTGAAATTAAAACTTGCTCCCCCAAAATAGCCCCAAATATAAACCATCCTCAGAAAAATGGGTGAGTATTGATGTAACAGCACTGTGTTACAACAGGTCTTCCCAAACACTAACCAGGCTTCAAACAGTTTTCAAAAATTTCCCAAACATTATTATCAAATATTTTGTGGTGCCACATCATCTGACCATCTGAACTCTTTCTGAGGATGACGACTGTGTGCCAAAAGGACACTTCTTTGTGTTGCTTTACTGACAAAATATTCAAGGCTACTTGCAGAGATTTATTTTTCCTCATCTCTAAGCTAGGATTTCATTCAAATAGATTGTCTTGCTAAGAAGCCAGGGTACCAACACCTTCTCCTGGACAGAGCAAACAGAAATAATGAGTGTAGATACATGTTAGGGAATTGCAATCCTAACAGGAAACAAACAAAAAGCAGAATCACATGCATATAAAAGCAGACTTGATCAGTGAGAATGCCAGAGAAATATAATCTGTTATGCCTCTGATATTCAGAGTTTGCATCACCTGAGCAGTCTTATAGTCTCCTATTTTTATGATTAGTCACTGCAATACGGAGTGGGTGGGAGCATCAGTACATATCTAACAACACACACAGGGAAAAGGTGATGATTAGAACCATTACAACCTCCACCTCCACTGTATTTTCCATATTAGTGCTGTTGGGTTTAATAGCAGCTTCAGGGCTGTGCTACTGAAGCTGTTCAGAAAAGCTTCTTAGATCATGGTTGGCAGTGTCATCTTTGTTCTAGTCCTCCCCTGAAGTGCCACCAAAGGACCAGCTGTGAAGCAGGTTATTTTCTGTCCTTTCAGTTCTAGAGGGCTGAGGGACAGAACAAGCATTTGGTAGATGCTGTACCATCACACAGCCAAAAGAACTTCCAAGATATTTGAAGAGAGATCTCACAACATCATTATGGTATGTTTTATAAACAAATTCTTTTCCCATATTAGTTAACATAAAGTTAACATCCATTGAGCTGGATGTTCCACTACAGCTTCCTCGACCTGGATCTTGTGATCTATTGTGTGGTTCCTGGTCAAGGACTCTCCAAACTATGGCTGCAACATTATCATATTAAGGCAAGAGTTTGGGAAGCTGGAGGGACTAGAATCAAATTTTCCATTTAGATTATTATCAGTTTTCAAGGCCTGTTCATTAAAAAAAAAAAAAAAGTAACTTGTTCTGTTTTGTTTTTGTTTTAAAGGAAGTTGCTAATATTTTGAATCTTAAAACAAGATTTCCTAGACTGCAGAGCTCAGTGTCAGGAATCCATTAATGGAGAGTATTATTTTCTTAAGTACTTCCATTAAAATACAGATGTCTTTCCTATGTTTATAAAATATGAAAATAAAGCATTTACTACTAGAGCAAGGCCATTTTTCTCTTTTGAAATGGCACTGTAGTCACATAAGGTAAGTGTCTTTTATTTGATCTTGTCTTGGTACAAGGTCTTGATCTCCAAGACTGTTAAATACAACAAACATTAAAATATTTTAGTAATATTTAGCAAATAATTACAAATAATTTATATATAGTAAAAATATATAAAATTATATTTATTTTAAAAAAAGGTTACAACCAAATAAGAGGAGAACTAATATTGTTCATAAGTGGATTCTGAATGAATAAGGCAGTAGAGAAGGAGGGAATTTGGAACACAGGAGCAGTAGTGGAGCTCCCTTAGCCCTCCCTGGTTATCACAACATTCTGCCTGCCTGTGCTGCAATTAGAGAGCTCCAGGACATTAGGTCGGCCCTAGCAGGTTGTGCAGCTCGAGGCACAGATGCTCTGGAAGAACAGAGCATCCAAGCATGAAAACAGGAAACCAGTAATGCGGTCCCAGGGATTTGGGAGAAGACAGAAAAAGGAACTTGCACTCTGCTGAGTTGAAGAACACCATCCAGGATTTCTCAGCAGTGTGTGGGGAGCAGGTTCTTTGGTGGCAAAGAAACTGAGGGATGTAAATGTGCAGGATGTGGGCACGGGCTGGCAGCAGCTGGAAAAACCCAAAGGCAGCCCTTGCTCAGATGATTTCCCTGCTGCTGCCTCCAAGCCCTGCATCAGTGGTGGCCGCACAGGTTTGGGCACACCAGTGTTCCCAGACAGGCTAACAGGGAACAGCCTGATGTGCAAACCTGTGGGTACCCTGGGGACATGCAAAGGGCATCAAAATAAGCCTCGTTAGTCTGCTAACAAAATCTTAATTATTGCAACAGAAATAGTTCTGAGAATGCTGTGAATTTCTGGTAGCTCTTCACAAAACAAGTGACACCAGGATTACAAACATCTCTATCAACATATGAAACTTATTGTTTTTAAAAAGGAAAGGGTGCTCCCACTGAATTAGGTTGATTCCTATTATACAAGGATACACATGCCCTCAGGCTGCCAGTTACACATTCCTGCCTCATAACTCGTTTTCTGGACTTAGGGGAATAGCAAAGCAATCTTGACAGATTACACATGGCAACATTTCTGTGGGTTCTAGCAATTTTTTAAGGTGTTTAGTTGTTAGTTTGGTTTTTGTTTGTTTAATTTTACAAGACAAACCAACCAACAAAAACCTGAAACACATACCTGATTTTATGCAGCTAACACATTATATAATAACCCTAAGCCAAGCCTCTCTAACAGCTTCTGGGCTGTCTGCCTCCCTCAGCTTTGTTGTAAGGTACTCATTTGGTTTCTTGTTTAACTTTTTCTGGAAAACATTGGAAAAACTGCATGTCCAGTCATGTCTGAAGTGAGACACAACCACACCTACATGCTTCATGTTTTACTTGCCCTCTTAATAACACAGGTTTACATTGCAGTATTTTGCTTGAATCACACTGCTACTTACCCAAATTAAACCTGAAGCTATTCCCAAGGAGACCTTTTACACTGAAATTATTCTTTAAAATAAAAACCACCACAGTTTTCTGAAAATAACCTACTTGCAGGGCCATTAAGGCAACACAGTGCTTATATGGAATAATGAAGGAAGGAAGTAACTTCTATAAAATTGCTGATATTTCACTAACAGGCCCTGGGAGATCATCCCAGGGATACAAAAAAGAGGAAAGGTCATCTTTGTTCCTGAGACAGGGCAGGCCATATTCCATATTATGTAACTACTTCAGAGACTGCTCTTTTCTTCTCCAACAAGAGATGATACAATCACGTAAAATACTCAATTGCTTGGGCCATTCTGCATTCTTATGCTTAGAAGAGGATCAGAAAGTACAGAGAAAGTGACTTTAAGCAAATATTCATCTGCTTATGCAATTAGCTTACATATTACTTTCAAAGGACTTCACATATTTCAAAACATATGAGAAACTGAATTTCCTATTAATTTGTACAGAATGCTGCATGTCTTCTGTCTCCTGTCTTCTTTGAAATTAATTGCCCTCACTGGTGGAAAAGTAATTTGAGCATACAAAAATTTATTGAAGATACTTATTTCCATGCAGCCTTTTAGTTAGGCTTATTGCAGTTCACAAATAGAACTTCTGGACTTCTTCAAACTGCCAGCCTCAGTAAAGACTGAATAACAAAAACCCCAACCCTGAGTGACAAGCAGGTGCCACACAGCTCAGGACACTCAGATTTATTAGGCAAATCATCAATTATTAAGTTCTCTGACTATCTAAGTATAACTTTGCAAGCTAAAAATAAAATTTGAATTTATACAAGATATAAAATCAGTTATAAGGTACCAATATTGAGAAATACCTGAAAGGGGAAAGGCAAGGAAACAAACAGGTTTTTGTTTTGCCTTTGACATCACTGCAATGTGAGCTTGTGCTGCCCAGAGAAGCTTTTCGTCTCTCCAGCAAGGTTCAGAACCCTTGGAGTGTCCAGAGATGTTCATCTTCCCCTCAGTGAGCAGGTCACCAAAGGGTCACCTCCCTCCCTCTGTGGTGCCTTCTTAGAAACTCAACAAGGTGAAGCATCACCTTTCCCAAGAGGAGAGTGAAATGTTTGTCTACACTTTGTGATTTATTTTTGTAGACCATGACTGCACCTTTGCTCTTTGGACACTTTCCAGGACAGACCAGACACAAGATCCATGATTCTAAATGTGCCCAGCAGGACAGAAAGATATCTATGGGATACTTTAGTGTGTTACCAGCTCACTCTCTTTTCCCATCTCAACACCAAATAAAGCATAATCATCTCAGTTTTTCTGCCATGGGATTGAATTCCTTTCAAATATCAGGATTATCTCACTACATGCACTAATTCTTCCTCCTAACACCCCACAGTTTCACAGAATTTCCTTCATCCTCTGTTTCTATAGGAGTTCTGCTCTGTGCCAAAGATCCCCAGCTACTGAATCTGAGCCCTTAATTGTGGGGTGTTCTGGCTTCTCCAACAATAACCTCAAACTGCAGAGTCTCTACATGGAGAATTTAGAGATTTAAGAAATTATTTACATTAATATTTCTTGACTACTAAGAAATAACAAATATTAACAAGATTAAGAGCTGACTATAGAGAAACAATTGGTTACAAGGTTGATAGAAAAACTCTAAATTTATCCTTTTAGTTTTAAGGTTTTTTAGAGATGTCACCTAAGCCCTTCTGTCATCAGGGGCATTTGAGTTCCAGCCAAGTGTCTGGTCCCTTTGTAACTCAGACTGTTTCCAACTTCATGAGAAACTGTACAAGCTTTGGATAAAGAAGAAACACACATTTTCTTTTAAAAACCAGGAGAAAAATTTGCTTGGGATTTTTTTGAACATTCCATCTTCCAGTACTCCTCAGTACCTGTTAGTACTCAGACAATTTTAGCTTTCATAATCTGCCCCAAGCCAGCAGTAACCACCAAAAAAAAGTAAAAATGAAAGAATATTATTTGAATAAAGTGTGAAGAACAAATTAGCCAGTTGTTTGTCTTATCCCAGTGGGACAAGTTTTGACTGAATTTTTATTCTATTGCTTTGAAGAAAAACCAGTAGCTAGCCATAAATATTTTAATAATATAAAATAATGTTACACATGGCAATAATGCTGTAACTTAGAATGGGTGTCTCTGTCAAAGCATGAACTGCAGGGAAACTTTCATTTTCCTGGTGCTCCTTATGTGGGGAGTGGTGCCAAGCTTGGAGAGCAATTGTAAGGCTCTATTTTTCAGGCTATAAATAATTAACTGAAGTGGGATTCTTTCAAATCCTCTCCTCACAAAAAGCAAGGCTTTTCAAAAGCAAGTTCTCTCCACTTTTAGAAAAGGTAGTCAGGCAATAATGATGCTACAATTCAAAGGTAAAGGCACCTGCCCTACATAATAACAATCTGTGCACCTCTCAAACAACATTAAGCTGCAGACTGTTTAAATATACAGGGCAGAAGTGGTGTATAAATTGACAGAATAAAGTCACAGAGAATTATGGATAAGTTGGTGAAGCAGACTTAAAACACAACTCTAAAAATGATCTTTACAAAGCTCATAAAAGAGAATAAACCTGCTGCCTTTCTCATGGATTTAGAGAGAAGTACTGCACAACAGACCAGACACAAGTAAAACACACCTGTATTCTCCCTTCCCATTATTCTATTGCAACATGAAGCTACTGAGTTCTTAAATAGACACTCGTGATACCAAGAGTTGTGTTTTTACCAAATACTTGTAAGTCTTATAAATCAGAACAGTGAATTTCCTTAATGCCTTCACTATTGATGATATGAAACAGAGCTAAAATTTGAAACTGTAAAGTTGCAAGAGAACAAATATGCAAAGATTTATCATACAATTCTCCTCCATTTAATTGTAACCCCTCAAAATACAGGAACTCTCCAACATCAGCAGGCTGGTGTATTTTGACATAAAATTACTTTAGCAGGGACTCAAAATAAACAGAAGTTTCTCTCTTGCTCTACTCCTCACTAATCCCCCTCCAGAATGGATAATTCTGGCTCCTGCCAGGTTGAGGATAGAATGAAACAGAACCCACACAAGAACCTGAACTACCAACCTTGCTGCCAATCATATCACAGCTCCATTTTGCAAACATTCCAAAGGAGATGTGCCAAGGCATCAGCCTGACTGAGCAGACTACACTGCAGGGTGATAGAGCCTGAGAAAAGCTTCCTCTGACACTGAAAACAACCGTGGCCATAAGTGAGCAGAGATTTTCTCAGAGGAGTCCCCAGCTCCTTGTATCCCAGCCTCCATTTCTCCTCCACCTGTAGCTTTTCGTGCCAGAATTTGGGAGCCTGTGGGAAGTGTCAGTCTCTGCAGACACCCTGCCAAAGCCAATAAGCACAATTCCAGTCTCTCCTGCACTTACTGTCAGCCAGTTGCTGCTAACCCAGTCTGAGCTGCCCTAATTCAATTCCCCCACACCAAAAATATTTTTCAAAACCGACATCTGGGAAGAGGCACAGCCAGGTGCGTTCAGCTGAGTACACAAAATACATCTCTGGAGGATGAAATATCCAGTTATTCACATTCCTGATGTCATTCAGTGCTCTGGAGGAGCACAGGTAAAAAAGCATCAGGATGCAATTTTAAATTCCAGCCCTGTTACCACGATGAGAGCTGGCACAATGTTCCCAGCCAGGTTCCAGTGCTTCCACAGGGAACAGAAGCCACGGGACCATGGATTTCAGTGAGAGCTTGGCATGGTTTCTTCTCTCACTGCTTCCCCAAATACCCAGGTTTGTGACACAAGTGAGAGTAACAGTTGACTCCTTACATTTACTGAAACTCCCACTTCCTGAAGTGGCAAAAAAAGTTCTGGAGATCCTAAAGAATCATAACTGAACACCCAGTGCTTACAAGGCTTCCCACACAGCTGCAGCACAGCAGACTGCTAAATACTTTTGGATGCAGCTTTGCAATGTCATTCTTGATTTGAAGTGATACATTTATTGGAAAAAAACCCCAGAAACCAACTGAAAGCTAAGGGACTGCAGCAAATACACTCAGAACTTGTTTTTTAGAATTAAATAAATACTGTAATGATGAAAATAAGTCCAGTGTAGAAGTCACAGTCTTTAGCAAGCACTTTATACTGGTTTTAAATGGCATTTCTTATAGCAGTGTCTCAACAGGAGACAGGTGCTGGGCAGTGGCAATCTGTCACACAGGAACCATGAAAATGCAGCTTTTTCGTTTGCTACTTGGGAAAAAATATTAAGTTTTGCTGTTTAAACAGGCATGGTCAATATAATTGACAACCAAAGAGAAAGTTCAAAAGGTCATTCTTATGAACTAATCTGTCTCTAACCAAGTGCTGGGGCCTGCAAGGCAGCACAACACAGGTTGTTACAGATCTACAGGTTACCTACAGATCTACATACAGCTCTGTTAACATTTTTTTAAATAAAATAAAAACCTATAATAATCTAAATTGTAAAATGCGTGCACACTTTGATACAAACATCAAGTACTTAGCAATATTTTTTCAACTGATAAGATTTATACAAGGAAGGCACTGAAGTTTTGTGCTGTGAACCAGCTATTTGGACACTTTCCAGCTCACCAGCCTGTCACATTGGATAACTTCCCTCTCCCTGTAGGCATTCAAGCAGTTCTTCAAGAGAAATTTCTCAGTTTTAAGTACACTCATCTTTGCAAACTAACACTGAAAAAAAGGTCCAACTTGTGTCTGTATATAAATATGGGACTGAAATGCTTCCCTTTAAAGTGAATAAAGAGTTATATCTTACCTCCTGACACTAAACCTTGCATGAACAATTCCCAGCATATGCTCCAGAAGAAATACTGAGATAAAAATGTTTTCTAATCCATGAAGATTTTTTTTTCTGACAGAGCAAATGGAATCTATCATCTTTTCAAAGGAAAAGAACTTTTATTTTTATTAAAGTAGAATAAAGGAATTTCAAGTACCATGGTTCTGAAAGTTATTTCAGAAATAAGATCATTATGGTTTTATCTCTTAGTGCATCTTCAGCACTTCATGTGGAATGGCATTGCATCATCTCAATCAAATCATAGGCAAACCACACTCAAATTTCATCCCTAAAACTTGCTTAGCTAAGTCCATTTTCTGCTGCAGTAAATATCACAGCATCTTCTCTACCCAGTCTCACCAACCTGAAGTAATTTTCAGATCTTGCTGTAAAATTAATCAGAGAGAAAATCCTGTAATATCTTCCATCACTGAAATGTTCCCTTTCTGAGGACAGAAGCTTCCATCCTACCCTGCATTCCTTATCTCTGTTAGATCCTCTTCTCCAGTCACCTTGATCCCACCTGGAGGTGGCTTACAAAACCCACCAGCAGGATTTAGAAAAAAGTTCTTGCTTCTTCAGTCCTTTTTGCTCAAGCAAAGTTCCTTCACCATTACCAAACTACTGCTATAGGGGAAAACTGAGCACATCCAGGGACATCCAGAGAACTCCTCTGTGGCCATGCACAACAACAGAAACAGATATTCTACTGCCCAATTAGAGTAAGAAATAGAAGAATATTACACAGACAAGCTGTGCACTGGAGAAAACTCCAGGTACAAAACTATATTCCACAAATTACTCCATCTCTTATAATAAACACATTTACTTTCATAAATAGCTTTGTGCTTCATTCTGTGGGACCCAAAGCAATAAGATTCCTTGTTGTGATCAACAACAGGCCCCTGTACACAGAGGCCATTTAAAAATCTCTCTCAGCAGTTTCATCTTTGCTGTTCCCTGCCAGCTTTTCCTGTGTATCACAATAGGCTGCAAATTTGCACTTCTGGGGGACTGTTTCTACTTTATAGGCTCTGCATCTGTCACCCATTTTCATCTGAAAATATTCCCTTCAGCGGCCTCCTTGCATGCAGTTCCTCTGGAACTCTGAGCACATTTCCATCCATTTCCCTCTGCAAGAAAGGACAGGAAAGAGGTAATTTTCAGCATCATCCAATTCCAATGGTTTCAAATCCATCTCTAGCCCTCTGTGCTAGCTGGTGATGTATGTTTCACTGCAGTCTCCAGGGATTTCAGAAGCACATCTAAACTTATCTTCAACATCTCTCATTATTTTGAGGGAAAAAACCCAACATAACTTTTATGCAAAGAAGAGTTATGACTAAATTAAGCAGCTGGGCCAACAGCTATTGCTGAAGTTTCTGATGGAGACAGAAAATGAAGTGGAACAAAAGCAACATCCAAACCAACACAATTAAAGCCTTAATTCAGACTTGTTAACTAAAAATGGTGCATTTCAGCTATTAATTTTTTGTTTTGAAAATTGAACCTGCATAGAAGGAGAGCTCTGCAGTGGCCAGGCTGTTTGCAGCCACTGACAAGCACACAGCTCACAGCAGCCCCCACATGCAGCCTCTGATCCCAGCAACAGTTTAGCAACCCTGCAAAGATCTGCAACATGGGAAAGTGAGAGTCACACAAATTTCTTAGAACCTGAGAATCTCCCACCTAGAAAGCAGCTTATTACAAACACTAACCATAATTAAATACAGCAAGCTGCCTCTCTAAACTGAAAATGTCCATCAAATGTGCACCATGGAAAATCTGTTTTCTACAGGACAAACCACAAATCAGACATGACAGAAAACTGTCGAGTCTGAATAAATTCTCTTACAGTTCTTGCAGCTGTCACCTATCACAGAATCAGAACAGTTTATGTTGGACAGCACCTTAAAAATCACCTTGTTCCAACTCACTTCCATAGACTGAGTTGGGAAATTTAAAGTGTGGATGCTCAAAAGTGGAAGGCAAATTACATTAATCACCTTCCCGTTGAAAGCCCCCACAAACTTTTACCTAGTTCCTTTATTTATTGAAAAGATTCTGTCCGAACATTTAGTTTGAAGAAATATTGTTTTTAAAACATGCAAAAGGAAAAACCAAAATTCTAAAATACATGTCACACTTTTGCTGTGAGAAAAACATTTATTTTTTGAACAAACTTGTCAAATGAAAAGTCAAGGTGTCCAACTGCAGCTGAAAGAGTGTGAAAACCATGTGACATAAGTAACTTTTGCCACAAACTGCAGAAAACCCCCAGAACCACCACTCTCACACATCTGCACTCTTCCAAAATCCCCAGTGTCTGTTCCTGCATGTTTTTTCACTCCATGCAGTTCCCTGCAATCTCCATTTATCCTTACCACTGCACTTTTCTACCCACAGCTTCAGCCATTTCAAACTGAAATATGAACCAAAAAAATATGTTTGACTCTGTTGAAGAAACTGGGAAGGCAGAGGCAGGAAAGATGGAAGAAAAATTATATAGAAAAATATCCATGTCTTGTTGTCAAACTTCCTCTGCCTGGCAGTCTGACTAAGCTGTGTGTGCATTTCTAAGAACTTAGACCCACAATCCCCAGACAGGAAAAGCAGTTTTATTGCTGTTTGAAGGGGCAGGCTTTGCACCTGAGTGTTTTTAGGGGGTTCACTGGTTACACCCTGGGATATGGTTTCAATGGAGCAAGGATAAGTTTTCACTGAAGAGGAATTACCACCACTAAGAATTGTGAGTGCAAAGCATGCAGAGACCTTAAAAGTCAAGATTTTCTTTAACAGTACCAGCCAAGCCAAACAGAAAAAAAATGCAACATCAGTCAGATTCACATGCTCAAACCATTGAAAAGAGGAGCATGAAATGTGCACCATTTAAAAATAACATCCAGCAGCTCACGGGGCGCTTATCCAACAGGGGATGGAGGGACTGGAAAAACCCACAGAGCTCATGGAGCAGAGCAGCCAAGGCACAAGGCACTGCCCTGGGACTGTGGGCAGTGCCCAGGGAAGGGATGGGCAGGAAGAGACTGCAGAGCTGGAGCCATGGAACATTAAAACCCAGTAAATTTTTTCTACTAAAACTGTTAGTATTACTACAAGACATTAATTTAAAACTGACTTAATACTTTCTTTATGAGTGAAATAAATTAATAAATTGAAAGCATTTCTATGAAATGGATCCTTAGGACTTTTCCTACTTCAGTCAATGTCAAATAATGAGCAAAACAAGAACTTTAAATTGCTGTGTCAGGAAAGAATGAAGAATTAGATGCTGGGCAAGGGAAAATGTTATTTAAACTTAGTAATTGGCAATGTTGAACTGATTTGTTAACTCAAGCACAGACACCTATAACTCATTGAAATTCACCAGTCTGGGTTTTCAATCCAAATATTTGAACATTCCTAGCTATATATTTTTTTTCTTTCAGCTTGATTTAATATAAACAACAGCACCAAAATGTTCATTACAATTCATAGTAAACCCAGAGTATTGGATGACAAGGTAGCTAAAAATCAACAGAGTTAAAACAGCAATTTTCAAATTAAGAATGCAGGAATGTAGCTCAAATGCCTCTACAGCCCAAGGAGAGAGCTCTCATAAAACCCTTAAGGGCTTTTTACTTTTATTTAAAACACAAAGGATTAGCTTTCTAAAGCTTCTTTCGGAATTTAATTGGGCAAGTGTAACTTTTAAAGTAGTCCATCTGCCTGGAGCACAGCAGCTGTGATGGGGAGAAGGCTGCTGCAATATTTGGATAAATTCTCAAACAAAACCATTAAAAGTCTCTGGTAATTAGTGGGTGAAATGAGAACTCAGAACTTGGCACCAGAATGTTGTTTGCAGAAACTGCTGCACTTGTTTACTGTGATTCTTGTTTCCAGTGCACAATCAGCACAGAGATTCCCATGACTTTAGGCATATCACAAAAATAAAATTTGGTATTAATGCACATATATATTTTCTCAATATCTTATGTGACATTTCTCTCTGCAGTGAAATAATCCAACAGTCATTTTCTTCTAAAACTTTATAATAAAGTTATATCACATTATTACTTTGCTTAAATTATATTACAGAGCCTAAATGTTACATGATGCTGCATAACAGTTTGCTATATTCTGTAACAAGATCTTTCCCACTGCACCCATCTCCTCAATTCTTGTAAATTAAATATGGTAAAATCTGTGCAATGCTTAAATAAAAGGTTCTGAGGTAATGGAAGTAGTAAGGCTAATGAAATGACCAGTGAATTAACAGGGAACAGGATTAATAGTAAATTACCACTGTACTGGGAATTTAGCTGCAATCTTGCACTCAAATCTGAACACTTGAAAATTAATAACTTTAAAAACAAAAAAAATTTGACTTTTGTTCAAACCTCAACTTTCTTCCAAATTAAGAACTCACATTTGTATTGTTCAGTTTTGGATATTTCATCCATAACAGAATTTAGTGGCCATTCTCAAATCTAACTTCTTAAGTTTAAGATCTGCATTTGGGACCAGATTCAGGCTTACGATATTTTGTGTCTGTTCTATATAAATATATATATCCATTTTTTTAGCATTGTATTTCATATGATAAAAACTTAAGTCACTTGAAAATTCTAAAACATTTTTCTGTACAAGTATCAGTTTCTGTACAAGTATTTCATTGCCAAAGTTACAGAAGCAGAGTCAATGCAGTGCCTAGGAGACAGCAGCAGGAAATCACACCGTTTGCCACTTTGCTCAGCTACAACTGTTGTCTTTTTATTTTCAGGAAATGCTTTCTGCTATTCTGCTTTTTCTGGTTATTCAGCCTGGACCTCTGTCCTGTTTACAGAACTGAGGCAACCCCTTGGACATGATCTGCCTTGTGTTTGCAAGAATGGCAGTAACAACTACACGTCAATAACTTTTCTCACTGAATCCCACTGGATGCTGTATTTTGCCCTGGTCATAAGTAGTGACATTTTCCATACCTCTTTGGGAAGATTAGTTTCAACTGGACATTAAAAAGATGGCTGAGGAAGAAAAACTATCTCTAAAGAAAGCAATCCAGTTTGGTATTAATGGATATATTCCATCAGTACAACTACACATCAGAAATGAAAATGCCCCCAGAAGTTATTATGCTTGTTTAGACAGCATGCAAATAAAACACATGTGACTGGTCCATCAGAAAAAAAAAAGCTGGATCCCTAATGGAGAGCTGCTGCCAAATGAGAGCCTCCAGGAAAGCCATAGACTCAACCTTACCTTTAAATTAGTTAACTGAAACAGCCTGTTGCAATTTTGTAATAAAAAGACCATGTTAGCTGCAGATAAAAGGATTTCTGCATTCCTAAGCTACAAGAAATCTTTCCTTAAATTTTATATTTAATTTATCTTAGTTTTGGTCTAATCAGCAATTAGATTTGAAAGAGGATCCCTAAAGAGAACATGCCAGTTGAAAATATACATAATAACAAGGAGAAGAATGATAAGCTCCAAGAGTAAGGTGTTAATTTGTATCTTAGGAAGAATATTAACATACAGGTCAAATGTCAAATGAAATGGGTCGCAAAGAAACACGTTACTTACAGACTTTAAGCTGTGATTCAATGGCCCAGCAAAACATGAAAATGCGACCAGTGCTACTGAAAAGGAACAGTCTGGACTCAGCAGATTTTATGAGACACCCCCAGCACCGCAGGACCAAATCCCAGCAAGTCCGCTTCAAGGATGATGGGGTCAGCACCAAGGCAGAGCTGGAGGCTAATCCTGCCCGAGACACAGCACTCACTACTGGAAAACCAGAAATATTTAGGGATCACAATTTTTTGCTAACTCAGTCTCCAACTTTTCCAAGGGCTCAGAAGGGGCTTCGGAACATTGCCATACAAACTTCTCCCAGCCTCAGGAAACACTTCCCTGTTTTTAAAAGGAAAAAGCTGACAGTAAGCAAATCACTGACAGAAATGCCAGCAGAGCCTGCAAATTCTATCCAGGTAAATGGCAACCTTTGTGAACCAGACATTCTGTCCTCAGAGCTCTGCTACTTGAAGATAAGTCATGACTTGGAGGATGGATGCAGGAATAGTGAGGTGGGCTTGGGTGAAAGGTCATCAAAAGCACAAAGCAATGGACCGAGGTACTCGGGTGATTTCTCAGTGTCAGACAAGACAACTGCGTCTACACAGGTGCCTGAATACATTCATGTGAGTTTCCCACAAGACAGAAACATTCCCCTGGATGCACCAGACAGAACCACAGCTTCAAGTAATTCACTGCATTCTTCTACCGTCATCAACAGCAACGAAAGTCATGAAAACAGCACACTGTCATCTGATTCTGACAGAGCAGAGCCTTGCCTGAGCAACTCTGTGAACTGCAGCGAATGTAACCCCCACTCTGCTGCTCCTGAAGTGGAGAAAAGCGATTCTGAGCCGCCTGTAGCCAGCAAAGATGCCAGCAGTAGGGAAACTACTCCACTGTCACCCCCATCAAATCACAGCTCATCTCCTTGTTTCCTCAGAGACTGTCACCAGGCAGGAGAGCACAAGCCAGGTTCCAGCTGTGTGATGTTGCCAAGTGATGATCACCCACCAGTGTCACTGCCCAGCAGCAATGCATCCAAACCATGTCTGTCATGTAATACTGAAATCCAGAAAAATTCCATCCAGTCAGATGTTTCCCAGTGTAACAGCTGTTTAGAAGGATTTCACATAAAGTCTTATCCGCCAAGGAATGAAATAAACCCGCAAAGCAACAAAGAGATTAATGAAATAAATCAAATTCACTTGGCACATGGAGAACTCTGTGCCCTACAAGGCAGGCTGCAGTCTGTAGAGGAATCCTTGCAGTCCAACCAGGAGAAGATTAAAGTCCTTTTGAATGTAATCCAAGACCTGGAAAAATCCAGAGCCCTCAGTGAAGGGTATGGTTCATTTTTAATATCAGTAATTCATCAGAAGTGTAAAGTAGATGTTAGCATTCTTTTAACCTTTGCTACTGAAAAACACAGCTCTTCTGGTATTTAAAGATGAGTTTGCAAAAATATATCTTGCACCCTTTTTGTGATGTTTGGGCCTCAGCAGAGAAGCAAGTCCCTTCATAGCTTCGCTTTAGCTGACACTGCCTTTACAAAATCCAGTGCAAGACTCAGCTTAACAACTCCCTTTTTTATTTAGATTTAGTGTGGTCAAAGCATAGCAAGGTCAGACACACCGAGTACCAGACTGAGAACTAAGGACAGAGCATGTGAAGGCTGTCAGCCAGAGCCCACTTCAGACTCTCAGGTTTCAGAGTGGCTCCCTTCTCACCCTCATAACAATGTAAAAACCCCTGTATTTATTGTCACTATGGTGACTGTGCCAAGGCTACAAGCAGTATTCATGCATCATTATGCATTATAAATAATAATAATGCCATAAATGCAACTAACATCTAAAGACTGGACAAAGTTAAAATAGAATTTTAAATATTTTTATGCTCAAAACAGATTTCAGAATATCCTAATAGAGCTTTCCAAGCTATCAACAGCATTTCTTACTTACAGTAATTGCATCTAGGACACTTTAAAGTTCTGTTTTGTCGTAAAGTAGTATATCCTTCAAACAACTTATCTTTGAATAACTCAGAAACAAAGCACAGGAATAAGGTTCCATTTCATTTTTTAAAGAAAAAAGAACATGAAGAGACTATGCTACCATAAATTTAATCTTTAGCACAGGCATCTCATGCATGTAGATAAATCACTTAAGCATGCAAAACTGCACTCTTAATTTTAAAATTAGATCATGCGTATCACCTGTATTTACTGATTACAATAATGACCAAATCAGGTAATATTCCACATTTCCACAGACTCTGCAAACACCACAACAAGGAGGCTGCACTGAGGGTTTTGTGGAGGTGCAGCTGCAGAAAAAGCCCAGAGCACGACGCTGCTGTGCTCACACCACCCAGCATCAGGGCTTTGCACTCGGTCCCATGTGGGCAGAACTCTCTGGATGGAACTAACTGAGGCCACAGCTTTATATACTCCAATTTTCTTACAACTTCTGATGGGAAAAAAAAGAAAAAATAATCTATTTTGAAGAATTTTTTTCCTTTTTCCAAGTATTTTAGCTTGGAATTGAAATTAACTTGTATTTCTGCTGAATAACTTTCTAACTCACAATTCAAATAAGAATTTACACTCATTAAAAATTTTAAACAATATAAATCTGGTTAGCATATGATTTTACTCCATACATATTACCTTTTTTTATCTGGAAACATTAACTGGGAATGTTCACCTGGCTGTTAGCATGAAAATACTTTCATTAGCTTCCACTGTGCCCACATAAATTCTTGTTCCATCTCATATTTTCCCCATACAATTCAGCTCCTGCCTGTGGAGCTGGAGGTGTTACATACCCTCTCTCAGAGGCTTGTTCCATGTGATTTTCTAGCACCAAATTTGTAACAGCCTAAACACAAGAGACAAAATCCATGTAGACAGACTAACAGCAAAAATGCAAAAAACATTTACAACACTCCAAACCCCAAAAATTCAGGTAAGAGACAAGACTGGAGGCAGGGATCCAAGTATGTCTCAAGCCTAAGCAGTCATTTCTCTGTTGTAATCTTCATCCAGGCACCACCTGACTGTGGTTCCATAGAAAAGGACAGAAAAGAACACCCACTCCTTCTCCCCTGCATGCACTTCTCTAGGGGAGAACCTAAGTTTCAATTATGTTTGTGAATCTGCCCATAGCAAAAATTAATTTGCAGTGAAGCACGGTCAGATTATCCAGCAATATTTATAATCCATTTCTGATCAGTTACCGGATGGTTGAAAAGAAAAAAATTGTCAAATATCTTGAAGTGTCACTCTGAGATTCAATGAGAAGCTTCAATCCATCTTGGCAGATTCATCTCACAATAACACTGAAGGTTCCAAGCACTTTTATTGATAGCACAACAACACGCATGAAGAACTCCCATTTCTCTCAAAACAATCAGAAAATTATTTTGGTACCAACTTATCTCCCCTAATTCTAATAAAACTTGTTAGATATAAGTGCTATACTTTCTTCAGACATAATGAGCCACCAATCTCAACCTGTTTCTAATGCAGGTTTCTCCATCTTTAAGGATTTCAGCTCTAGTTGGTGTTAAGCATGAAAACTCACTTTTCTTTTTTTCTCAACACTACAATTTTGTAATTTAGCAGCAGCAAAAACCTTACTTGGTTATACTCAAATAAGGAAACACGAAAAGGGAAGACTAGAAAGCATAAGGACAGAGATCACACTGATTCAGCAAATTGTATGGATTTTCAAATACTTGAAAGTGTGTTTGTTAGAAGCAGTCTCATGTCTAAGTGTTTTCATAACAAGTATTCATACCAGAACCAACAGCCAGAACTCTTAACAGCATGAGGTGGGAAAGGTCAAGACAAGGCTCACAGAGTTTGTGTGTTTTCAAAGAAGCCTTCCAGCTTAGAATTTGATACTAGAATTTTTAGTAGGTCTAACAGAAGTGGTGAACAGAATGGCTTTTTTTCATAAAAGACTCAGAGCTCTGTTATTGTGTCTGTAACTCCACATCTCATGAACTGCTGTCTGTTCCAGGCGTAACTTCTACCACACTGGGCAGGACCTCAACAACTGCAGCACCTGTCAGAACACGGCGTGCATCATCTACAGGTACCCTGCTCCCCCCACACTTCTGTCCTGCCTGGACACCCCTCAGCTGCCCAAAACAGGGCTTTGCTCACACCTATCAAATGTCTCAACTGTGACAAACCCAGGTTTTAAGCAAAGACAGTGTAGTTTGTATGAGGTGCTTGGTTTGTGCCCCAAGCAGAAAATAAATCACAGTGGTGTTAGCTGAAAGGAAAGGGGGACTGGACTTGGGAGAATTCAAACAGAAACTTCCCTTTAAGGTTTCACAGTGTTATTATTGGCATGCTTTGAAGATCTGTGATGCCATTTCTGATGATGAAATTCCTTTGTATGGTACATTTTAAAAGCTAGGGTTTCTGTAATAATTTTAGATCTTGGAAAAGAGAAACTCTCAGTTCTCTGAATGCCAGTGGCCTACAGCTACAGCTCATGTTAACCTGCAAAACAAACCCAAAATTCCCACATTTTCACCTCAGTTGTTATTAATTTCAGACAGTGCAATTTGAGTGTAGATTACTTCAGATCTAAAGTGCAGTTTATCTAAACTCTTAAGGCCAGAAAGCTTTTCAGGGCTGTGTTCTGGGAGCTGCACATGTTTCAAATGCTGTGTCTGTACAAACACATTCTAAAGAGCCTTCAGCTGTCCAGATATCAACCCCAAAGCCAGCAGGTACAAAGTCTTGCTTGTGCTACACATGTACACATGTATAATGTCTTTATAAATTTCCTCAGCAAGGGCATTTATAAAGACATTATTCAATCTCTGCAAGTTCAGTTACAAGGCAGAAACCCGACACTTTGGGTTGCTTGATTACATTTACAAAAATAAAGAATAAGAGAATTTCTCTTTGAGGCTGAAAGCTTTTCCTTCATTTCAAAGAACATGGCAGACCATTATCTTCAACAGTTTGTATTCACCATAACTTTAATTTTTAATGGAAATAATTAATAGAAAATATTCACATGGAAGTGTTTTTCACACTGTACGTTCTTCATGAACCAAATATAGTAAAGAACTTAATAAACTAGACACAGCACTGGAACCTATTGTTCAACATGCAACTCAGTCCCACACTGATGTCCTAAACCTCTGGTAATGAAATTTCCAAGTAATTAACATGCCACAAATTAAACACCACAACTCCTCTGAGACAAAGCTGTAGGTCTTCACAGCCCCCTCGATACCCGGGGAAGTTACATGACTTATCCAAGAGCACAGACTATATCCATTAAAAAAAAAAAAAAAAAGAAAAAAAATATTTCCTTTACTTGATCATGGTCTCTGAACAAACAATCTCAGTGTGTTTTATGGGCCTAAACATGAACAGGTCACTCCCCAGAATTTATATACAGACCACCCTTGACCACAGGATGCCTTCTCTCTTTGGAAAATCACCCTGTGTTTTTAAGTTTACATGGTTTCAGTGCAGGATAGATCTTGAACAACAAGCACCATCATTCAAAGGAAAGAACAGAAGAAATAAGAAAAAACTCAGGGCCCTTTTTGATTTACCAGGTAGTTTGCAACAATAATGGTGCCTGGAGGCTCACACTGCAATGATTAATAGAACATGTGCAGAACACAGGTGCTCTAAAAAGTTTCTACTTTTAAGAGACAAAGAGGAAATAGTAAGGAAACAATAGTTTTTAATTTACAGAGGTGTTCCACAGGATGTGGTTATGAAAAAAGCGTTCTGAGTGACTAATATTTGAAGTTCATTAGACAATATCCTGAAAGAAGCAATTGTTGTCAGTGTTTGCTCCAGACAAACACATGCAATTCCTGTGTTTTATGTGGCCTGAAATGTCCGTGCAAGTATTTTCCCCTAAGACAGCATCACAGCTGTGATTAAAATCAAGTGTTTTATCTTGCCCCCAGTTTTCCTGCTCTTAAAGAACCTCACTCCTCACTGCTGCAAGCCCTGCACATGCAGAGTGCTGGGTTGCTGTCACTGAACCATCTTTATCACACACAGTCCCTGAGTCAAACAATGCATTAATCTCACAGAAATCCCCCTGTGGATTACACTGATCACTAAAGTAATAAAGAGCTTTTCATCCTAACACTGACTGTAAATTTGCCTTTATTAACTACCCAGCAGGGATTCCAGGCTTGGGATTTTCCATCCAGGTCGTGTAATAGAAATGTTTGTATTGTAATAAACAAATGCAAGTAGCAACCAAAACCAGTTATCATGGGTAGTATTAAATGAAGACTGAATTGACCTCTTGCCTCTGGAGATGATATCTCCAACATTAAATTAAAAACTCTGAAGAAGGGTGGAGAAATGGAGCATGAGCAGATGCTACCCTTATGTATTCTATAAACCCAGCATTTCATTTTCCAGCGCCCTTGGCCTGTGAATATTGAAAGGTATTTAGCTGCAGTTTTAGTAATAAGCTGATAAAACGCAAGAGGCACTGATTTTATATCACTTCTGGTTTTTTTTAATATTTATTATGCATTGCTTCTTGTTCAAGAGATCCTTCTACTCTTTTCTAAATGAAAATTATCCTCCTGCTTTCTTTTTACCCATTGAGTTATATTATTTTATGAGAAATCCCAAGACACATGAATGAAGGGAAACAATCTAGATAATTTCAACATACTATCTAATGATGTTTATGGATTTTATATAAAGATACAATTTAAAGTTTTTAAAGATTTGCACATTTACTAACTTTACAGATTTCTTCTGATCAGTGCCAAAATCAGCTTCAGGACCCTGAAGTGACATCCCAAACCCTTTAAATGATGCTCTTTTCCTCCCATCATGGCAAATACAACCTTTCCACTCTGCCCTACAACCTTCACAGCAGACACAGCTGATACAACTCACTCTCCTGCCAGAAGAGATGACTGAAATAAGGAAAATACACACAATACTGCTTAAACCCTGTCCACACTGACTCTTTTGAACCTTACATTTATTTCTATGCACTCATCTGCTCTTATCTAATTAACATCTTGGCTCTTGTTTGACATCAATAATAATTAGGGCTTTCAATTGAGGAAATGAGTTCTACTTGCCTCTTAACTAACACCACTTATCTCAAAGACTTAGATACTGGCTGAATTTAATATATTTTTGTTCCTAGTCTTTGTCCTAGTGGAAGACACTCACATTTGACAAAGTTAAGCATGTGAGAGTTTTCAGTTACGAGCACATGACTGTTAGATTATGGGATCAAAATCTGACCTTTGAATAAAATGTATTGAAAGGTCATCCTGGTACATTTTCGTTTTTGTCCCATTGCTTTGGACACACTGTTGGAANAAAAAAAAAAAAAAAAGGTGAACTTATTTTCAAAGAAGCAACCCCGCAACCCCTTAACCCCTTGTGTTGACCCCAGGCTGTATCATTGAATAACACCATAATAATTTAATTAGTTATTCTGGTGAGAGAAGCAGCCTTTGACATATTCTTTAAAGGGGGAATTTCTCACTTACTAGCATAGGTCTCTCAATTTTTTTCCATAGTGTAGAATATGACTTCAGACAACAAGAAGGAAGATTTCATCAGATTTTGAAAACACTGGACAATGCAGAACAAAATCCAGCTTCAACTTCACCTCAGAAGCCACCACCTGATCCTCCAGCTCCCGAGAAAAAGGAGTTAAGGAGAAAGACAAAAAAGGTGAAAAGAAAATGCTTCTGGTGGATTTGATGTCCTCATGCATTCTTCTACATTTCAAAAGACACTAGAACAGAAAGAGCTTGAGAGCACACACCTGAAAATGTGCTTTTATGAAATCATAAAGGTTAAGAATGTTTAATTGGAGTATCTGAAAAATCAAAATAATTGAATTTAATTAAATTAGCTCACTGAACAAAGGTGCATGAAGATACTATTTTCAAGAAAAGAAATTGTTTCTTTCAAAAGGGAGTTCTCAGTTTTTTTCCAAGGACACTTTCATATGCTTTATAAAGACCTTTTTTTCAACTTTCCAAAAATAACAATGTTCAAATCTCTACTTTAAAAGCAATGGTAGACAAATCTAAGCATGTCACACAGCCTTTATTTCCCATTTATAAGCAACATCGACTAAAAGGAAAAAACTTCATCAAGCTTTGAACAAACCACATTATCAAGAGCAAATTCAGGGAAACCTAAATTGTTCAAACAAATCTCTCCTCAAAGGAGACAATTATAATTATTTCCCTTCCCCACTGAAATATTTTTGTTACTGTCATCTAATATTGAACAACAAACAAAAGAATTTCAGGTTAAGTTTTAACTCTATCCTTTTCTTTGTTTGTTATAAAAAGCCACCACTTAGAAGTCATTTAATGGATTTCCCCGAAAAGAACTGGGGAGCTGAAAAACCAGAGAATGTCACAGTAACTCTTGTCTTAAACCCCTGCTCAAGCAAGGTCCAGTTTAGTGAATTTGAGTTGTGAGTATCTCCAAAGACAAGAATCCTCAGCTCCTTGGGGAAGGCTGTTCCAGGTTTTCCTAACACCAAATCTGAATTTCCTGCTTTCTGATTTGTGTCCTTTACATCTTGCTCTGTCCAAGTACACCTGCAAGAAGAACTACATGGATAATGAGACCTCTCTCCTAAGTCCTCACTTCTAAAACACTGAACAAATCCAATTTTCATTGCCTCTCATCTCCCGTGCTGCAGCCACAGCCATCCTGGTGGTGTAAGTTTATGTCTTTCATACACCTGGAAGCCTAAAACTGGACACAATCCCTCAGAAGTCATCACACAATTGCTGGATAAAGAGGAATTACTATTTTGGCTACTGTCTTACTGAATCATTTGCCCAGTCTATCCATTAAGAGCTGTATTGCTGTACCAAAATATCCCAAAATTTTTTTTTTGCCTTAAGATGTAAATTAATATATGATAAAAAATTGAACATAAAAAATAATATTTAGTGAACTGATCTGTATTGCACAAAAAATTATATATATGCTGAAAAGATTTTATCAAATGTCAATGCAGCTACTTCTTTGCTCCAAAAATACTCAAGGTACCATTAGCAGAGGATGTGCCAATGGAACCCAAGTTATGATTGGTGATCCTATTATTTTACTCATGAAAACATGGTCACCTTTCATACGGGGGGCAGGGGAGAAAAGGTTTTCCAAAGCAAGTTGAGTGGAATGTACTGCAGACCTTTTCTTAGAAGTGGCCCTGGTTCAGGGTATTCCATAGATTAATCCCTGCATCTTATTTTTCTAAGTAATCCTGTATTAACTGTGCAATGTTAGTTTTAAATGTCTGTACACTTTTTGTACACTTCTGTGTTCCTTGAATTCTTAGGGTTAATTACACATTTGAAAATACATTAAAAACAATTTTGCACAGAAGAATTTTGTCTGGAGGAACTAATTTCTTCATAAACCAAATCTTTAAGAAGAAAATTTGCAATATGCCATGGCTTAATTTATCAAAATTCTAAAGGACTGACACTTAAAAACCATTTCCATGTTAATTTCAGTTAGCACAGAAATGACAGGAACAAAACTGTTGTTATTTTAGAGGCTTTTCAGAAGGAAATGATTTTTTTACTAATGTCTTTAGGTGCCTTTAGTGAGACAGAAAAGCTCTTCAATAATAGGTTGTGGTTATAAAAAAGGTAAGAATTAAATGACTCCATCAGAACACATCACTGTGTTACACTCAAGTACAAGCACTGCTTGTGCTGCTGTGCCAACAGCATTCCTTTTTTGCTTTAGTATTTATAATTGATGCAGTGAAGGATTTATTAGTGTATAAATTATTCTTGGGCATTAAAATAATACTTTAAGACCAATATCCCCTGTGGTAAAGTATAATAATAAGCAACACCAAGAGCTTTCACACAAGTAAAACCAGCAAGTTTCTTTTTCTGCGTTGAACCCATTTCTAATGATTTAAGATACAAAAGCCATCCTTTTGCCTTTCTTTTTGTTGACAAGCACAAAAAGTGCTCATTTTAAGCGATCTGATTTTGGGTTTGCCCACATAATGCATATGAAGCTTTCAATTTATTTTCAAAGGATCCAGATGATTTAATTTAATTTAAACAAAGCACACCCCTTTGGTTCACCACATAGCACCAATCAATTCCTGGGGTCAGAACAACTATGCAAAACAGAAATACTCTTTTTGGTTTAAGAAAGTCCAACCAAAGGTGGTTACAAGTAAGGCTCTAAGTCTTTCTTACAACCTGAAGAAACATCAATACTCATAAAAATCTGAAATACACTGATTTAAGTGCTAAATCTGAAATACACTGATGTAAGTGCTTACAGGTTACGTATTTTAACATCTGAGCTTGATGGCATTCAGAACCATTACCAATTTTTAATCCTTAACCTTCCAGTCACAATTAGCTTCTGTTTTCCAGATTGCTGAGTTGGTGGTTTTTGAATTCTCTCTCAGTCAGTCAAGTCTGGATCATGCAGGTGTGGATGTGAAATTCTGTTTCCCAGAGCAGCAGGGAAGCTCGGGAGGTTTCCAGGCCAGCCAAGCCTCAGCCATGCAGGAACATCCACTTCTCTCTCAGCCTTCCCTCTGCCCAGAATTTTCAAACTCACCACTTCCTGTGGTAAAGTTTCCTGAACAGAAATATGGAATTTCATATTGTTCATATTCATAAAGTGCTCTAAAAGCACTTTCCTTCAGGGCTGCAAGGAGGTTTTACCCCCAGCCATTCCCACAGTGCTCGACACTCAAAAGGTTTTCTACATCAAACTTGAGAGAGAGCATTGGAACAAAATATTTTGTCTCACTAAAAGGTGGTGAGGAGGTGTAAGTGGTGGATACAGGAACAGGGTAACACTGCTTTGATGCTGTTTTGTTTAGATTTTCAAATGTGCATATCTTAGCAACATAAGCTTTGTAACACAACTGGAGAATCTTTGCTATATGAAAATATTATATGAAAGCATTGGGGTTTTTTATTGCTTAATATTTTAAAAATATTTTATTAACTAATTATTCATTCCTACAGGAAATAAAAAAGTACCAGATACACATTACAGAATTCATAGTGTGAGAATTGGAAGAGCAGTAGAAATTGGTAGACTGTTGGAAGATAAAAGTACTGGCTACAAAGACTTCTCTGGTTTACGAAATTACAGTATAATCCCTAAAAACAGCTCCCAGAGCAGAAAAGAAATGTTAGAAATACAAACATATTCTTAAATGAAATTGAAAAAGAATCCACAAATCCCCCATAAGTTGTCAAAAAACTCCACCAAAAAACCCAAGCCACAGCTACTTGACAGCACTTGATTATAAAAATATTGTGGGCTTCTGAGAAATACATATTTAAATTATATATACTATATATAAAACATTGCACAGAATGCAGTATATTCCAAAATTACTGTATTTGAAATTGTTGTTTTATGAAGTCAAACTTTCTTTAAAAATTAAAATGTATGAATAAAATACTGATTTGTCTCTTCTAACTGCAGTTCACATAGGGCTTCTGTTGGTTCTGTGCACTATAATAATCCTGCCAGCATAGACACACAACATCTTCCTAATGGCACTTGAACTCTAATGTGTGTTTTGTATATTTCTAGGCCCTTTAAATGTGATGTTATCTTTTGCAATAAAATGAGATATTTTTATTAGGTTTCAGGAGTCAATAATAAGCAATGTTTAGATTACAAAGGAAGGGAACAGCTGTTCTTTGGGAAAAGAAAAATGAATGGGAAACTAACAAGCATGTTGTGGAATTATTCTGCAGCATTTCCAGGTAGAGCAAGGATGTCAATTTGAACACCAAACAAAAAAGCTGTACCTTTTAGCTAGACAATGAGTATATTTGATCAAATTCTCCAACCATGGCAGCTCTGCAAATAGTTTCTGTGGTCATTGTTAAGCAGAGCTACTCTAGAGCAGACAGAGTCCACAGATTCCTTCTGGGCAAAGATTTATTTGTACAGTATTATATATAAATACTGTCTAAAAGCATCTCTGTGTAGCATAGCTACACTTACTTCATCACATTAAACAGCTTTTGTGAGCAAAGTCAAGTTTGGAAGTACTAAAGGAAACTTTTAAGGTGCATATAGTGGATTTATGATATTTCTATTTACCTAACCAGGCCAAGACTGAAAACAAGTATTTCTGTGTTCTACATGGTTTATGCATTTGACTTCTATAATTCCTGTAGGAGGATTTCACTGCATGGCAATGACCTTTATCTAAAAGTCTAAATCTCATTAAATATTCAAGGTAAAGTTTGAATAGCCAGTTTCAGACAATAAACTTGCCCCTCTTCATGCAAGTGTAGAAGCACTTCTACAACTACAAACAGTCAAGGTTTTGTGGGGTTTTAAGAGTGAAAACAACCAAGCAGCTGTTAAAGCCTTCAGCTGCTAAAACACCACAGTGAAGGGAAGAGTGGCATTTAACTAAGTCTTCCCTGCAGTAGCTGCAGAGCCAAATTACCTTTCCACCACCACCTCCTTCTCCTGGGGAGATTATTTCTTTCTGAGCCTGGCTCTTCTCAGTAATTACATGAGCACAGCTCCCAGCAGGCACTTACCAGCTAAGCCCAAGGCAGAACCCTCCCTTTCCCTTCAACTGGCATCACAGCACGAAAACATCCAGGCAACTGTAAACCCAGATATCTGCCAACAAGCTAGAAGATTGTGAGAAGAACACCTGAATATGGAAATTAAGATGCTTATCCCTGTCAGAAAGCAAAAAAACCCCTCAGGTAAACCAAATCCAGTTATCTACCAGGTGCAAGGCATTTAAACTTGTAAGGAATTAGAGGTCTTGTAAATTGTAACCATTGTTCTTATCAGTATAAATAAGTTATTTGCATTATTTTCCACAGCATTTTCAAGTTACAGTAAATAACACTGCAGAAGTTAATAAAAACACTTGCAATGTTCACAAACACATTAACAGATTTAAAATCTAAAGAGTAACCCCCTGTCCTCCTGGAAGTGATAGATTTAGCCCCATTTGAATTGTCTCTTATACCTGTATAACCTCAGCTACACAGTCCAGCTGCGGAAATTCCACGTGTCCCACCTGTCCCTGCAGAATTCACCACAATTTCAGCAACTTGAGCTCATCTAGGCATTCTCCAGGGTATAATTCTTGACTATCTGCTTCATTTTGAAAAGATCAAGTATTCAGGCTTTCACAGCAAGATTGACCCTCTCAAAACTGTTAAAGCAAACCTGAAAATTAACTTGGTGAACTAAAGTAGCACATAGAGCATGGAAAAAGCTTTTGCCAGTTCTTTCTGAATACAAAAGACTTTTGTTCGTTAAAAACAATTTATTTGCATGTGAAAGGCTATTCTGTTAAGAAGTGTTGCTTCAGCTGTAGAAAATGTAGCAATTTATTGGAATACCACTTTGAAAAACCTCTAAAATGCCCAATATACACATATGCAGAGCTGCTCTTGAGCATAACTAAAAGCAAGAGAATGTCATTTCAAAATTCACACTGAATTTGTTCTTTTCAGGTTAAAACAGCTGAAGAAATTACAGTAGATGGGAGGAGGAAAGAAAAAGAAACAGATTTTCCAAGCCATTTCAATTTACTGTAACCAGCTTGTTTCCTAATGGATCTTTTATGCAGGATTAAAACAGCTTCATTTTGCTTTTTCATGTGATGTTTATGGTATCCAGAAGTACTCCTTAATAGACTGGTTAGGTCATGCACAACACTCATATCATGCTTTCTTTGTACAGAAAACATTTTCCAACACTCTAGAGAGCTGTAAGGGTCACTGGTCTTCATTCCAAACCATTTCTTGTTGTGACCATGGACGTGCCCGAGGGTTCCACATGAACCACAACAGCCTGGAGTTCAGATAAACAGCTGCAGAGATGTCTCAAACCTGCAGATGTACCACCAGGGAGTTCAAAGCAACCATTGGCAAATATTTCCTCTGAGGAACTCAATTAGTCTCCTCAATTATTAGGAACCTAATCATTAGGAGGCACACATGCTCTGGCTGGCAATGATCTAAAACTGTTATTTTCCAATAGAAGTAAACAGGGAAACACAGGACATTTTAAAAGGCACACAATGTACCTCTTGTGGCCAAAATCATCAAGTAAATGATGCTATGATTTTGTAGAATAAAAGAAATCTCCAAAGACAAACCATTAAAAACCATCTTTCTATAAGTGAACAGTCTGAAGGGCAAGCTTCAAATTCCCAATGAATTCCTTGCATTCTCACAAATAGTCTAAATCCAGAGGAGCACTCAGGAGATGTGCATGTGCATCTGAATAAATTGCAGAATCTGTCCTTGAATATAACTCTTAAATCATGGAACCTCCACAAAAAAAATATCTGGTGAGTGTTTAGTTCTAGCACATGCCCAGATGGTTTTTTTTCAGTTTTACTCATACAATTTCACTTTTGATTTGTAGAAATACTCTTTTCAATGTCTTAAACCATGTCCTTTATGCAGTTTTTTTTTGCAAATATCAACTAGCTTTCTATTTATCATTTGTTCTCTTAAAGAATGTTCAAATCTTACAACTACAATTCAAAAGACTGTGACTGTGTCACAGCTGAATAAAAAAAAAAGAGTGAAGTTTGAGACTTTTAAAATTAAAAAAATAATTCACAAGGAACTAATCATATATTCACAAATATATTCACAATATGCTATATTTTTTCAATAATTCACAAATGCTATATTTGCATTTTTTCCAGGATAACTATAAAATGAGTTTCAAGGCATTGATAATGCATTAAAATATTACTCACAATTAATGGATCTCGTCCCATTGTAATAACAGTTCTGTTCACTGTGCGTAGTAACTGCACCATTATTTCTTGAATATGGTGATAAGTTGAAGCCTGCAAATGAAAAAAACCAGAGTTTTTATATTAAAATCATATCTCTTTGAAAAGTAAGAAGAAACTAATTATTTCCATTTTGACAGTTCAAGCTGTACAATATAACAGCCCTATTGAAAGAGCAACACTAATTCTTCTTGCTCACACTCACACTGCTCCTTAGTTCCAGCAATTTCAGTGGAATACTCCTGTCCAATTTCAGCCCAATCTACTCCACAGCTGTTTTTTGTTTCAAACAGTCACTTCCCATCTCTCATTCAAAGGACTCCTGTTCTCCCCTGAGCAGTCTGTAGCTTAACCTGGTACAGTAAACTTAAAGCAAATTCTCTCACAGCTCCCCACATCTGTCAGGGCTCTCAGGGCAGGCTGGAGCTCAGGAATGTTCTTAGCTGCAGTCACAAATACAGAGTTATTAAAGGAGAAAGTTGTCTTCATTTACCTGAGCTGCTCTGGGAGGGCACAAACTGGACATGGTCGGCCCCAGTACTGCTCTTGTAGGCTGAAGGAGGTTTGATTATTTATTCTAAAACCCTGAACAAATGGGAATGACATTCTGTTCACCAGTTTCACTGACCTTACTCTGATCGTTTGACAACTTCAGAAACAAGTATACAACAAGAAACAAAAAGCCTAAGCAAATTTCTAGTAGAAAAGGATATTTAGCTTACACCAAGACCCTTATTTAATGTCAGAAATAGCATGGAAAGAGCACCACAATCACAGAAGCCATGGTGAGCTCTTAATCATGTTTTAGGTAGCTGAGCCCCAGTACTATCCCAGGAGAAACTGCTTCAGGTCCTGTTTTCCCTCTGAGTCAGCCAACGTCTTCTCCTTTTTCTTTCTCCTACTCTGATTGCTCTGGATCAGGCCACACACCCTGAAACAGGAACCTTCCTCACATCTGGCCATTTAGCCACCATTTAGTCCTTCTCTATCCTTTGACTGTCACAGCACATGTTGCAGTTGAGATGCTACAATACAGAGTGTCACCATACAATATCAGAAGTCTTCAACCCACACAGAGTAACTCAGATCAGAAGGCTGCAAGCATCTGCCCTTCTTGTTCTTTAGCCCAACCTTTTATACCCTCATGTCCATGCATTGCCCGTGTGTGCCCTCTGTCCCTTTGGTGGTTGGTCAGTGCCCCTGGGCACTCCATGGCTCATTGCTGTCAATGCTGCTCACCTGCTGCTCACAGCTGTGCCCACTGGGGATGAGGCTGTGCCCAGCCCCATCCCAATCACCTCACACTGTGTGCCTGCATTTAACAATGACACACACAAGCTGAAATGATCTCCTCACCTGTCACAGCATTTCAGAAGTTGTTATACTCTATAAACGAACAATGTAGTCACAGAATAATTTGTGTTTGGTGTTTCTTTCTTTAAAATTTCACTTCCTCTGGTACAGTCCACTCTCTATAACAAAACTACACTTGAGAGTGGCTGCACAGAAGACACATTTGTTGTTTTTATAACATTGCTTACCACTATAATTTAAAAAAATATTATCAACAGGCAAGACTGATAAACTATGTAGGAGCACTTAGCAGAGGGATGTTATTTGTTCATTAGTTTCCCCTTTTTTAAATTAAAAGATGAGAGCTTATATAATGTAAGTTCACTTCCACATTTCAGTATGTGCTATGCCATAATTAGTAACAGTTCAGAACGTTGCATAATGAGTTTTAACATTTAGCCCTGACTCCATCATTAAAGATGAGCTCTATTCTTAATTCACAAGTAGCACATAACAAACCTCTCCTGGAAAGACTGTTACATATGCTCAAGCACACAAAGGTTATTTTCTGCTAGACCTCTGAATTTTCAGAGAAACATTAGCAAATGAAATAAAATGGTTTCTCTATGAAACTGAGACTTCCTTTCTTCTTGGTAATCTAAGAAACAATTAGGCATTCAGTACTGACATTGTACAGTACAGAATTTGTACAGAAATTAACAAAAATTATTTTCACACATTGTCAATACATGAGATTTAAGCTTTTATCTTACAGCTTCTAGCTTCAGAAGATAGTCTAACAACCAACTGCAACATGTGCTTTTTCAGATCATACTTCTCTTCACAAGGATGACATGGGAAAACTCACCATCTTTTGGCTTCAGTCCACTGATTAAGCATAAGATTTTTTTTAGGAGCTATAGTAACTACTTGTATCATATATAAAGGTTCCCTTGGAAAACATTAATTGTATTATTCCGTTTTATTAAATAGAGTGATCAAAAATGTTTGTCTTCCCTGTTGAAAAGATTTGCCAAAGCAAGGAACAACCAGAGCTCATGCTCTGTAGGTAGGTCAGCAGGAGGTATGCTCTCACAGAACTCAAACAGCTTCAGGTTCCTTCTTGGGCTGGATGGCACAGCTTGGTACACAGATTAGTTAATAGAAAAGCCAAACCGAACAAAATTTCACTCTATTTCAAAAATATCTGTGCAGGGTAAAAGCAGACAGTGTTTGATTTAGCTTTCATTTTCTATTTAGACTCCTACAGGACTGGGACAGGAAAAGCAATTTTGTTGTTTCAGAGTCAACTCTGCACTTCAGATTCTGATGGAATGTTCATTTATTTGGACACTGGCAAACAGGGACTCATTGAATGGCTGCTTGGGAATGACATTACACAACCTGTACTTGAGATACCCTCTGGGAAACACTTCTGTCAATTAATTGCAGCTGTCCCTGCTCTGTACCCTCCCAAACTCTCACCCAGCTCTGCCCTCCTCCCTGGCGTGGGGCTCAGTGAGAAACACAAGAGGCCTTGGCACTGTGCACTGTTCAGCAATAACTAAAATTTCATTGCTGCATTATCAACACTGTTCTGGTCACAAATCTCAACCATGGCACTGTATGAGCAGCCACAGAGGAAATGAGCTCTGCACCAAGCAGATCCCGTGTGCTCGCTCTCTGGTGCACCCAGTTCTGTAACTTGTATTCCTTCTTTGACACACACACAAATAAAGGCACATATAAAAGGATAACAATTTCTTTTTTAAACCATAACTCATAATCCTGCATTGTTCTGGCTGAAAAGTCTTTGCAGAACAATTTAAGGTAATTGGCCCTGAAAGAACATACAGAATTCCTGACCACATTCCTTTGAAATTCTCTTTTGCTAAAGCCTTAAGATCCGCCATAAGTTAGGGAAATGCTTAAAAATTTCTTTACAATTCTAAAATGTTTCCAGGCTTGTTTGCTAAACAGCTTAAAATGCAACTGCTACCAATTACTGACAATGCACAGAACAGGAAAAGATTCTTCATCTCTCTTGCACTTATAGTCTTAACCAAGATTTCACTGTAGATTCCAAGAGAAGGCATTTACCATTACATTTAATTTTGTAAGCACTATAAATGAAAAATTGTTCTGATTCAGGAAATATTAAAACATAGCATATATATCAGATTACAAAGACACCTCACAAAGGACTGCCAGACTGCATGAAATAAAGTGTTGTAAAAAGGGAAAAGGGAAGTGGTTTTAATTAAAACAGCAACAAAAAATTACTGATTTCACCATGACCTTCATCAATGACTTTCTTGCAGTTCTGAGATTTAACTGCATTTCACAGGTGCTTGAAGCACAATCTCAAGCTACAAAGCTAATTTCAGACATGATTAAATCAAAACAATGTCATTTATGTCCAAAAGTTTTTTACTGGAGAAGAATCTTAAAATCAAACCTAGGAATCTCACTGAGATGCCCAACTGTGACTGTCTAGTCATAAAAATCAACACACAAACACTACACAAAACAGAGATTTTAACAACATGCTGGCTACCTGCAGAACCCAGCAGTGAGGCAGCAGCTGAAGAAAACAGCATTTGAACACAAGTATCTGATGATTCCCATGTTCCCACTTGCTAAACAATGTGAGGCACAACAGTAAAACAGAGCTGGTAATATCAAAATATCCTTTCCTTTGACAAAGAAAACACATTCTTCAAAAATTCTGTAACTACTTCAAAGATCACCTCACAGTATAAATTTTCACCACATGAAACAGGACAACTACTGCTGTTTTTTCTTCCCTGTCCTTTGTTTGCCTTCTATTTCTGGTGACTTTCATAGAATAAATGCAATGCAAAAATATCAAAGTTAAGTTTCCAAAAAGTTTTGAATACTAGTCTGAAACCATGTTTCTCTACTGAGATGGAAAAAACAGAAGAAATAGGTACAAGACATTGGTGTTATTAATATTGTAACATGATTCTGCTATTAAAGGCTGAAGCTTTCTCCTCCAGCAGGTCAAACCATCCATTTTCTTAGAAGGAGGCTAAGAAATGCAGGGAATGAATTGTTGAATAGAAAACTGCATTCATCTTAGGGTTCAAGTGTAATCCCAGCTGAAATAATTTGGTTAATTACCAAACCAATTGTCTGTATCTAGATCACACTGAAGAAAGGCATCCTGAAGGACACTGCCCAAACAATAACTTAGCCATATGTGAACTCTTTCATTTGCCTGCAGGTTACAAAGTGTTTTCTGCTGCAAGGCAAACACAGCCTTGAAACAAGAGTTCTCACTTTAGCTGGAAAATAAACATGTGTGTTACACCCCAGATGAATCTGTAGTGGCTCTTAAAGACAAATGACTGTGTGATCCTTGGATGCTGCTGTGTTCCCTTCCTTTGCTCTTTTTTCCTCCTTCAGAAAAGTCATCTTAATAGAAGATTTTCAGTGCTGAAGCAGGATCAGTGTTGGATTAAAAAATGCAATAATAATCCATGGATTCCTCTGTCAAGGAAGGAAAAGGCTACGAGTGATGGCCACACATTTGCTGTTGTGGTTGCAAAGCCCAGTGTTACAGTTAATGACACATGATTAATATATTCTAAAATCCATATGGTGCAACAGAAGCACCTGGCTCTTTTGTTGATACCCCAACTATTCCACAATATTTCTCAGGAATGTGATGCCTCTAGAGGGCTCAGCATTTCTGATACTACTGCTGGACTTACCCCCAGGGGCTTTTCTCTCTATATCAGAAATGCATCAGTATTCACTGCAAGCACAATCTGTAGATAATGGTGACCCAAACATCTCACAGAGAATCTCCAGTTTACCTTCCTTGAAAGAAACTATTGCAGAAATGCCACTTCTGTTGAATAAATTTCAATTTTTTTTTTAATGTATGTGTTTTAAATTCTCTGCAATTCTTCTGCTGTTCTGCATAATGTTCTCACTCACAAAAAGATGAGTTACAGAACCATATTTTCAGTAGGCTTTAATGAGTCTTTTACATGTCAGCAACTGCTGCTATGGACAGCAACTGTTACATTCAAAAATAAACTTCATTTATGTGGTACACACAAAGAAAGTATTACTCCATCCTGCTTTACAACTGTGTTTTACCTTTTAAAGGATATAGTAACAAAACTGGTTACTTTGCATTATAGCCTTATGAGATGATAGCTTCAATTTTTGCCCTATCATGCTTTCACCATTTATCTTAAGAATTACATTTCAAATTTAAATGTTCCAATATTTCTTTTGCATCCCCTTGGATCGATCCCTCCTGAACTGCTTAAGTCTAAACCAATGAGGCAAATAGCTCATAATACACATGGAAAGATTGCCCTGTGCAAACTGAAAAGCCTCAGCAGTATCAAAGATTTTTATGAAATCAAGATATATGCTGTAATGATTTCATTTACGAGGAAATGATCCAAGGAGCCACAGTGAAAAACTCCTAAAATGACAGCTTGCCTTAATCCAAAGTCTGCAAAGTTTGAACACATGTATCAGAATACTATAGTTGAGGAAAAATCAGCACAAATTCACAGATTAAGGAAATTACAGCTTTCTTAATGTAACTACTTATGATGTTTTCTCAGAATAAATTCCTCAAATTATTGAGAAGTTTCATTGAATTACCTACTGCTCATTAAAAAGTGAGGGACTAAAAAGTGAATTGAACATTCTCTCAAATGAGGGAAAAAAAAGAACCACCCAGATGAAAATTTCAGTGTTCCAAAATGTCAGAAATCTGATAAAGAAACTACAGTCTCCAAGTGAAATACATTAAAGAGTAATCTGTTTTACCCAGACATTGCTGAAAGCAGAAACCATGCCCTACAACATTTGTACAGTGAAAAGCATTTGTTTCAGAAACTACAGGGGTTTTTAAAAAGGAGCAAGATGAAACTCTTGCTCCTTTTAAGAAATTCTTATTCTGTTTAATAAAAATAATTACAGAATAATTGAAAAGTTGTGGTTGGAAGGGATCTTGCAAGGTCATGTAGTCCAACCCCCTGCAATGAGCAGACACATCTTCAGCTGAATGAAGTTACTCAGCAGTCAGCATTCATCTTCAACACCTCAACTGCCCTTTGGTTTAAGTTTATGAAAAATAGGAGAAAAGTTCAATTTGCCACTGACTTGTAATAAATATTTGAAAGAGATTAATCATCATCAATAATTTACTTCCTAATCAGCTCAGGCTTCCTACAGACTTTNGAATTACATTTCAAATTTAAATGTTCCAATATTTCTTTTGCATCCCCTTGGATCGATCCCTCCTGAACTGCTTAAGTCTAAACCAATGAGGCAAATAGCTCATAATACACATGGAAAGATTGCCCTGTGCAAACTGAAAAGCCTCAGCAGTATCAAAGATTTTTATGAAATCAAGATATATGCTGTAATGATTTCATTTACGAGGAAATGATCCAAGGAGCCACAGTGAAAAACTCCTAAAATGACAGCTTGCCTTAATCCAAAGTCTGCAAAGTTTGAACACATGTATCAGAATACTATAGTTGAGGAAAAATCAGCACAAATTCACAGATTAAGGAAATTACAGCTTTCTTAATGTAACTACTTATGATGTTTTCTCAGAATAAATTCCTCAAATTATTGAGAAGTTTCATTGAATTACCTACTGCTCATTAAAAAGTGAGAGACTAAAAAGTGAATTGAACATTCTCTCAAATGAGGGAAAAAAAAGAACCACCCAGATGAAAATTTCAGTGTTCCAAAATGTCAGAAATCTGATAAAGAAACTACAGTCTCCAAGTGAAATACATTAAAGAGTAATCTGTTTTACCCAGACATTGCTGAAAGCAGAAACCATGCCCTACAACATTTGTACAGTGAAAAGCATTTGTTTCAGAAACTACAGGGGTTTTTAAAAAGGAGCAAGATGAAACTCTTGCTCCTTTTAAGAAATTCTTATTCTGTTTAATAAAAATAATTACAGAATAATTGAAAAGTTGTGGTTGGAAGGGATCTTGCAAGGTCATGTAGTCCAACCCCCTGCAATGAGCAGACACATCTTCAGCTGAATGAAGTTACTCAGCAGTCAGCATTCATCTTCAACACCTCAACTGCCCTTTGGTTTAAGTTTATGAAAAATAGGAGAAAAGTTCAATTTGCCACTGACTTGTAATAAATATTTGAAAGAGATTAATCATCATCAATAATTTACTTCCTAATCAGCTCAGGCTTCCTACAGACTTTGGCTCTCTACATCATCATCAATACTTACAGGGTCTTGACAGCTCAGAACCTCCAGGATGCTGTTAAGTAATTCAACACAGTATTTCCTCTCCTGGACCTGGAGCTGCTGATCCTCCTTCTGTTCCAGTAATTCCCTCAGCTCTTTTGTAATGACAGGAAGCAGAATGTCCCTGCATTCTGAAAGAAAGAAAATTATCTTAACAACAAATAGAAATGAAATGCTATGTGCAAAGAAACCTTCCCCCAAACAGTGAAACACAGTATGCTTTAACAGCCATAGTCCCAACGTGGAATTGTTGATTTTCCAGCCTCAGCAGTATTCCAAACTTGTGTGGTATTTTTGTAAGTCAACAGTATTTCATATATCAAAACCAAAAGTTCCTGATAAAAATAATTTTCTTCAGTTAAATTCTGAAGCCTGTTCAGCTTACATCAAACACTTGGGGATAAATTACTCACTTACATACAAAGCATCTTGAAATTAATTGTGTTTAAGTATTAAGGATTTAATGTAATAAAATTACTGTATTTATTAACTTATTTCTGAAAATAAGACTCAAGCAGCAGAACAGAACAATGTGCATAAATTTTGAAACATATCTTCTGAAGACAAATAAAAGAATGCAGACAAAGAAAAGACTAATGAAAGGCCTATCAAACCTGTGATAGTGAGAGCTGTGCATACATTCATCCTAATTTAAATTTAAGGAAGCTGACGCAAAAATGAAGTTACATTCCAGTCTCACATGTACATTGACTTTTTGAGAGAGAGGTGCTTATAGGAAATGTCAGGAGTAAAAAATACACAAATTTGAAATAACTTTAACGAGAGCAATATCTATCCAGGAATAAAAAAACATATACCTTTTTTAAAGAATGATTTAGAGCACCTGGACACACAGTGATAGACAAACGCAGGGTGAGACATGGTAAAACTTTATCTAATGTAATTTAAAACAAGCCAGGGGCTCAGAATCCCCCCAGAATAGTTTATATATATAGTTTATATATATAATATATAAACTATATATAAAGTTTATATATATAATATATATTATAGTTTATATATATAATAGGGCATTAATACAGGAAGACAGAAGTGTGAGAGAAGGAAGAAAAGAAAGAGACAAAGAGAGAGAGAAGAGAGAAAAAGGGGAAAGAGGGAAAGAGGGAAAGAGGGAAAGAGGGAAAGAGGGAAAGGAATGGAAAGTAGATTATAACTGCTGAATTTTGCAGATGAAGCAACAGAAGCAGTCTCTGCAGATTATTCTTATTTGAAGTAACAGCTCCAAGCTACATGAAGCCAAGAGCTTTTAATCATGTCTGAAGAGCAGCATAATTTTCTTGCTTCAGAAAGTATCTCTACTCTTGGTAACTATTTCTATAACACTTATTGCAAGCTACAAGACAAATCTAACCCAATAACTAAATTACAAACTCACCAGTAAGACAGCAGTTAAAGAACACATATCAACACAAGACCTGTTTGAGCAGCAGCATAAAAATGAATTTCACACAGGCTACAGTTCCTTTATGTGCCCAATTCTGCACAGACACATTGCCTGCACTTCCTGCAGGCCACAGACTCCCCTCTGCAGCAGAAACCAAAGGGCTGCACTCACAGAACACAGTGGAGCCCAGCAGCAGGGGATACCAGCACTCCTAAAGCACTTCTGTGTGGATTTGTGCTCATGGACACAGAGAACACACAGCTGCCCTCCAGAAGTCAGGACTGGCAGCTTTGTGGTCACCAGCTGCAGACAGCAAATGTTATCAGTTTTCTGAAACTGAGATGTAATTCAATACCTAGCAAACACTTTCTTGATTTGCTCATATGAACCACTTCTAACTAATTGTAAATGAAACAAATGCAGTGCTATTAGCTGAAGCAAAACTAAACCAAAGAAACATCATTAGGAACAAAAAAAAGTTACATGCAATGCCTAGAAAACTTGCTGAAATCTGATAGGATCTTTTAAATAAAGGGTTTATACATTCAGTCAACAAATAAGTGCAAGTTATAAAAGAGATTATTAGCTCACTACTCTTGAAAAAACTAGTAAATAAACTTAAGGTCTTTTTTCACTATTATATGTGGAAGCCATCCTTCAATAGTCTAAGGTTATCCAAGGGTGAAACAGTTCCTAGTATGAGCAGTTCAGAATTTATTCATCAAGATTCTGACTACTCAAAAAATACTTAAGCTGTATTTTGGATATAGCACTTAATGCTAGCCAAGTTCCATTTAACGGTGCTTAGCAGAAGGACCGTAAGTGTAAGAGTCTTACTGAAAGATGGCACAGATTGAACAGATTTCAAAGTGGATCAGATGAAATAAAAAAATGGAATCACAAGCCAAGCAAGCAGCTCAGGCTGGACGTAAGGAAAAGCCTCTCCCTCACATGGACAGCCAAGCAGTAGAACTAACAGGTTTCAGTCTCTGTCCTGGAACAACCTGCTCTGACCTCAGAGTGGACCCCATGCTGAGCTGGAGGTTGGACTGGACGCATTCCCAGATTCCTTCCAAGTATTCTTCAACTGTTCTAGGATCCTTTATTGCCAAAACTGCTAATCAGAGATAGTGTGGCAGGAGCTTGGTGCACTGCAAATGACCAGTTTATAATGAAAATTCAGGAACTGAACAGAGAAGACAAGGATAGTGAGCAAGTACCCCAACACAGCAAGAAATTTACAGGAGATCCTGAATCTCTGGGAAATGGACAGAGACTGTCAGAAAGTTAGGAACAAAGGTACATATATGCCTGTATACATAAATAATGACATTTTGGGGGCTTGTCATTTTTTTATCCGTGGACTCAAACATCAAGGTGTCCTATATCAGAAGAGATTATATCAAACTCATTACTCTAAAGACAGATAGGTGAAACCCATTCTTGTCATTTTAATCCCTAGAACTTGCACAGCATCTGTAGTGAGGCATAAAAACTGTTTCACATATATTTAACCTGTATGGAAATACACATACAGTAAAATTTCTCTTTTCTGGTCTGCACTCTGTTCCATCCCTGTGTTCCTTTCCAGATTCTCTGACTGTGTGCAGGGTATGCTGAAGGAATGATTCAGCACTAACTAAACCACACATTTCTCTATAGCATTGTGGATCCCATACAGCAAGCAAACCCTTGGCAGTAAAACTCACCTGCATCCTTCTCCCTACCTGAACTCTGCAGTTACAGCAGAGTTCTACCCATGGCAATACTTTGTGCCACAAGTTCTCTGCTCTCAACCTACTCTGTATAAATTACACTTTGAATAAGGATTCATAACTTACTCTAACAATCTGCAACAGACACAGTAACAGTTACAACTAATTCAACATGAAGATGAACATATTTAAACAAATACATTCAACCTTTAACTAATCTGCAATGACACGTAGAAGTACAAATTCCAAATCAGCAGCATGTGAGAAATTCAGCTGGCAACTCTTTCCCCACAACCACCATTCTTAAAAATAATGCCTTGAAAACACTTGCACTTCAAAAGGCATCAGTAGGGAGTGCTATGCTAACAGACTGCTCATAACAGCAAAGTTCAAAGTCACATCACATTATGTGACATCTCAGTCACTTTTCACCTCTCACAAAGATGATGGAAAGTTCTTTGCACATTCCGGTCTCACATCTGCCAGGATAAACATACTTATTGCTTTCACTCCTTCAAAATAATATCCAGCTCAATTTTAAGCTATTAGATGTCCCTTTGAACTGTCTGACAGTTAGCAAATACAAAAATTCCTTTGGGGTAGCTTTCCAAGTTACCGGGAGCAGCTGGATAATAAAAACCTATACCTAATGAGCTTTATTTCAAAAGCAAAGTAAGAGACTAAACTGAGCAAAGTCATTGATCAAGAGGAATCCTGTCTTCTAGATAAAGTACATTTTTAATTTGTCCTCATATAGAAAATAAAATCCTAGGATTCAAGGTAATTGTTGTGGGTATATTAATCACCAAATTACATCTGACTTCACATGCCAGGGATACCCATTTGATCAATAATCAGGAAGCATAGATTGTTGGGGAAGATGAAATAGGGAAGCCTTACTGCTTAGTAAAAGATCTTGAGAATGTAGAAGCTAGAAGCGAGATTGAAATGAAAGCAAGCTTTGAGATACCAAACCATAGTAACTAAACAACCAGAAAACAATAGTATAGCCTGCTGAAGGCAATCCCCCTTTTGATTAAACAATACCCTCTACTTACAGACAAGCTCAAAGGTCAAAGCATGTGGTGTTAGACTTTAGCTAAATGGAATGTTCTGTCTCACCCCTCAAAATGTATGGTTTGTCCCACACCTGTAACCCTCCCCTGAGCCATCATGTATCTGTAATCCCATTAGACCAAGTCCTTTTCCGCGCCCACCTTGAAGCCCCCTGATAAGGTGTGCCCAGGAGACCACGCGTCCTCTTGATCCACGCTCCTTACCCTTGCTCCTTGACCTGCTCTCCCCATCCCTCTCTCCCCCCTGCTACCTCTCTTTGGGGCCTGCTCCGAGCTGCAGCTGGCAGCTCCAAGCAGGGCCCTTGCACCCACGCCCTTTGTAATGCATATGTCAACCCGACTGCAGAGATCTCTTGTCTCCAACCATCCTAGACACCAGCCTTCCCCGCAATAGATGAGATCATAACTAACAAGTTGCACCAAACACCTTAAAGAGGAGTGGGAGCAAACTATATTGAATTTAAAACTCCTCCATACCAGCACTCAGAGGTTACTTGAAGCTTCCTCCCAGAAGGCAAAATGCCTGCTGCTGTCTACAACTCATTTAAAAACCACACACATGTATTTTGGGGAAAGAATCAAGTCTTGACATAATTTGTCTTCCACATAGAGCCATTTAACTCTTTAAACATGGAGAAGGCAGGGCTTCTTGCATAGAGCAAATTTTCTTATTGTACTGAGAGAACAGCTGAGGCAGAAGGTACAATTGGTTTCCTCCAGTTTTTAGAGCTAATTACTCTGTAAGCTTCAGTAATCCCAGTTGTACTTGGCAATATAAATTAAGATTGGATCCATATTTGATACGTACAGAATCTCCTAACATATGCAGCTGATCAATTATTTACAGGGTATTTTCAGATGTGAACAATGTTGAAGTGTCAAGCTACATGGAAATTCAAAGGTTATTTAACTCTTCTTAGCTATATTATTTCCTTTAAAAAAAGGTCAAACTTTCCATTAATACTAATATGAAAAGAATCAACAGATTTTAGTAAGAAAATTCATTTTTTTGTATTAATTAGTTCGGTTAATATTAATACTTTATGTCTATATTTTTGACTGGCTGCAAGATAAACTCAGCTTGTTGATTATAAAGGAGAATTAATTTTGTAATGCACTTCAAGGACATTATTCATAAATAGAAGAAAAGGAAAAACTAACTCAGTTTTAGAAGACCCCTACTAGTTAAAATCATCCCACATGAGGATGAACTTCAAAGATATTCTGAAAAACACATACAATCAAAGCAACTGGGAAAAAACCCCAGTATTTGTAGCAAGGTAGGCCTGCTCTCAGTCTGAGCCTGCAGGTGGACTAAAGTAAATATAAACCTGTAGTTGCTTCCTTGTATCTTTGAAAACCCAGCTAAAACTATTTCACAAGGACATCACATAAAATATGAAATTCTAGTACTATCTTGGGACAAAGAAAAGTTCATTGAACCAGTATATAAATTTCTGATTATAATACTAAGGTGTCATTGCACAAGTTAGGTAAGGAAAATCAGCCAAGTACTTGTTTAAACATCAGCAGTTCACTGGCCTGGGAAAAGAAGAAAAAAATTAAGAAAATTGTGGAAGACTGTAATTGAAAAAATAGCTAAAATAAAACTTTACGTTGTAGTTGATGATTTAGGCTCATCACTAGATGCACCCTCAGCAATGCTGCAGAGGCACTGAGCTGGGCAGGAGGGCTCTGCAGACAGACCTGGCCAGGCTGCATGGATGGGCCAAGGCCAGCAGGGAGAGCTGCCTTAGGGTGAAGTGCCAGGTGCTGTGCTCCAGGCAGGAGGGACCTGGGCTGCTGGTGACAGCAGCTGAACGTGGCCCAGGTGTGCCCAGGTGGGCCAGAGGCCAAGGGCACCTGACCTGTCCCAGCCATGGTGTGGCAGCAGCAGCAGGGCAGGGACTGTCCCCTGTGCTGGGCACTGCTCAGGACACGCCTTGAGGGCTCTGTCCAGTCCTGGGGCTCTCAGGCAAGAAAGGCACTGGGGGGCTGGAGCTCAGTCTGATGGGGAGGGGCTGAGGGAGCTGCAGGCTCAGCCAGGACAAAAGGAGGCTCAGGGGGGACCTTCTTCTCTACAACTCCCTGAGAGCATAGAGAGGATGTTGCTCTCTCAAGTAGCAGAAACTCAGGTGTTGTCCAGTCCTGGCCCAGGCTGCCCAGGGCACTGGTGGAGTCACCACCCCTGGAGAGATTTAAAAGATGGGTGGATGTGGGGACATGGCTTAGTGGCAGACTTGGCAGGGTTAGGTTTACAGTTGGACTCATTCTTAAGGATCTTTTCCAACCTAAACAAATCTCTAAGTCTGTGATGAAGCAATTCACATTCTCACACCTTCTTCCATGGCCCAAGAAAGCTCAAGACAGACAAGGGAGAGACATGGAGAGGGGCAGATGCCTATTTAAATACTAGCTGCTTTCTTCTCTGCTTGATAAATAATGTAAGAACATTGCCAACAATCTATTCTTTAATGTTCAAAAGCATGAAAAAGCCCAACTGTTTGACTGTTTTATTCTAGCTGCCCCAACTTTTATTTGAATACATAAAACATCAACATACAGTTTGAGCATCTTGCATTTTCTTCATCAAGGTCTGTCAAAAGATTTAGTATTATGCATAAGCATCAATCCCAAATTCCAACCCACTTCTTGGAGAGGTTCCCTGGCAGCACCTTCCTGCATAAGGACAGGTAGATCCATTGTTGTCCAAGATTAAGCAGTTATGTGTCTTCTATTTTGGGTTTAAGTTGGGTTTTTTAACCCTTCTATTCACCTTATTCCCTCTGGAAGATAGGTAATGATTTCTTATGTACCAGGTAAATGAAATTCAAACTCTTAAGTCATTAATGCAATTATGTCATTAAAAAAGACATTTGGGTCTCCTTCAGCAAAAATCACAGGCGGGTTTCATTCCTGACTGCCTCATATGTGCAGCCAAAATGGTAATAAAGATTTAACACCACTTTTGTGTCCCTTAGGAAACACTTCTCTTGATTCCCTGGCATGCCTGTAGTCATATCCATCTGTTAGAATGGCTTCATGCCCACTTAAAAACTGGCATGCCAATTTAATAAGGACATAGGTGTCATCTGAATACAGATTTAGAACAAAGCCTTAAAAATAAAGCCAGTGAACAACATTCTTTCAATGAGGTGAGACTTCTGATGGCAGCCAGTGCTCAATTAAAGCATTGTGCTTCTTCACAAAGGACATCTGTTCACAACTGTAGCAATCTTCCTGTTAAAAGTCTTCCCTCTTTGTTATTTGCAATTTAACTCTTTGGTTTACTGGGAAGCCCAAGCGTAATGATTGTAAAATAGTATCTTTTTCATTCATTGTTGAATCTTAATTAAAACTTCACAGCTTAGATAAGAGCCACAGAAAGGAAGGTAGCACAGGTCACCTACAGATTCTGACAGCACTGCAAGATGCAAATTCTCTTTGTGTCCTGGACTCTAATAGGAACATGAAGGAAGGAAAACACAGGATGCTGTGAGGCCAGCACACAGCAGCTGCTGGCAGTTCAGTGTCAGCAGGTGAGGCAGGACACAGAACAGGTACAGCACCAACAGCCCCAGCACAGCAGTGACCCCAGGAGCAGCTGCACAAGGCTCCACCTGCCAGCTTCCAGGTGTGTGCTCAAGTGTCCCCACTTGTGAGGGCTGAGTAATGCCAGGCACTCCAGGGCAGCCAGAACTTCCAACACAACCCTGCTCTAGCCAAGACAGCATTCCCAGCACTTGGTGCCTTTTCCAGCTTGCAGTCATTGCAGTCTGCCAGGCTGCAGCACAGCCTTGTCAGCACATCCTCTCTGGCAGATTCACATCTTTTAGGTCCCTTCCAACCCAGGCCATCCTGTGATTCTGTGAATTTTCACATTTCCTCATTTCATTTTACTGACACCCAATATGTGTCGTATCAACTGCTTTAATATGTTTTTGATCTTTTCTTCTATTTTAAGTAATTGTAAACCACATTTTGCACACACATTTAGAAGTTAGTTGTTAAAACTTGTTCACCTAACTTGATTTCCCTCCACATAACAATTTTTTTTTTAAATGTAACTGCAAAAAGGCCATAATGGGTCAAGTCTAACAAAAAGTTATCAGTTGCAACATCAAGCATGTCTTCTACTCCTCCATAAACACAAGTAATGGCTTTAATCTACATATGTTAATCACAAATGTGTGCCTACAGATACCTACAGATATGTTTATGCCATACTCATTTATATCAAAACATTGCAGCCATAGAACTGGCAAAAGATGAATGCTTGAAATATATGACTTGAAGTAATGTTTTAGAGGTAATGTACCCCTGAAAAACACTCCAATAAATAAAAAAGCCAAATGCAAAATTCAAGACTGAATCTACAGGATAGACTGGGTTTCTATACAGAACCTTTTTAAAGGAATATATGAACAATTATTAATTTCCAATTTTTTCCCAGTAGCTAAAAACAGCAGTCACATGCATGAACAATCTCCAAGTTCAAGTATTTTAAAAATGCTTCAAAGTTGTGTTGAACACAGGGAAGGGGGGAAAAAATTACAGAAAGCCCCCACAAAACCCCAAAATTTAGGCTTAGGAACTCTTGTCAGTAGGAACCAGATTGTAAGATGATAATAGTAAAAATCAATATCTGTAACTCAATCCTGACCATAATAATTAAACTGAAAGATGCTTAACCGGAAATTACTCCTCCTTCTGCTTTTTTTTTTTTAAAACCTTTTTCTTAATAATCCTGAAGGCAAAAATTATACACTATATTAACACAAACTAGCAAAAATATTCAATTTGTGAAATGAAACCAAGTATTTTGCAGGTAAAATTAATGTACACGAGTGTTAGGAATTCAGTGTGATTAGGTGTGTGTGCAATACTACTCTTGTTTAAACAGTAAAAGATTAGAAAGAGTTCTTCAGTGAGGAAAAAAAAAATGCTACAGTCTCAGCATTTCTCCTGGCATCTGGCAAATTAACCCCTGGTGCTAACATATGTCTCTTGCTGCTGTTCTTCCAAAATCAGCAAGTGGTTTGCATATGCTGAACATGCAGCAGCGTGTCTGGAGCCACAGTGAGCACAGGGCCTGCGTTTCCAGCCAAGACAAACCCAGTTCCCACCCTGCCAGTGACCATCTGTGTGCCCTACTTAGAGCTCCTGCTCTTTGGGGTGATCTCAGTTACTCTGCTGCAGCACAAACCCCTCTGCAGGACTGGACCATGAGGGAATGCAATGTCCAAAGCACCACTAACAAACATACACATTTCATCGTGTGTTGAAGCACTTTGTATTCATTTCTCACCAATAAAAACCAGTTCTCTCAAGGCTATTCATTTACAAGTTTCAGCATAATGTCAGTAAATATTCCAGGCCCAGCTCAGAATAAACATTTAGCTCCAAATACTATCAACTCAGCAACACTAACTACAATAAAAACCTTGTGTGATTTATGAACAGCTATATCTTAATTTGTTATCTTCTCAGAAACAGAAAGATGGTGGGAGAATTTTGGCAATAAGTTTCCTAAAAATAAACAAATGAAACAGTAACTCCTGAAAAGTAGTTTTATGTAGGAATTAAACAATTCTTACAAAACTTTTTCACGACAGGGAAAGAATAATCTATTACATCCTACTAAATAGAGTGACAGATGTGACAGGAGACAGTTTCTTACATCATAAAAGAGACTCTAAAATCCCATTAGAGGTGTTTATATGAGACAAGGCAACCATTTCTGTCACTTTGATATTTTTAAATAATAAAATATCAAGACAGCTAAAAGCAAAGTGTCAAAAATTAAGCAGATTTCTTGTCCTCTGACCAAAAAGGACTTAATCTTTTCTAAAGACAAAGCTGCATAAGTCTGCTCACACATCCTGTTAGAACATTCCTAAATGCCATGGTGAAAGTGCACAAGCAGTGGAAAGCATCCATCATCCTGTACTCAGCCCCTCCAACACCTGCACCCCCATAACCTCTCCAAGCTGTGTTATAGTTACAGAGCGGGAACAAGAAATCAATGCCTCTACAAAAAATGGCAATGTAATTTAAAGGCTTCTAAAAGTGCTTTAGTGCTGCAAGGCCTTTGAAGATCAATTACAGCAGAGGTGCACGGGACCATTTCCTATCTGATGAAAGCGCTCCACGAGTCCACAGTGGAAATTTTGAATGCCTGGGAATATCTAGCAATAAATTCAGTTTACCCTCAAGGTTTCCAATTTCAGGTTCACGTGTGACTTATTTAATAAAGGCAAATTTCACTGACTTTTAAATTTTTTTTCTAAAACACTTTCCCATGTTTTCACAAGTCTGCTTCTTTAGAAAATGCTGTGACTATCAATGGGTCAAAGAACAGAAATGCCAGTATATGCAATCCAATTGAAGTATAAAGGTAATACCCCTGGGAATGGATGTAAATTTATTGAAGAACTGCAATGAACTACCTGGAAAGAGACTAAAGTCTGGAGGAAAAATGGATAATCTGAAACATACGCAAATTAATAGACTTCGCTGTAATTAGCAGTGTAGTTAAATATATTCCATATTCATGGCAGAAAAAAGTACTACCTGTTCTAGATAAATGTGAACTTTGGTTAATGATACTGTTGGCAATCTTACCTTAATTATCATGCTGCATCCTATTCTGAGATAGCCTCCATGTGCTTTCATTCTTGTTAATGACCTTCCAGCTCATTGAGTGCAGTAATGAATCAGGCGGTGTCTGCACCCCACACACACTTGGTTCTCTACCCAATTAATTTGAAAATCAATTGTATTTAATGTACAGCAAAAAAAGCACCTTTAGAGTTTTCTATTTTAAGCCACGGCAATGTAAATGAAAAAAGATTTGTTTGCTATTTACAACAGCATGGCCCAGCAATGTTTTCATACCACTATACTATATCTTATTATATAATAATACATACAATAATAGATCTAATAATAATGTAATAATATTACATTATATGTTATATAATGATATAGATACTAAATTGCATATTGGTCTTTCCACAATCTTCAGTGCCTGCACTCAAACATGATGTGGAGTATGGTATTATATAGTGTGTATGTGTGTGTGTGTGTGTGTATATATAGATATATAGTATATATACTATATTATCCCTATGGTAATTACGATGTTAAGGTTGAAAACAAAACATAAATGTAAATAATCAAATATATAATTTAGATTAAAATCCACCCTGTAATTATTAAAAGGATGATTTTCTGCCATTAGTAATGTAGGGGCAGTTGGGTGAAAGGAAAGGTGTAAAGATCATTACCAAACAGAGAAACTCCAATATTAAATACCCTAAAAGATACTTGGGTGACACCACTGAGGCAATAGGAGAATTGTTAGCTGGCCATTTTGTGTGAGAGGAATGACAACTTCATGGAATGGTCTCAGGAAACAAAATATGTTTGCAAGAGTCTATTTGGCCCGGACCAGGTTGTACCAAGGATGGTGTAAAGGTGCCTGCCACTCCAATAAGAAAAAATAAAATAAAAACCCAAAGTTGTCAGTTTCAGGCATTTTAAATTCTAAAATAATGGCAATTCTAAATCCTACATTTCCAGCAAGGAGCTGTTTTATTCTGTCACTTCATCAAACTACTGACATGCAAAATGTTTAAATGAACATTTCCTAGTTAGCAAAAATGTTCTCTTGTTAGTACTATCATAACATAAGTCATGATATTGCTAAAACAATATGTCATGATTAAGCTAAAACAAACAGGGTATACTTTAATTTTATTTTAAAATAATAGCAAGTTGATTTCTCTATTTTGGGCAAGTGCTTCTTCAGAGGACTTCTCTTGTTTTAAACTAATAAATTAATTTTAAAAATCAATCCATTTCCACAGACTCCTCTAGAAAGAACGCAGCTAAGTATTATTATATAATTACATACCAAGTATTATCAATTAATAATACAAGTATTTAGTATCACAGTAAAAATATTTTAAGGTAGATCTTGCATATGTAATCCCCACAAGCACATAAACAAGTTAATTTTTACATATTATGTAGTGGATACACTTTAACTGCCAATTACTAGTGCAAGTTTGGATCACAATACACAGATATACAGGATATAGGTGAAACAGCAGAGTTGGCAAATCAATCAAGTGTGATATGCTGCCTTCATGCTCTCAGCTTGGTTCTGCTGTCAAGTGTTTGATGTTAGCAAAAATAGCGGAGAGCTTTTGGGCAATACATTTTTTTCATCTACAAATTTAAGACTAAATGAATCCACTAACTACCTGTCGGGGAAAAATTAAAATGTATTAATTATCTGGTCAGCACTATGGAAAACCCACCATTTACTGGTTTTATAAAGGTCCCCAGAATTAGAAATCCTCCTAGCGAAATTTCTTATTCATTATTACCTAAAAAATACAGAACCAGAAACTGTCCTCTTTTTAAAATTCACAATGCATCCTGAGGTAGACATATCCCATGATAGACCAGCTATTTATTTCAAGACATCAAACAAGCTGCATTTACAAGCAACCAGCAATCTATTATTATTATTTATCTGCAGTAGTAAAAGCTTTAGAGAGTATTTTGCATTAACAGACCCCAGCTAAAGGAAAGGCCTGTTAAACACATGAAACAAGCACCACAGTAAGCAGACTATAATGAAAGATTCTTGGGAATCCAAAACTCACTCTTTTCTCTTCTGGAACACACAGAGGGGTGGAAGAAAGGAACTGTAGGATGTACACTAGTGAATAGAACTGTGAAGCACACAGTTATTGTATGCTCAACTGATTTTCTTCTGAATATTTATTAGGGTTTATTCCTTATACAAGCCTGGGATCTGCTGTCCTGACCATCACTCCTGATCTGTGAACCAATTAACAACTGTACTTCAGTGAGACGAGCTTCTTTCAAGAAAAACTATTGAACAAAAGAAGTTTATAGCTTACACTTTATTTCTCAGTACTAAACACAGGGTAGCTGACTGAACTCTAGTAAGATCAAGAGTTCAGGAGAGTGCCTTATTTATACTCAAGAGTCTTTCAGTCTTGTGAGAGGATATTTCTCCTTCTGGTCTAAATTCTGCTCACCACAAGCGCCACAGATAAAAATGTGTCTGGCACTTCAATTTCAGAAGCAGCAGCAGTAAAGGCAGCTCACACTGCAATGATGTATCAGATTCTGCTTGTAAAACAGAAATAAAGTCAACTACCAGAGCAAACTGTGAATGTAGGACTAGAACTGTTTGAAAATTAATTAGAATCTGCTCTTAATAGTTTGGATCAGTGTCTGGAGATACCTAAGCTGCAGCTATGTGTTTTACCAATTCAAAGCAAATGTGAATTTACACATAGTTAAAAAAACCCACACCTGTTGACCATGAAACTATTAACATAAAGATAATACATTAGTTAAATTAATCTAAACAATAAAACCACCTACATAATTTTCTTGACTTTTTTTCCAGGAAATGTACAATGGCCTTAAAACACAACAGACTCAGCTAGTTATTGTTAAAGCTTACAATATACAATTCAGTCTCAATGGGATACAACATGGGCCTGAAAATAAAGTGTAATTTTTATCTGTCCTGGCTAGTTAGAACTGCATCACTCTCCTGGCAACTCAGAATGAGGTGAGCAAAGCAATCCTCTCTCAATCTACTCACACACAGCACTATTTGCAGCCCACTGTTGTACTGTCAAGTTCCTGGAATCATTATCTCTAAGCTGTCAGAAATTGGAGCTCATCTGAGTAGTCTGTGTGCCTTTGAGGTTCTGAAGGTTATCTACACAGCAAAAAGGTGGGGAGAGAGAAGCAACCATCCAGCCTACAGGAGAGAAGTCGAACACTTGACATTGAGCTGAAACTAATCATGTAAAACTGGGCTACTCTGATAGGATTCCTTCAGCAAAAATTCACTCCTTGTGATAATATGAAGGAAAACTGAGCACAATGGTGATAAAGGCATTTCAGTATCATTAGCACTCTTGAGAGCTGAGAAAGACACTAAATTCTCATAGAGGTTGAGAAGCATTGTAATTCCTATAAGTGGAAATGCTGCATTGCAGCTTAGTGTACCACAGCACAATCAGATTTTTTTTTTGTCCTCTTCCCAGGTAGAGGCCTTATTGAACACCTGTGTTCACAAGGTTTAACTTCTTGTTCCTATTCCATTATAGACCTTAAAATGGGTTGAAAGGATATATAGCTCACCCACCTAACCACTATAACATAAGAAAACCACACAAAACTCTTCCTCTGAGCCCCACCTGTTCCTTGCTCTAGGCCAGCAATCACACTTTGCACAGCTCTTGCCATCCTGTGGAAAGAGATGAATCCCCTCCAGAGCTCAGGCTCCTGGCATTCACACTCTTTCAGTATTTGTTTCACTCAGTTTCAAACGTGAATTGCACAACATGTAAGTCACTGCAAATTTTCACACATTTACTGAAAGCCTTAGAGGCATTTTGTATTTACCTTGTTTTTTAAAAAGGTTGCTGCGTACGATTTCCTTCATGGACTGCACTTTCTGCTTCTGTAGTTTCACTGGTGGAATGCAAGTGTAAAATTCATATAGTAGTTGGCTGCATGATAAGGAAAAATGTCATAAATACCATACAGATGAATTCATCAGGTGTTAATAAGGACAGAGAGAAGGAGCAAAAGAGCACATATTTGTAAACATTTACCACTTTTTAAGACTTATATTTATTTATATATCACGAATGTTGACAAGAGACCAGTAACAAACATATCCAGGGACCCACAACTGTCTTGATCAGTAGGAACTGGTGTAGCTTTGTGGACATAAACTGATCTACAAGAATTAATTGCTGACAACTAGGAAATGTTCAAGAGTGACTCACCTCAGTAACTTGGCATCAAAAACCATTTCAACATCGTGAAGAACTGATGGTATGTATTTCAAGGCAGCAACCTGCATTGACAGACAGATCATGTTAATCCTGTGTGTTTATACATGCACATGAACAGCACAGAGCACACCACTGACACACAAAACAAACTGATAAACTCGGACTTCTTTCTCCAGATTGAAATCCTACATCACATTTGAATAAATTTCGTCACAGAATTGCATATGCTGAAGATACCCAGAGGAACTTAACTACCATAGTTCCAAGTGAATCTAACTCTCTCTGTGAAACTTAGACCAACCAGTGAAAGGGTCCAGGCTTTGTAGATTATCTCCTTGCAGACCACTAAAAGTGCCATTATGATGCAAGTAAGTAACCCAAGCACGGACCAAAGCAGGAGCAGTATCAATTCCATGCCAGAAATGTGCCAGACAGGAGGCAGAAGTCAGGGTAGCAGTCACCCACTCACCCCAATGCCACCCTTCCAGAATAGATGAAAAGGGGTGTCCTGTCCCTAACCAACCATCTGCAGCCAAGCTGTGGGGTGGTTTATCTCCTCCTATCACTGTGAAAGCTGTGGCTGCCTATGGAGTTCATGATGAAGTAGGAAGGAGTGTTAATTTTATAATTTTTGCCCCCATTAACCTTATTTCCAGCTGGACACTGCTTATTCCATGCCTCTCCTATCAGAATTCTATAACATCGATATCCTATCAGTTCCTGAGGTATGTTTTGATAGCATAGTGGGGTAATCAAACCTTACCCTGACAAGGCTAAGAGACAAGTTACTCTTCTTACATGGACAAGAAAACTTCAGCAGGCAATTTCAGGCTCAAAATCACCACTAACACTTAAGGCTAATATGCATAAAAACTAACTTGCAGTACTTTACTTCACTGTGCAGCTTTAGGGTGTAAATTCCTACTAAAAATTTGCTAAAAGCTAAATTACAGTGATGTGAAGCCTTCTATTACTGATCTATCTGATAGAAGCCTATCTAAGTTCAATATTTCTCTTACCTGTACACAGCAAGTCCCTTATTAAAAATTTAGTATCTTTCTTGAGAGTAGGGGGCTTAGAATGAAGACAACTTTCTAGTTTTCTTTGGCTCTCTTTTAGACCTTTTAAACACAATAAAGCTATAATTTTATTTGCATAAGCTTCCACTGCAGTAGCCAGTTAAAAAAGAACCCAAAAAACTAATTATGTCTTGATTGAAAGAGAGCTTAGTCTGCAGCATGAGTGAATACAGTATTTCAAAGAGACTCAATGCTGGTTTATGATACCTTCAGATAAAGTCATTCTCCTGCAGATCTCATCCCACACTCATACACAAACCTAGAAAGGTCAAAGGAGTGTTTAAAAGCTGTTGCAACTTCAACAAAGAGATTGCACCTTCTACTGATCTTGGGAAATCCCTGAGCTATTTAAAGCACCCAAACAAACACCTGTGTTGGGCTGGAAACTGCCTCCAGCTTTAATTCAAACAGGTGCTGCTCTTTGCTTTTCAAGCAACAGATACTGCATGAAGAGACTGCACAGCAGCATGTGAATTTCATTTTACTGCAGTTCACAGGTACTGTGAAAGATGTTTGATAAAAGAGCAACCAGTGGCTACAAAATATTTCAAGCAGTACTTCACTGACACCTGGGCTATTGTGCTGTCTGACTTTCACATATTCCCTGTTTTACACTTGCACAGGAGGGGAGAATAGAAATGCAACCTCTCTGCAGATCCACAGTTCCAGCTGAAGTACAATAATGAGCATATCCCCTGCACTATTTTAGACTCCCAAGTTTCATTTGCAATAATTGCTTCAAATGATGCACTATGGACACAATTGAGCACTGCCCTTAATGAAGTCATAAAAATCTCCTAGTCAGCAGTACAAGATGTTCTGCATTCTCCAAACCTTAAGAGATTAGTTTTTTAAGCAGGATACAGATAAACCCACAGCACTGCAGAAAATTATTTCTTACATATACAATGTACAGTTAAATTTATTTTAACCTTTACTCCTGACCAAGCTTATTTTTAGCTGCCCTCTTTTTGCAGCATTACATTTTACATATTCATGAAATTTGACTACCCACGAGATGAAAAGTACATTCGAAGAAATCACTGGTGCTCTGTTTCTTAATCTAATTTTACTTGCCATCAAGGCAACTTTAAGAAGTTACTGTGCCATCCCCTTTTGTGCACCACAAGCAAAGCATCACTATCAGTACCTTTCTATGCTTATTCTCTCATAAGAAAAATGTACTGAGATGCATAAAGTCCTTAGAATCTACTGCAGCAGTAGGGTGGGTCAAAATTGCTTGGGGAAGAATGAGAGAAAGGCAGCAGCTTCATATTCCATTATTTTTCATATTTTTCAGTGCCACAGAAAATTTCTTTTTCCTGTGTTTCAATGACCTTGAGAACATGTCATTTAAGGTTTCTGAAAGCACGCACAGCACAGGGAGTTGTGCTTTCTCAAATCAGTGCCTAGGAGCGAGCTGGGGAGAGCTGACATTTGCAGCAGACAAGACCATCTGTAGGTCAAACATGGTGTGTCAGTTGGGGAACAGAACAGTTGGAAAAGGAGCAGGGGCTTGATTTGTAAATTAAGGTTGAGAGCACAAGCTGGTCAATGAAAGGGCACACTCACAGACTACAAATCAGAAACCAAGAGCAGGACAATCTAAAAAACATATAATATAAAATTTCAAAATCATTCATTCAATTGTATTCTGCAGAGATAGAGGGTGATTTAAACAGACACAAAACACATCCATTAAAAATGATGGTTTTTTCCCTGAGTACTCAGGCAAAGGATAGAAGGTAGTGATACCTCCCCTATTCCCAAGCCTTCCTTCACCAAACTCTTTGCAGTTTTTGGAGACTGATTTCCAGGTTTCCAAATCTCAAGGATTCTCTCCCCCAGAAGTACAGACTTCATGGAAAAAATCTCTCTCAAATCTAAAAAAGTTATCAGTAATGGCTACAGAAGAGCAACTGATAAATGCAACCAAACTGTAACATCATCTCTGCCAAAAGAAATTAAAGAAAGGTTTACATCTAGTGCCTAGAAAGCCCTACCACTGTAAAGACAGTGTAATTATGAACTAATTGTTTTAAATAATCATAAGAAAAATCTGTAAAAAAACTCTTAAAAGGAAGAATCCTTACCCTACAGCTGCACCTTGATTCTTGTACTGGTGAAATTAAACCACTGCAACCTCCATCCCAACGGCCAGCCTTGCAGCTCAGATGGTTGCTATTAAACATCAGCACAGTAGGAATATTGAAACTATAACCCTAATTGTAGTTTAATTACTTCATGCAATGCTGAAGTTGAGAAGCATTCTGTCTGTATCTTTAAACAAAAAAGATAACTTGACCAACTCCAGAAGTTCTTTTTTTTAAAAAAGGCTAATGTGGATTAATATGTACATTTCCAGTTTTCCAACAACAAATTAAGAATTCAGTCTTCAGCTGTTCAAAGTTTATATAAACAGTACTTAAAACAGAACCAGATATCTGTCCTTCCCAAAGCTCAGGCACTACAGTAAGTCAAAGCCTCAATCCACTTCAGTCAGCCTTAGAACAAGGACTGAAAAGAGATTTTTAACTTTTTATAAACCTATACAGCATTTAACAGATCAGGAAGTAAGATATCACTCAGTAGATAAAGTTAAATTGAAACAATAGAGTGCTTCTGGCACAGATGAGGCTGTTCCATATAACACATAATTTTATAAAAAATCTTTTCCTGAGTGAATTAATTTTCCACGCAAGTCTGAGTGTGATTCTATCACTAAAAACAACTGGGAAATTACTATTGGCTAAAATACTGAGTTCCAAATTAAAAAAAAAAAAAATAGCAGAGACTAAGAAACTTCAGGTTTCAAAAGAATTCTTTAAATCATCTACAGTTAGACCCGATAGGCATATGGACAAACAAGGATGAAACAAGAGTTAAAAATTCACATTCAAAGGCTCTGCATACTAGTTCAAGTTTCAATATCCTGAAAAACCCAATTTGATTTTCTTCAGGGCTCCTAAAACTTTCTTCTCTTATATCTTCAGACCGTAATCTACTTGAACACACTCAATTGATCCTACCAATCTATGTTCCACTTATCAATGATAATTCCAAGAGTGACAGATTTAAGCCAGTTTTAATATTCTGATTATTCCTGTATTTTTCCAACAGACTCTCTGAAGTTCCCTCTCTAGGTACACAAACTGTAACACCCATGGAGTCCCATGTGTCTGTAGAATCACTGAATAACCACCTGGCCCTTACTCTGCAAAGTTAATTTGCACTACTACAACATCCATCATTGTCATCTCAAATTCCCCAAGGGAAATCAGTGTTGGATTTAGGCAGAGATAGATTTATGAATTTCTTTCTACTACTTTCTCCTCCCTCTCAGCAGAAATTATCTCCATTTTCTGGCCTGAATCCACCTACCAGAGCAGGAGTCTCAAGTATCAGCACTAAAGTCTCTTCCAAACAGGCACAGAAATACTGTGATAGCTGTGGCTGCCTATGGAGCTCATGATGAAGCGGGAGGGAGTGTTAATTTTATATTTTTTGCACCCATTAAACTTATTTCCAGCTGGATATTGCTTATTCCATGCCTCTCCTATATTCTATGACATTGATACAGTAGTTTTTATTTACTGTATGTAAAGCAATCTCTTTGTAGGCTTCTCTCAGAGACACAGCTGTGTGAGTCATTAGTATTTGGAACAAGAGCAAAGTTATGCTACAAACCAGTATTTCACATCTGCCATAAAAGGTTCCTGCTAAAAAGAAAACTTTCAGTACCTTATGCAGATTTAGAGACCCAAAAGCCCACCAGTGCTTCAGGGTTAGGAACAAATAACATTTTGCACAACTGATGGCACTCATTAGGAATCAAAAATTTTGATTTTCAATATGGTATTGATCAAAACTTAACTGTTTAGTAACTGGTCTGTTTATGAAACACACTAATGTGCTCTTTAAAATTAGCATAGATTTCTTTCCTTTAGTGCTTTCCAGAGATGCTCAGCTCTGTTTTCAAGGTTCTGCTGTTTCTGAAGATCATCATCCAAGATGTTGTGCTTGTTTGCTAAACAGTTACAACACTGGGAGCTGGCATTAAACATGGAAAAATGGAAATGAGGGCAGGCACAGTCACATTCCTCAGTCCATGCAATGCTGTGGTGCCACTGCCACTATAATCTGAATCTGTTCTGAAACACTCCCAGCAGCCTTTCATGGGCAGTACTGCCCCTTGCACACCCAGAAACTGTTAAGGAAGAAGTTTTCTGTGAGCCTTTCTTGTCACTCTCAAGAAGAAAGTATCCTGCTCATCAGAGGAGACACAGATGGACAATCCCACACAGCCCCTCTGGGATCAGGCAGGGCAGAATGCAGGGATGTGACACGCTCACCCCAAAGAGCACCAAATCCTCCAAGATCTCTTTCTTAATTAGTACAAGTACCATAAGAGCAAACATTATTATATAAACTCTTTCAGTATTACTTTAAAGGTGCTTTTTTTTCTTCAAATATTCTCCTGCTTCTGATGCAGTATTCAAATGTATAAACTATTCCCTGGAAGGCCACTACAGAATTATCAAGTAACAGAGTATCTGATTGATTTTTAAATGCATTTAGAATATTACTGTAACCATGGTATTATATAATTAACTTGGTATTTACTTTCTCAGCTCTTTTGCAGTTGCACATTAAACACTCTATGCAAAGTGTCAGCTGATACAAATCTCAACAGCAGCCACCTGAGGTTTTATTCAACACAGACTTTTGCATGGGTTTCCACTTCTAATCTAAGTCATATCAAAAGGAATCAAAACACAAAACCAGAGGAAAATTCAAGCCCAATGAATACAGTGAGTTTTAAATAAAGAATGTGTGAAGCATCAATATTGCAGCTGTCTAATAAATCTTCTACATTTTACAGGAAATCGGGATAGTTTTTCATTTTAATACAGAACTGCAAATTATTTGATATTAGTGATGTTAATAGCTCCTTTTTTTCTCATTTTCTTTAAAACATTATATTCTGACATGTTAGAATAACTGAGATGGACATGAATGGCAAACCCTGATCCTTTGAAACAATGTAACTCCCAAAGATTGAGGCAATAAAATTTATTTTCCCAACCTAAGACTGTGAAATCCCTGTTTAGCATTATCTGGAGAAACTCAAGAATTAAACATTCAGGTCCCAGGAGGGGATTCAAGTCATTGGATTGCTTGAAATATTCCAAAATCTGTGCCTTGGTTCTTTCCTTGACTACATTCACTGAATTTCTGTAAGTGTATCTTGTCCTGACCTTTTCAAACTAGGTTCCAAATTTATCAGATAACCTGCTCTTCCAACAGAGGGGAATTACAAAAAAAGACATATTGGATACATTTCCTGAGTGTCTTTTCCTTGATTTAAAGAGAACAAAAATAAAAAGCCCATGTACAAAAACCATATAGAAAACCAAATCCAACTGGTTTCCAAGAACACACCAACCTGCAACAAAATGGCAGTTTTATGCTGGCTTTTCATCAGGTTGTTGATGGATTCAAAGAGTCTCCTCATGGATTCTTCAAATTCTGTTTGTTCTTTGCCTTCATATAATCTGTTGAGAGATGCATTAGGTTATCCTTTCAGGTTTCATTCTCCCAAATGCAACAGATTTAACATTAAATTTATATTTCAGAAGCTGATCCAATATTATGTACATAGTTATTTCCCCGATGGGTTATAACTGCTATTCACTGTAATCTATGGGAATTCTTCAGTTTGAACACTACAATAAACACTTTCAATTGTTTTAAAAGCCTCTAAACCATGACACCTCCCACACTGAAGCTTATATACATAATTTTCTTTTCAAAGTAACTTATATGCAAAAAAAAAAATATTGTTGTGGCTTTTTTTCCCCACTACAACTGAGCTACTCCAGGATATTTTTCACAACTTATGACAATTTCTGTCTTCTGCTGCTGTTGCCACTTTTTCCAAGAGCTATTTTTACTGGGCCCATTAACTAGTCTGCTTTTTGAAAAAAGTCTCTATTTGACACTTAAAAGTTTGAAAGTGCATTTAAATTGAGCTCACTCCATTATTTCTCAATCCCCTGTTCTAAAGTTTGAATCCCCCAGATTATCTCTCCTGTATTGTTCATACTGGCTCTTAGTATTAAACACTGCCTACATAAAAAGTGAAAACACTGGTGACATGTGAAAATAGTTATGTGAAACAGCTGTCAAGAGTTAAAGAAAAACAAGCTAAGAAAAAAGCCAAGATGACAAGAGAATCCTGAAATGGGAGTAGAATACTGTGAGCTGAGTGTTGCCTCTTCTGCTCCATCAGAAGAGAAAAATCTCTTTTTAAAGTTATGTACTGCAGTGTCATTTGATTTTCTTTTCAATTTGAAATGTAAGACTGCCTACAATAATAATAAATGTCCAGTGAATTTAGAGTTTCAGACCTCTAGTTAAGTAGGAGTAGATATGTGTAGCTGATCACCTGAATATGGCAACACATTGCAATAACCTACTTTATGACAGATTGTCCAATGAACACTTTAAGCTGCAAGAAAACACAAGGGATTAAAATGAGGACCAAAGTTCTCCCTGAAACAAACCTCTTCTGCTTTCTGACCTTCATTCAGACAAGAAATTTTCCATAATCCTCTACAGAATGCTTCCTTCCCCAAAACTCTAATATATCCTTCTGCCCTGACACCTATGATAAAAACATAAGATAAAGTTGTATTCTGCTCTCCTGAGCACCATCTCCTTCCTTATACAGCTTTACACTTTATTTTCCTGTATCCATCTATAAGTAGTAAATTCCTAGAGACAGTAATTTTTCTAAGGTCCTATCCATAGCCACAAATTCCTTCTGTATCTGGTTCTTCAACCAAACCAGCATAATCCAGTGAGTAAACTTAATTTTAAAAAACTATAAATGTACATGGATTTTTTTTTAATGGACAGTGGAATATCAGAGAAAAATTGTATTAGAGCACCCACTGAGTATGAGACAGCTAGAACAGAACCTTCCTGTTCTGGTGAATGCCAGCCACAAACACAACACCCAACCACTCACTCTCCCTACAGGTGTGAGTCTGCACTGCCTGACCTTTGCCCCTGAAATCCTTCAGCCACAGAGCAAAGGGAAATCAGAACAAGCTGTAGGGGGAAACCAGTTCAGGATAAATGGAGAAAGTGAAGCAGAAAGCAGTTGAGGAAATGGGTCTGTGGTATATGAGGAGAGTTCGGTTACCAGTGTGTAATTTTTCTCCTTCCACTTTTCATTTCCCTCGCTCTCTCCTCCTCCTTTTCCCCTAAACCTGAACACCACTTGTAAATACTACACCTCAGTTTGCCTGAGCTACACACATCCAGTCCATGGAGTCTTCCCTGTAAGTTCCTCAAGAGGAGGTCCAAAACTCTAAATTCAGTGTGCCTACGTTTGCTGCAATGACACTGCTCTGTGCACAGTCTGAGGGGCTGAACACGGTGTTCTCAAGGACAAGTCTCCAGCCTCCAGCCATCTGTTGAGACGTTTGGCCATCCACTGATCTTAGGCCAAGCCACCTGACACAAAGAATAATCACCCTTTGAAACATGCTGCTGTTACTAAATACATCTCTGGAACTTACACTGACAGTCAGAAAGCAGATTTTTGAATATTCCCTCTACAAAACATATCTCAGCATTATTTGTATTTTAAAGCAGTTGCCAGTTTTATTTGTAAAAATAAAAAACCAGCTCTGTTCTAGAATCAATCTTTTCTACTTCTCAGGTCTCCTTTCATGTGTGATGTTAGACAGCTAATTAAATTGCAATATCTGAGTACTTACTGGGAAAATAATGTCCTTGATCTAACAATGAACTTGAAAACATATTCCAGTGCTTTCAGAGTTCTGAGGATAGGTTCACATTGCTCCCCTCGGCTGGAAATATCCAAGTATGTCTTCAGAACACTCATTAATTTCCTGAAGTTTAAAAACATTTTTAAAAACAATTTTCACTATTATATTTTAATTACCTTCTTTAGCTTCTTTGGCAGCTCTAAATACATGTTCATGCTTGGTCAAGCACATACAAGAAAACAGACTGAGTGTATTTCTGGATTTATGTTGCACAAATTCTGTCAGTATAAACAAATGAGGAACAAATTCTTAGCTGCACAAGCAAGAGAGAAATCTGAAATCCCAGAAGAGCAGCATGACTTTACACAATCCTGGAAGCACCTTTACAGAAGTTTGTAATACACAAGCACAAGGTATCACAAAATATTCCTTCTGCCTACCTCCACTGAGCAGTGATTAAACACCACTGCATGCTCTAATTAACAGCATGTAAATATAGCATGTAAATAAAGCAGTACACAGCAACATCTGCTTAAATTATTTATTTCATTTAAACACTTCCTTACTCTGTATCTAAGAGCAACTTTTTGCTAAAGACACATCTGGCTACCAAAGAGCAGAAGTTAATCTAAAACTAAGTCCCTTAATTTGTAGTTATGGAATCATCTCAAGTGATTAAAGCAATACTAATGATGTAATATTGATCTTAATGCAGCCATAAGAACTAAGATAAGGGTGGTTGGGGTTTTTTTCCTATATCTCTACAAAAATGGAGACCTGCTGTCTAAACCCTGTCCTAAACAATCCAAGCCAACAACAACTGCCTGTGTAACTAATACACATCCCCAGCCTAACTCACATTTCAGAACCAAAATGCTGTGCTTTCAGCCTCTCAGCCTCCTGGGCATTACATCCATTGTGTGTTTCCATTTGCTCCTTTTTACAGCTTCTCTGAGTTGGAACAATATTTATCCAACTTGTATGTAGGGGTAGTGCATGTTAAGCCCTCTCAGAGCTCTCTAAAAGCCAGGAGAAAGGATGACTCAACAGGAACTGAATAAATAGGTAACAGGTTGGCCAGCCAACCATATCATAACATGGTTATAATATGTCTGGGACACAGTATTTCCTTCCTAGTTAGGAGTTAGGCCACACACACACTTTTTTATTTCATAAATGATTCTGGAACCAGAGTAAATCTTCCATGATGTGCATTGAAACAATAATGCCAAGAAAACACATGATATGGGGAACAATCATAAACATTATTATTTTGCCTCTACCACATTGATTAAGTCACCAGAAACTCCGAGCCAGGTAAGTCTTAGAAATATTTTATGCAAATAAGGCTGTCCTGAGAGGTTCTGTACCCTTCCTTTTCTTCTCTCACAGTACTAAAAAGCATTAAATTGCATGTGCTTATTACTTATGGAGTGAGAGAGGACTGAAGAAGAGCACGTAGTTTGTGCTTGAGCTTTCTGAGCCCATCTGAGCCCACTAATGCTCACTTCCACTTTACTGAGGTGTGAGAAAGGGCTGATTTTGCACTGCTGCCTTTCAGCTTTAGGAAACTCATGGTCTAATGCATGATTTTTGTGACATTTCATGTTGAGTTAGAACTGATGCAAATTCAACACAGACATTGGAAGATATCCCCAGCTATTCCAAACCTTCAGTTCAGGTCTTCCCTGTACTATTCATGTTCCAAATTAAAGTTCTGCTTCAATCTGCCACTCTGTTAAGCTGCCAGAATGAGACATCAGGTATATTAAAAACCCACATCCATCCTCTTAGAGCACATCCCAGAGATCTGCACCAGCTGAAGATGTTACCTTCCTTCATAATTCACTCATTTTATCCTACCATCATCTGCAAAAGCCTATTCTAAATAAAGTAGAAATCCAGGATTAAATTTGGTGTACATCATATCTGCACAGTTTTTACTCTTTTCTGTGAGTCCATGTCTTCCCATCTGGGTGTTGTGTAGAAGCTCCAAAAGTTGAAAACAAATAAATAAATAAAAAACCCACAACAAGTTCATCCATTGGCGTGACCATGTAACAAATACTAAAACTCCATTTCACAGCAGGACAGGTAACAAATACCAAAATTCCAGTTCACTGCACTGAACCCCTTCTGACACAACATCAGACTAAAATGCATACAAAGAGTTGACAGTTCCAAATCAATTCTTTTTCCTTTGAGTTTGCTTGATGTGAAAAAAAATGTGGAAACCTATGTAAATGGGCTAAGGAGAGCTTCAAGCCCTCACCTGAGGCATTTCAACTTAAGGCCAGGGATACAAATGGAGAGGCTTTGCAGCAAAGCATCTTTTGATAAATTTGACAGGATACAGGTGAAGTGCTCAGACACAGCAAAATTCAGGTGACAGATGTGAAATGGCAAAGCATCATTTAACCCCAAATCATTTGCTATGGGTTCATTAATTCCACTTATAATCAAATGTGTCTGAGAGGCAGATAAGCAAACAGCAGCATCAAAACAACAGTCACCATAAATTACATCAGAAAAGTCACAAGCAGGATTTACTTCTTTTACATGATGGTGGAGGTTCAGGAAAAAGGAGAAAGAAGAGAAAACAAACTTACTTGTATGCCAAGGTTGCACTAAAGTGCTGTTGGATATATGCTTCCAAAACAGTGTTAAAGTGCTGAAACTTACGGTCTGCAATGAGGCCTATGATATAGATCTAAACAGACAGAGACACATTTAGCCACATTGCAAACTTAAATATTCACTTTCTTAAAATATTTCTGGTAATTTACTATTTAAGTTTTTAAAGAAATTTGATTTTCAGTCAATGAGTAATATTCCTCTGTTCTATAGAGACTTTAATTCTCTGAACTGAAAAACTTGATAGTTTGTTCAAAATTCTAAGGTTCTTTACTTTGACAAATAAATTCGTTGGTGCTGATTCTTACCAGTGCGTCAAAGACAAGGATGTCATACTCATTACTGTGGGAATGTTCCATCATGATGTTAAACAGGGCATCCAATGTATCCTGGAGAAACTACAGAACATGAAAAGACAAACTGATAACCAATTCAACTTGAAAACCTCACAATAAAATTTTCTGGTAGCAGACTTGGTTTCTCCCAAGTTAGAATTTTACTACCTTTATTGAAGGTTTTAAATTGAGAAAATATTTCCAAGGCTTTAGGCTCTAGTTGCTTTAGTGTTAAGAACCTGCATCCTCAGACACATGAGCAATCAATAATACATGCTTAGCTCAAAGCTTATGGGAAAGATAAAAATGTTATATAAATGACAAAACTTGTTAAAACTACATTCCTTAGTGACACAGATTAGTGGTTGCTATTTTCACATATACATGTTGATTAAAAAGACTTTTCCTGCTTCTGTGGTCTGATTCAAATTCCACACTAAATCAAAGAAAAGTATCTCAGTGACTTGGAACACAAATTTTCCGTTAAAAAAAACACTCCTCCTTCTTCCTCTTTTTTTTTTTTTTTAATTCTTATTCCTTCTCTTCAGAGACATCTAATGTTTATGCTCAAAGGTAATAGTATATGCCATTTTCCAAAATATTAACAACTTTTACACATATACTCATTAAGTTAAGAAAGTGCTTTGTTGGGTATATAGCACTTCTTGGATTTAATATCAGCATATAAATTAATATTAAGAACTGCAAAGAAAGCAGTAGGAATTGTTTGTGGTACTTCAGATAGACAAAAGAAAACAGATTAATAGAGATTGTGGAAAATATTTTATCATTACTATCTTCATCTCCCAGTAGTAATCCTGGATATCCCCCAGCCCAACAATAGCCAATACCAGAGGTCTGAAACTAAAAAGTAGGAGGAAAGCAGTCCAGCCCTGTGAAAGATCCTACCCAGGTCTTGGCTTTCTTGCTCCCTCTAATGAAGGGCTTTGCTCATGTCCTTTGCAAACTAACAAAGGCATTATGTATGAAGGGGCCTGAAGAATAACTATTATTAGAATAAAGATTTAAAGATTTACCTTCACTACTTCCTCTCCATCCACAATCTTCAGCTTTTCCAGATTCTCCTGAAGCAGCTCTGGCTTCATGCGCCACTTCAAGAGACCCAGCAAGCCCACTAACAGAAAACAGATGAACAGACATTAAAATCTAAAATCTGATTTATCAATTTGTGCAAAGGTTTTCCTTCTGAACTCCCACCTGTTTAGAAGGTACATACCATTCTGAGTTAACTTGGTAGAACAAACAAGAGTTGAAATGTAAAATGCATCTCTTGAGCTGACTGAAAGCCCCCCAACAATACTCGAGCTCCTGACTAAGGTTGCTCCCCTGTTTTCTGTGTGCAGACGTGTAGAAGGCAATGTCAAATAAGCACCAGCATCCTCCATTTTTTTACTGTCCCCCTGAAAAACAGCACACCATTCATTACATATTTCACACCACAGGATTTAAAATTAGACTTATTTCATACTTTTGTACTAGAGAAGTAAATAAAACTGAGGTGCAGGAAGGGACTTTGAGGGGTAACACCCCTGGCAGAGTAAAAGCAAGAGCCAATCTCTCATTAAAATGTTAGTGGGTGTGGAACACTGCAGAATATTGAGCATCACCTTGAAGACTGTACACAGGATATAGACAGCATTATTATAATATCTGCACACAACTTCAAAGCAGAAAACAGGCCTGAATAAGGAAAGAATAGCAGCACTATTTTGGTATCCTCATTCTAACTTCATACCTGGACCTTGAACATAAAAGATCAGGGCATGGTAAGATTGTATTTTAAATCAGACAGCATGCTGTAGTAACTAAATGACATAGAATATGTGCTTTTCCGTAGAATGAACAGTACAAAACCAGAGAGCCAACCGAGATTTTTCCCTCCTCTCTTTCATCAACTTCTGTGCCACAACCCCACAGATTTTCTGGGCCTTATCTTAGGATTCCCCAAACAGGAAAGAAGTCTTCGACAAAGACAATAAAAATCATTCTCCTCACTGTTTAAAGAACACAGTGTTTCTTTAACAAAACTCCAGAAAATTTCCCTGATGATGATGTCACTTAAAGCTACAACACCGTGGCTAGATGTAACTCAATTGCAGACCTTTAGTCAACAAATGTGGATGAACAAGGAGCTGCAAAAACCACAATCTAGAAAGACATTTTCATGTTTTGCAGTTTTATCTGGTTCAGTGACTGCAGAGGTGCAGTTTCTACTTCATATCAAAGAGGCAAGGGTAAAAATTGACTATAAGAGATCTAGACAAACAAGAAGCAAAACCTTTATGCAGCAAAACACACAGCAGTATCAACACCTATGATTACATCAGCCTTGCCAAATAATTACGTCCCAAATTTCTGGAAGCAAAATAAAATCTTGACTTCCTCCTTTTGGGACAAGTTAGACAGACAATGGGAAAAAGATGAAGTTTTGATCCAAAAGTCTCTCAAAAAGATCCAATGCCTAAAGACAGTTTAAACTTAGCAGTTTTCAAATTACCTATTTTGAGAGGCCAGGTGTATGACTGCTTTAAACACTTACAGCTTACAATTACTGTTTTTAATACTAGAATAGGCAAGCATATGTCAGAAAATCTGTCTGTTTCTCACAACCATGAAGTAGGTCAACTCCATTTAGCATTTCTCATCCATGCTGTCACTTCAAAGAAATTACTGAGCTGATGCAGAAATGAATTAGGTGGAATTTCACAACCAACATTAGCCACATAGTCCACAATTTTCCTTCTAGTCTCAATATTTTAAATGATAGTTTCAATGAAGAGAAGATAAATAACTATATGCTGCCATTAATTTCTTTTGGCTTGCCTAAGCCACTTTATTTAGTTGCATGCGTCTTACTTGGTATTAATGATACAGCAAATTTGTTTACTGAGAAGAGTGCTGAGAAATAACTTAAGTTTCCTTTGTACTGGAAGGGATTTCTGGTTCTTAGTTCCTGCTAGACATCATTCTCCAAAAGGGCAAATAAAACAAAAGTCAAAACATCTGTTCCCTGCTTCCTTCACAAAGTTAAAGATGCTGTTTCCAGCCAGGACCAAATAAAGCTATTCTTCACACCCAAAATCAAATTGCTGAGACTTTCAATTTTGTACCTGAGGAACTACACAGCAGCTTAAAACAAGCATTTTCCTAAAACTGCATTCCCAGATTATTCATGAGATGAAGATTCCAAGTGGATGAAACACTTCCCATATCCAGCAAGAGGAATGATTCCCACCCAAGTACAGAGCTGCATCACAACTTTGTCTATACCACAGAAGGCCAGAAGCACAAATACCAGTAAAAAGAGTAATCATCTCTCACTGTGCTTGGATAATATCTTTGTGTCATTAAAATGCAGAGCGATGTTTAATGACAATGGAACAGGGTACACCTTTTCATTTTGTTCAGATGGAAAACACAGTATTATCTTTGGTAGAATAATAAAATCAATCTAGCACCAAGCAAATACACAATGCAGTCAAAGGCAACAGTGTGAGAGAGAAAGAGAGAAAGAGAGAGAAAGAGAGAGAGAGAGAAAGAGAGAGAGAGAGAGAGAGAGAGAGAAATCTGAGCCCATACCTTTAGGACTAACAAATCATGGACACCATCATGGAGAGTTGTTCCATCCTCCCTCATTAGTCTTATGTAGGCCATTGCAAAATTCTTTTCTCCCTTATCTTTAGCTGCAAAGCAAAAGACTTTGGGTTGACTACCCATCAATGAATTAAAATTCAGTAAAGTAAAAATTCCCTACTTACACTCCTGAGTGGACCTGTGCCTGAACATGAAGCGCAGATGGATCCTCTGCATGTCCTCAATGGGGACCGCTACCTTCGGTAAAATCAGAACATGAGGAGAGTTATGGGGGGTGGTTTCACATGTAATGAGCCCCTATTTTGGAATAAATAAGCCCCACTTCTTCTGTTTCCATAGTGCCTTTCACAGGCCATTTCAAACTGTTCAACTCGATCACAGAAGGGGAATGGGGGCTGATAAGCAATGATCTGTTAGACTTTGCTCAAAGTCTGGCACGAGCAAAGAAATGAAGCACAGAACCCAGTGACTTAATGCACACAGGTGCTAGAAAACAATCACAGTGCAGTCCTACTGCTCACCCTTTTAACCACAGAAAATGAAGCACCTCTGCATTATGCAACTTCCATATTTCAGATACAGAAGTTAACAACCAATTTATTAAACTGGTGAAAAGGGTATGAAAATTCCAGCAAAATAAATTGATGATATTTTAGTGATTAAATTTAGTGTAAAGCCTGAGGAGAACCACAGAAACTTCCAAGTGCTTTATTCTTAAAGCAGCATACTTCAGGTCAAACATGAAACAAAAAAGACCAGCTGTGTAAGGGAAAGCACAGTTTTTCATATTATCAAGTTTACGGTTCTAAAACTATAAGGACTTGCACACCTTTGTGCACATTCACAACTTCCCTTCACAAATCTTACTGAACAATGCCTTCATATTAATTATGCTTTTCAACAGGATCTGCTGTTAGTGATCCTGTACACAAGATTGAATTATGGAATATTTTTTAAAAGGAACTAATATAATAAGCAATAAACAGAATGGGTCAATGTTTTCAAAACAACAAATAAGCTTCTGCTTGAAATTACACTCCCATTCCCTCCCTGTCCTTCACCATCACAGGTAACACTCCTTAAGGTAATAATTGCAAGCTTGTCATACATGGCTATTTTGTCTTTAAAAAGTCATGCAAGCCTGTAATAGTTTGTAAGAACTGTTTCTGGCAGCTTCTGGGCATTTTCCAATCGCAGAAGTTAAAGCTTGATTAGGAAATTATTAGTGTGTCTCTAAAGACAGTTTTTTCTTTTGAAATCAGAGAGGGGGTTGGCGTTTTCATTTGGGTTTTGGTTTGGTCTTGTTTGTTTTTTAATTGAAGCTTCTCATCTCCATTGTTTCACCAAAATATAACAAATGCAGTATTTCAGTTTTGATGAGCCCTGTTAGGACATAAGGTTATCTAAGATGATCTCATTTGTCTTGCTGAACAAAACCTACACATTACTTTCTAGGCCAAATTTCAAGCCTCAGTGACCATGTATCTCTAATAACTGATGTATGACTAAGGCTTCATGCTTCAGCTGTAGTCAGGGACAAGATGGTTTTTGGAGGAAGCTGACGCTGTGCAACCTTTCTGTGTGAGGCATTAAGTGAAAAAATGAAGTGGGAAGTTTCCACGCCATACCTTCAGTGTCTCCATCCATCGTGGCTGCTTGACCTGGTAGTAAACAACAGATCTGTACTCGCTCACGGGTTTATCCCCAGCTCCCAGGGACACAGCATTCTTACAAAAGGAGGGAACAAACAGTGCTTACTGCCTCGTTCATTTGGGTACATTTTGGAGCAGTTTTGGGTAAATTAATTTGAGCAAAACCAAAAAGTCCCCAGAGAGCCTCCCCTCAGAGTCCCGAGCTGGGAGTTCCACCCCAGCCTTGGGACGCGGCCTCCCCTCATGGGCTACAGCCCCGCCCTCACTGCGGGTTTGATTTGGATATGGCACCATCCAAAGTTAAATAATAATGACAGCACCAACAGAGGGGAAGCACTAACGTGAAGACACTGAATTTTCCAAGCCTCTGAACACAATGGACATAAACATTTACCATAATCTATGGGTACAGCCAGTGTCACTGCGTTTTACAGGGGTCACACGCAGTGGCCTCTAAGAGATGTGTGAAGAACATAAAATTTACTTGATTTCTCCATCTGATAAATTTAAGTAACCAACATGTCATCTCAATTAGTAGAAGAAATACAAAAGGGAAAAAAATTAAAATCTAGCGTCATTATTCTGTTTATTTCTCCATTTATTTTTAAATACTTTCGTCCAGTAGCGTCTCAGAAGTTCTAGGCCACACACCAGAGGTGACTTCCAAACTGGACATTGTAGAGGCACCAACAATAAACAGTTAGAATTTCCCATTCTTTAAAGACTATCTGAATTAGGACAGAGCCAAGTGAAAGATTTGATAAGCTTCAAAACTTGTGGTTTTGCTTAGTGAGTCTGTGAAGACTTGGCCTGCATCTGTCTGATCTGGCTGACTGCAGCTGAGCTGTACATGCAGAGTAAAAGCTACTGCTGGACAGGGAGGCACCAAGATCCTGATACCTGCCAGACATGAAACCAAAGTCCCTGAAGGAAGCAAACATTAAATGCTCTACTGAAGGCACAGATTCAACTAATCCAATCCAGGCTGCACTAACTGCTGCAAAGGTGCAATAATCCTGCTGAAAATCCAGGGAATCTTAAAAAGTCGGCTTCAAACACCAGGATGCCCTGTGATCAGAAGGGTGTGATGCTGGTACCTGAAGATGATTTGTGTGGTCTGGTCAGAGGGATTTAACTGCAGAAAGTAATGTCTCATCTGCCTGAGCAGAGATTTTTCAAGGTTTATGCACCTACTTGTTTGTCACCTCCGTGACATTCACTTGGAACAAAAGTCCTATTCCTTGTAACAGTAAATCAAGGGCTAGCTCTGCAACTGGAACTAGTTTGATACCTGAACAGAACCAACCAGTTCCCTGTGTAGTGAACTCATATCTGTTATGAGAAACATTGATATAAATTCATGGGTTTGAAAGTCTATTGGTTTGGGGTATCTTTATAGGCTAAAAGGAAAAACCAGCCATTTTTTGTCATTACTTGCATTCAACAGAATTTCAATTACTTCCCCAAAATTGTTGCTTAAATATATCCAAGGCATATTACTCACAGAAAGCAGGTATGACATTTCACCTCAAAGACAATGAGACAAATTCACTTTCTCCTAAGATTTGCAGAAATTCTGTATCTGCAGAACTGAGCATGCATAATATTGCAATGCAAGATTTAATGCATAGTAATAGGTTTATTTCTCTAAGGAAAATTTGTGTTTATATGTGATTAGACAGAATACAGAATAGAGTTAACTTCTGTGCATGCAAGTCACGGTCAGTGCTGTCATAAGTACAGGCAGTGTTTTGTAATCCGGGCTACAATTTGTTGTTTGGACCTTAAATATTATGTGGGATTAGAATTTTGTTTACTCAAGCTTTCAACTTACATTTTAAGCAGTTAGTTGCAGTTCATAAACAAGTCATGAACCACAGTGTTCTACTCCATCTTTATTTTATCTCAAGAATGTCTTTATGATTTCACCCTCATGATTCCAACACTATAAAGCTCAGAAAATGACAGGTCAAAAATCCCCCTGAATACCAAATTGGTGATAAACAAACCCTAAGGAAAAGACAAAGGATCTTCAAAATGGGAACAGACAAGCAAAAAGACACTGTAAATATTTATGTTGCATATGTAATTGTTGTCACTAATTTCATTCTTTGCCATGTACTTAATTCAAGCGACAGTGACACAGACTTCCTGGCACAAATCAAGCATTTGTTATGTAGCAGAAATGGTACTTCTAACATTTCAGTGTGCAAATTGCATTCCTCTGGGAATTTTCTCAAGAAAAACCCTAGAGTAAGAATGCAGTAATTGTCAGAATCAGCACTTGTTCCTTGGCACAGCTAAAATAGGTCATTGAATGTTATTCCTTGTTACATTTTTATGCAAGACTTTTATAGGGCCCTAACAGATTTTAATTTTTTAAAAATCATAAAACTTATTTGTCACAAGATGTCACAAGATGACACAAGGAAATTGAGTTTTTGAATAGTGGTGTTTTATTAAATGTGTAAGTTAAGCCTTACATCAAAAATTCAGCTCATGTTTCTATGCCCCTCATTGCAGAAAAAAAAAGAAAACTTACTGGCAACACTTTTCCTTCTTCATCACAGACACACATTATCACTTCCACATTTCTCTGAGTTGTTTTATTGTATTTATCAAAATCTCCATACAGCAATGTAATATATATGTCATTTCTTATATCTCCTAAAAGAGAAATTGAAAGGTTAAAAAGCAATTAAAATGCTCTGAGAGCACAGGATCAGCTGAACTACACATGAGTACCTCACTGTTATCTGTGAAACAGATAAAAATTTATTCTTTTCCATCTGAATTTAAATTTTCAGTTCTTTATCTTTGCTAAGGCAAAACTAGGATGTGAAGAAAAGCAAATGGGAGCGCGGAGTGACTCGATGCAATTCTCGTCCTGCCCCGACACCTGCTGGTGAGGTGGTGGATGATCCCATTAGGAATTTTCCCCAAATACTCAGCTCTCTCTCTGGAGGGAGCTTAATATTTTAATTCTCTCCTCTGAAAGAATTCATATGACTTTTAAAAGGATCGAGATTTTACTTGAGTTGGGGCGAGGGAGGTTTTCGTTGTTTGTTTTTTAAAAAGGAGCCCAACAGACAGTGAGTGATTTCGATTGGAAAAGTATCTTGTCATATATACAAATGAAATCAAGATATTTCACATTGATTTGTTTGTTATTATTAAAGGACAGAAATAACTTACAATAAAAAACAAGGTTCATTTAAAATTCAAGTGACATCCACCATAATCTACTTACAGGATAAGAAAGTTATGTACAAGGAGATAGGTTTATCCCTCACTGTCTGGATTTTATTTTTCCTGTTTAAGTACTAGAAATTACTTTCCAAGGATTTCATTTTTTCATTTTCATTTTATTTTCATTTCATTTTCATTTTATTTTTTTTAATAATTTCACTATTATTTTATATAATAGTGAAATAACATGGCAACAAAACTTACCATGAGTGAATTCTAAAGATCCTCTGAGTTGGCCATTACAGAAATAAGTAAGGCAGCAGCTGATGCTTACTAACATAGGGAACGAGAAGAAATCCCTTCCTATCACAGAACAAAGCACCTCCTACCTGGCATGATTATTTCAGGGAATCCCAGCTTTCTAGCAACAACCGTGGTTCTGTCTACAAGGTGTGGGTAATCCTTTCTAGTCTGGATCACGTCTCCAACCAGCATCTTCACTGTTACCCACAGACCTATGAAGTGCAAAAAAAACCAAAAATGAAAAAACAAACCAAAAAACAAACAAACAAACAAAAAAAAACAAACAAAAAAACCACCAAAACACAACAAAAAAAAAAGGAAAAATTGATTACATTTTTGGTAGGAAAAAAAAAAATCTATCTTCAGATGATTGCCTCTTTTACCCACCAAAACAGGAACAAGAATTCACTTTCCTCACTTCCTGTGGATGAAAGTAAAAATTCTATTATGCAAAACTGTCACTACTAATTTAAATGGCCCCTAAGATTCTGTAACAAACTCATGGTTCCTCAATTCTGGCTTCAAAGCTGACCCACCTCCATAGTGGTACTACAGCTCCAACATAAAATGAAGTTTCACAAAAATATTGTGTTACTTGAAAGAAAAAAATTAAAATGTACTTTACCTTGTCCACCACTGTCTCCTTTTGATGCAGTGATTTTGCTTAGGAGACTGTGCAAAAAGTCATTCTCTGCCACTACCCTGCAAGAGAAACAGCAATGTCTGCTCAGGAATTAAGTGCTAAATGTATCAGACACCATTTAGAACACAAGTGAGTAATGGCCTCAGTCTTTGTAGCATTGCCTGATTGTGATATGTTCAGTATTTTTATTATCTCTCACTCAAGTTGCAGCCCACTCACATTCAGTTGTGTGTACAGTGAAGTGAGAAAGATTCAGTTGACCACCAAGAATGGTGTTTTGTGACAGTGACAATGTGAATGCACTCACCAATGTGCCACTCCAGCTCAGTCCACTTTCCATGACAAAATATCTAGATAAATGAACTTGGAATTTTTATCAGCTGCTTTTGAATTTAGAAACAAATTCACACATAGCAAACATGTTGGGTCAAATTGGAAACAAGTGAAAAAATAAACCAGTGTGTCATGCCTGCATCTTTCAGAATTAAATTTACCCTCCATAATACATAGCAGCAGTTCTATGTAGGACACACAGAGTTATTTCCAGTATTTCCACTGGTATCTCTGCATTTGATCTGTGAGCATCACATTTTTAGGCAGCTACTCTGGCATTTCTTCTGAAGATAGTATATGATAATTCTATTACTTTTTAAAGGAAACAGAGTTTTTACTTAAATTTTTCTCAAATTCTAAACAGAACCAAACTCATAAAATAGTAGTAATCCTTGCTTGTAAATCTCGCTTGTAACTATTTGACTTGGGTCTGTGAAATCAGACATGGTACCAGCTGTCTGAAGGAGCACATTCATGGAATTATTAATTAATTTAATGTGCTCTGGTGCCTCTGCAAGCCTTAAATGCCATTCAAAGTCATACCAAAATAATTAGCACTATTACAACATAAAATTGTTAAAGGAAAACTTTCTTATTCTTTAACCGTTTCATAGATTGTTACAGGAACAGAGATAGATAAATAAATATTTTCTTTCACAGATAAAAAAAGATATCTATGACACTCTTACGGATGAAAGGGAATGAAATACTGCTTCTCTTCATTGCTTTCAGATTTTCCTTTTATGATATCTGTAATATCCATGACTAGAAGAATAAAAGAAAAATCATCAGAACATAGAAGAGCGTTTCAGAAAAGCTTCTCTTATCTATGAACATTGTGCCTCAAGGTAAATGTGGATTTTTCAGCAGCAAGGCTGGGTTTATGGGGCAGAGCATTTTGTGCAAAGCCCACACTAAAAACATGCTGCTGTGGAGTGAGAGGGAGAATTCAGACTAACTTGGGAGTACAAGTATCAGAGCTTTTGGGACATAACCACTGACTTTATTTCATCTGCAAGGGAATCTGTTATTAAATTGGTTCTGTGCTTTCACTCCCACAGCTTGGCACTCTATGAATAATTAGGAAATGAAATTCAAAATCCGATTTCGGACTTGAACTAAAATGTCAATGTAGGTGCAGTGTGTACAGACTTCAAAAAGTACAGAAACCAATTGATAAAGCTGATGGGTATTCTGACATGTCTTGGTAGAGACTTTAATAGTCCAGGGCTGGCAAAAATCACTGATATCCTGATTCAGCCATAGCACAGGAGACACCAGGTACCTGCCACGCCGAAGGGCCGCCGGAGCCCTTGTGTGTATTTCTTGGAGTTACTGTCCCTCAGGTCCATCCTTCCCACTCGCACTATCTGGCAAACTAAATAAATTTTGTCTCTGCTAATGTCTTTATTTCCAAGATCCTAAGGTACAAACAAAAAAGAACCATAGTGTTACTTGGGTAAAAAACAAGTTGTGAAATTGAAACAGGACCTCCAGTAATAAACTGAATCTTAGCAATCACTGTGGGGAAAAAAAAAAGTAAACAAAAGACTCCCCAAACCAAACAACCCCCCAAAAACTCAACAAACAAAAAAATCTGAGCACATCAAAAGGATGAAAAAACTGACAGTTTAAAGTTTGAAAAAAATATAAGGTAAGTAGAATAATAATGATCAAGAGATACAGCAGATAAAACTAAATAAATCAAGTCGTCAAGAAATTCATGGGGCAGCAAAGTGGTCTGAAGAAAGGCCATTGAAGCATTGTCACTGCCCTAAAGAACTTAGTGACTTGTCACCTTGCTCTATTTTTGGGATTACTTCTGCTTCCTTCTTCATCTTGATCACTCTTTATGAGATCTGACAGTGACCACAGAGAAGAGAATTTCACTTGCAAATCCAAAGGGAAGTAAACTGGAAAACACTTACTGTGAACACCACTTTAAGATTGTTGAGCATATCAATTTCCTTTGGAAAGCCTCGACTCCCCCATCTCACCAAGTAGTTCTCACTGTTTGGAAGACAAATATCTCACTGTCAAGGGATTTAGAAATTCTCCCTTTACACAGTACAAAAGTTGCATAACAGACAGTCTGTGGTGATGATTCAAATCTAAGACCAGACTAAAAAGACAAGAAAAACACTATAAAAGTATCAACAGTAAGTTTTAGAAGAGTAACTTGAACATAACACAAATGGGCACCTTTTTTTTGAGGCCACTTGACCATTGTCATAGTGTGTTTGATGGGAATACTCAACAGAATCTTAATCTACTCAGAAATTTATAAGTTTAATTCTTTTTTCACTCCTCCCCCTTCAGCACTTTAATCCAAACACCACAATATTGCCCATCTAGAACAATCTCTCAAATTTGAAATGGGCTCAGGCTTTTCCAAACTTCTGAAATGTTCAGTCCAGGAATTACCTATGAAAATATTTGGAAACTTAGAATTTTTTACCAGCAGACAGCAACAACATCTGTCCATGCTTTGCTTTTGGTTTCATTCCTTTTGTTTACATATTCTTTGCATTATTAGAGCACATTGGAAACTATTTTAGTTCATTTTGGCCAGTTCCATTTGCTACCCTTCTGCAGTCAGAGAAGGAAGCTTTACCTTATAATTGTTGACTTCTGGGGGTCATATAGGGACATAAAGAGCTCTGCATCCTCTCCAATTCGGCAAACAAAATTCCTCACAAACACATACAGGCTGTGGGTGGGGGATGAAGACAGTCGGGAGTACGATGCGTAATCTGGCTGATCCTTTGACTACTCGGGAGGAGGAAAATCAGTTAATAATAACCCATGAATTAAAATGCTCCTATATTACAAGCAGTTTTATATTAAATATATGTAATAGTTAAAATTGAAAAGGAGACCAGGGAGTTGGACTCAGAAATTATCATAATTCTCTTCCACCTTGAACTATTCTATGACTCCCATATTTTAGGCCAGTTCTTCAGCCAGTAGGCAATGATGTAAAGGGGAAATATTCTCCCCACTCTTAAAGAAAAGAGCAAGTATCTAATGTCAGCACAGAGAGAAGCCTACAAGCCTGAAGGAATTTATTTTTGAACGCAGTAGGCTGTAGCAGAAGGCCTATGATCCACATCACAGAGGGGTTGCAGTGTGCTAGAGCAGTAGCAAAATGAAGTCAGTCTCTTTGAAGAGGAGACAAATAACATGCTGAGATCAGGACACAGCTGAGCAGGTTCACTGACTCAAAAATAGGCTCCTGAATTCTTCCTACCTCCCATCTTAACCACCAAGACACAGCTTCTTAACGCTTCTAAACCCATTGTTTGTCTCTATTTTTAAACTAAGTCACCACAGTCTATCACAGACTCCCAAGTTTCATTTTCCTTATATTGTCAGTTAATTACAAGGTGTTTTCCAGTGATTTGTCATGGGTGTTATTGAAGTGTCATGACAAACCAACTATTTTCTCTTTAGTGTTTTCCTTGCTTTTTTACAGTTTACTTTCTCACAAATAGAGAAAAGAACCAAAGAGGCTAACAAATCCTCGCAGAGGTTTAATACTGCAAAAGGTCAAGGAAGTGTAGTCACCTGCTTTGCATTTAAAAAGATTTAATTTATGCACTTGTCAGCTTTGCTTTGGCATATGAACTTCTGGTGTCCAGAAGATTATGCTGAATTCACTGTAGTTCCTCTTCAGTGAGCTTAAATTCTTCAGCTCCATCAGACTAACTAGCAAGCAGCAACACTTAGCAAACAACCAGTGCTTGTGAAAGCAAATTGTGATCAGTGCTGCTTTGCAGCCTGAACTCCAAGTGTGTGATTATTCCCTGTGCAATTCAGACTATTGAGTAGACCAGGGATGGAGTGGAGACATATTTCAATATAGGAGTTCAAGAATGGATTTAGAACCAGCTTCAGACATGAGCTTTGAGCCCAGTCCACAGCCCAAATCCAGCGCACAAATGCAATTCAATTTGAGGCTTAGCCATACTTATAACACAAGACTGTGGATCTACTCTTAAGTCAGAGGAAAAAGTTTCCACCAAATTTTATGGTTCCATCCTTCAACCCTTAGAGGAGTTTTTGTTTGGATTCTAGCAAAGGAAGCATCAAGTTTAGCCAGTCATTCCTACCATTTCCTCCTTAATTCTCTCAGTGATTTTATTAGTTGCTTCTTCATGTGCGTGAAACAGGCTGATAACACTGGTTTTATCTGGATCCAAGATATTTCCATCCTCATCTCTAACTATCAGGTCTAGCTCAAGTACTCTGTGAAAATACAAAAGGCATAATGGTAGGGTTATTTCCTTCCAAATGAAGAAAGCTTAGATATGTAACAAACAAGGAGACACTTAAAGATTTAAAGTTATAAAATTTAAATACATGCAACAATATTTAATGAAGAAAAATTTAACTATACCCCATGATTATTTTTAAGCTGTTATCCAATATTTAGGACTTTTTAGAATTGTCACCAAAGCATTGAAATGCCTCTCACACAAAAAAGATCTGCCCTGTTCAATGACTTCTAGCAGTCTTCATATCTTTTAGCTTCTAACACCCAATGTTTGTAATCAGGATGTTCAGGGTCTTCCTGTTACCTTCTGCTTTTATGTTGCCCCCTCACCATTTCTGTCCCAATACTTAACTCTGCTCTCCTCTGCCCTGCTCTCATACAAATAATGCCTTTTTTCCTGCCACTCTTTTTCCCTCTCCCACAATGACCCCCTCAGCCTCCATTGTCATTTCCCCTTTATTCCTTCTCCACAGTTTGGCAAGTTTCCTTCACAGCACACAACTCAACCCCACAGTTCAGGAGCTTACAAACACTTTCCAGCTTGCAATCCAAATCATTTTAAACATCCCCTTCACCCCTACTCTTCCAAAGGAAGCACTTTACTGTCTCATAATACACAAAGAATGTAAGACTGACAAAACAGAAGTCTGAAAGCAAATGAATTTTTATGTTGTCTTAATCACAGCTGGGCTTCTTTGATTGGAGAACTTCAAAGTAAATTCTGGTTTTGAGTGAGCATTCAGCTCCACACAGGGCAGTAGGATATGTGTATTTCATAGTGTGTTCTGTATGAATGCAATTTATTACAAATTTACGTCTAGATTAAAGTGAACAAGTCAAGAATTTCAAAACACCTTGTGGTCATTTTTTATGTGCAGCCACAGGTAATTGTAGACTTTCAGCTGCACAGAGGCCTTCAGGCCACAACACCACAACAACCACAGTCACTTAAAACAGCAGAACACAGTTTATAAGCAGATTCTAATGCCTGTAAAAACAATACTGTGAAGATTTTCTTACCAAGCTCTCTCTCCCCCTGCCTTATCAGATGGTGGGACACCATTAACCTCACGCAACCCAATTTTTGCCAAAAAGTATCTTGTGTAGCAGTGACTTTTTATTAGCAAGGAGCAGACAAGACATTTTGTCAAGTAACTATTCTGTCCCTGGTAGTTTCACTTCTATTACCAGAACCAGAGCTCTGCCTGGAAATTCCCTAGTGAATGGGGTGTGGGTGTGGATGTGTTTGTTTGCACACTTAGTGCAGTTTGCCAGCATCACTTGTGAGGGTCACTTACTGGTTATAGGCCATGTTTGTGACAGATGGACAAATTTTGGACCCCACATACGCTGGTGATACATGTAAATAGAGGCTGGTTATCTCACCTCAAATCTTCTCAATTGACAAGCTCATGTATTTATAATGAAGAAACAAATCAACATTTTGAAAAAGCATTTTGCTATGAAAAGCCTCATCATAGTGTCCACTATCAGCACAGGAGTTATAGGGAGAAGTCTGAAAAGGAAGAATCTAGATGAACCACACTTTTGAATTCCAACCTGTAAACATGAAAACTTCCTCATCATCTCTTTGGTGCTGTGCTTTAAAATAAATCATGATTTCCAGAAGCAGTGTGGGCCACTTACTTGTTACCATAGTCAATTTTGGATGTGACTTTCTGCTTGAGTTCTTTGAGCTCATCTTTTGGCAAAGTCCCGGACAGAAGCTGTGACCGCCACTCCATCAAGTCACACATCATGGACTGCACCTGCTGGAACCTGGCTTTCTTATTTGCCTGAGAGATAAAAAAACATCAGTGAGTTTCAGGTTTTGAGTTGAAGTGAAACACTGGGCTTGACAACTAAAGGCTACATGTCATATTTAGTTTGAAATGATGGCAGGAACAAGAAGTAGGCAAAATAATGATGTCTCGTCCCACAAATTCTTAAGGACAGAACATCCCACGTGATCATAAAGAAACAACATGAAATTTTGTATCAGGATAGGGAATTATGTTATTTGTGTTTTATTGTGTTGTTTATTGTATTAATTGTGTTGTTTTAAAACTCTTGAACAAATTCTCATCAAGAGAAAACATTACAAAAACTATTAACTTCTGTATGAGATACTGATGGGAACAACAACACTTGATTGTGGTATTAACACATTAAAGAGATAAGTGAGAGCATACACAGAAATTACTAAAGCAGTTCTAATGCCATTCACTGAAAATAAAGCAGGGTTTTCACTGCTGGCTTAATCAAGAAGACTAAAAAGTGGCATGTTTCAGAAAACTACAGCACATTCAAGATCCCTCTGCTCCAACAGAGATAAAGAAAAATCCAGTGGCTGGGATGCTGGAACAGTCAGCACAATTCTTGGCATTGCCAATTGTTAATGGCTACTTGCACCCAGTAACCCCCGAACAACTTCTGTTCTAGCAGTCCAAGAGCACCATGAACCTTTTTCAAATGCATCCCAGTTACCTTTTGTAGTCCTATCTGGAAACTTTTCAACTTTTCATTTTACAATAAAAATTATGAAGAATTTATCATGCAGAGGATACTCCAGGTTAAAACAACACCACCCCTCAGCAATGTCAGCTTTCCCTTTACAGAGCCACAGAATAGTCCAGGCTGGGAGAGACCTTCAGCATGATCCAGTCCAAGGCTGATGGCTGGAGGGGATTTAAAGTCACTAGGCATTTAAAGCCACTGAAGAAAAGCTTAGTGGTGAGAAAGCAGTTTCTTAAATCCACCCAGACCCTGTCCTGAAGGTAGGCACAGACACTAATTTGAACAAGGCCCCAGTGTGCATAAATAGGACTAACAGGTAACAAAGAGCATGTAAAATATCCTACCACATAGAGCTGCTTCCAGATGCTTCCCCATTCCCAGAGAGTGGTGGTAACTTCCTGGACTAAGGGAATCTCAGCAGGTATGACATTTTCTGTAGATCTAGGAAAGAGAATGAAAGATTACACAGAGTGTCTGGTTTCATGGGTGTATATTATACTCACTGTGGGTGGGGTACATAAATGCCTTTAAAGTCATTCTTTAGCAGACATGCTCAATAATGTAATAAAACAGATAAATTCAATACCTTTTCTTTTCAGCAGCAGCTTCCTTGATGTGGATGAAGGATTTAGGAAATATTCCCTGATGAAGGAGAAAAAAATTATAAATCCACACTTATTCTCCAGAAACATTTAGGTGACAATCATGGCTGTGAACATAAACTGTAATATCCAAACTAACTCATGGTTATTTAGCTTTCTGTTGAGATGGATGCATTTCTATTTGACAGACAAATAATAGAATTTTGTCATAGCTCTTCAAATGTAGAGTGCATAGGCATCTTTCTTCTTAAGTAACACCATTTTCCACCCCAGAAAACAGTTCAATTAAATATGGTTTAATAAAATACAATTTAAATGCAGCAAAGAAACATTGTGTCTGTACATCACCTCATATCTATTTTAACTGACCTCTGTAGAAAACAAGTGGGCACCAGGCAAAAAGTTCTAATGTGACTGTCCTTGCTCTACAAAAGCTGAAATGTCTCAAGCCATCCTAAAGGAATGTTTGGCAGTCACTCTGTCCATGACAATCCTCCCCTGAACAGGCAAATCTCACCTTGGTAATTAACTAGATCCTTCCTGGATTCTCTGTTCAATAACTCACATATGGTACTTCAAGTACCACAATAATTCAATAACATATGTGCTACTTTACAAAGCCTTTCTCTGAATTAGATTGCAGCTTTTATAACCATTTCCTTTTAAGCACTGGATCTTAATCAAAACACAATTCCCACTTATCACTTCCACATTTTTTTTTCATTAAGATTGAAGTTCAAAAAAGTCCATGAAGAAGCAAAGTAAAAGTAGAAGGTCCCAGTAATGGTAAATTTAGTGATATCTTCATACATGAAATTAATAATACTTCTTAAAGCATGTTATGCATGATGATCTTGAAGCCCTTCAGCAATATTAGGAATTAATTAAGAATTAGTTAAAAGGAAGTGGTTAGTTCCGGTAAATATTTTCCCTTTTTACTTTTAGGCTAAATTTTAATCTATAAAAATAGAAATGTTATGTAGAATAAATGGTTATAACATTTTCAGTCAAAAGAAATGTCACAGTAATTAAAACACAGGTGCAGGGTTTTAATACGTTTGCATGCTGCTCCCTAGAAAATCTTATACCAAGAAGAAGTTACAAACAAAAATGCTTTCCTTCTAGAAAAGTGCTGTTGAAACTAAGAAGTAATTTTCTTGCTACCTAACTCAGGAGTCATCATACCCAGGGTAAAAACTTTTCCTCTGTGGCTTTCCATTTTCAGGTCTAAGCATATTGACTTTTAAAAAATCTATTATGATTTTTGTACATTAGATATATTTAAGAACTTAAGCCTCATAGATATTGTTTGTAACCTAAAGAATCCTTGGGAAAAGTACAGAAACAACATCTAGCAGCAAATTGAGTCAAAATTCAATTGAAATGGTGGCTTCAACAGTTGTTAACCTAAAGGCACAGTCATTTCTTCTTCATTGATCTGCTTTTCCCAGCCCTCACTTCTATTTACCAGCATTGTCCAGGATGAATGCTGATCATTTTATTCATCTTGAAAGGAAAGAGTGGAACGAGCTGACTTGAGAGATCAGAACTATCTAGGCAGAAATTTCAAAACCCACTTTGTGGGCTGACCTCTTCAGAACAGTCTCATAGGAATGGAGAACGTGGTCTTACCTCTGCTCCTTTGTACCTCACTAGGTAACCCCTGTACCAACCTAAAAGGGAGAAAAATCACTTGGTATCACAAAAAACCCATGCATTACAAAGCACACAATAAAGGAATGGGGTTTATTTCACGTAAAAAACACTTAGCATAGTATTTGTGAAAATGAATAGTTACTACAAACATACAGAGCGTCAAGTGAGTAGCAGGGATTATATTAAGCATGACTTGCATATTATCAAATATGATTATATTGTCTGCTTCCAAGCCTTGCACAGTAAGTACAGATAATTGTACACAGAATTTAACACCCCATGCTCACATTAAAAAGGCAGAATAAGATATTTGTTCTGCAAAGTGATAAGTGCACACCCTTAAATATCTGTGTTAGCCACAATCCCCCATGGTCCTGGGTAGCCCATGAAGCTCTTACTGTTCTAGGCCCAGTATTAATCCAGTGCAGCACATGGGTGTTACAGATCCATTTTCCTTCCATGTGATAAGGTTAAGTCATTTTTTGTGCCCTGAGAAACGATGGCTTTTGGACACAACCATAATAAGCAGCTTCTTGGCGTAAATGCAAATTGGAATGTCAAGAAAACTCAGGGCCATTATTGGGCTCCTGCTGCATTTGTAGCTAGAAAACTCTTCTGAAAGGCAGGAGTGCAGAGCTGCAGCAGTGGTAAGTTAAAAATTAATTCAGGCTTTGTTCCATCTATTCCAGGGTTAAATCTCAATACACTGCAAAAACCATAAAAAGCAGAGTTCAATGTTGCTAAATAAGATCAGGGGCCACATCCACTGTGCATACACCCCATCATGAAAAATCACCTGCACAGCAACAAAGTTTAACTGTGTTGAATATTACATTTTTCATCCACAGAAAGAATTTATGACCAAAAGCAGACATTTTCTAATTGTAATTTCATGAGCAGGTATGATCTCTTTGCCATCATCCTTTCTCTCACAGGTGTTGCAGCCATGCAAGCAAAGCATAAACTAATAAAAATAAATCCCAAATGCCAAACAGCACTGTCAGAAAGGCAATGCTAAAAGTCACAGGATGATTGCTGACCTCAAAGACAGACTCAGGACAGATTTTTGTTAGGTTGTTCTGCAGTGCAATTTTTTTCCCTCAGTGTTTTATCAACAATAAAATTCCATCTTACTGCTGAAACTGAATTATTTGCACATAGTCTCAATTTACAACCAAGTGTGTAAAATTGGTTTCATCCCATTTGCTGTGACAGCACATATGTGTTCTGTGCATAAATTTTGTGCATGCAAAATCAACTAAAACAGGACATAAAAGGAGCACAGGAAGAATCCTGTCACCGTTGGTTACTCGCCAGCTGCAGCTGGCAGCATATTTTGAAGATATCTGATAAAAAATGAACTTCACTCCCACACTGAGAAAGATTCCACTTCTTCATTGACAAACATATTTCATAAAGCAAGGCATGACAGAGCATATCAAGGGCAGGGGATTCAGAAGAGACTTTTATACAAAAAATAACCCCGTAAGGTCAGCACTCCACTCCCTAGGCTGGGCTGACAACAAACTGACCCCAGGAATCCAAAGCCTGAAATGCTATTTCTGCAACTAACAGACAGCACAGGGATGAGGAGGTTCCTGGTTTGTGTGTGTGTGTTTTATTCTTAGCCAAAATGTTTAGAATAGAGGATTAAAGAATTACTTTTTTAGAAGAGGACAAATCACTGTGACTCTGTTGACTTCTGAGTGACATCAATGTTTTCACTGATGCTTAAAGATATTGAATTAATCTTACAAACAGAAGAGAAACATTTATGTTTTTGTGCTTCAGTATGTTGTAAACATGGTTTTTCAGGTGCTCCTCCCTCAAATCCTTTGTTGTTTCCGGACAAAACAACCTAGAGCTCTGTGTGGTGGAACGGGCTGGGCTCAAACAGCCTCCAAGCCTTTGCAGCCTTGTGCCCACAGCACACCAGGTGTCTCAACACTGAGCTGCCTCTGCCACTGTGCACTGCAGCCACTGGCCTCTCTTTAACATAACTGCAGTTAGTAAGACACACGTTCTATCAAAAGAAGTAGGTTGAAGAAGATAATTTTACAATATATTTTTCAAAGCTTTAAGCAATTTGTAATTTTTTAAAAAACTCTTGACCTGGTCAAATAGAAAATAAATCACTCTTGCAGTGACATTTGCAGATGCCTAAATGCTGAGTTAGTAGTAATAACTCCACTCTCCTTGCTTTATACTAATGGGAACCTCAGCATCTCTGTCAGATTTACAGAGAATCAGTGGGATTGGGAAGGTAGTGTCTGTCCATCATGCACAACTTGACTTGGAGTTCTGCTGCTTAACATGTTCAATATTTTGGATGGCTTTCAGAACTGTTTCTATCATCCTGACACTCAGATTCCTTTAACTGGCTTTCCTCATTATACAACAGGATGATGAGGCCGCTCAATATCTCCTAGCAAGAAATATTTCATTTAGAGGCTAAAAGTGTACTCCTTTAAATGTTAAATCAAATTTAATGCAACTTCCCTGAGGTATATCACAAGCTGGCACAAACTTCACGAACTCTACATTCACCTTGATGACTTCCTCATTTGGTAAAGGCATCCCAAAAAACCACATGTACTGTAATATGTCTAATTTTGGCTCTTCTGCAAAGATTAGGTTCTTCCCCAAAATACACCACCACCACAAAAAAATAAAGGAATTAGAAAGCTACTGATGTAATACAAGGAACTGCTGTGAGGTGAAAGGATTATGTTATTCACAAAGAAATGGAAAATGTGACTTACCTTCACAGGACTCCAGGATATGGACCACATCACCAATCTGTAGAGATAGCTGTGGTATCCCTGTGCCTTTGAAATTGTATATAGCTGGAAAATTAAAGGATGAAAACAACATTTTTCTATACAGCCACACAGCACAGTGAAACTGAAATCCACACGTGGTTATTAAGGTTTGGATACTGAGATCAATACACCAGGCTAGACAAACAGAACTATAATTCTATCAAGAAGCTCCGTTTGTCAGCATTAAATAATCTCTATTCTCGTGAGAATGGAAAGGGGGTGAAAAGGGCCAGTGCTGAAAGCAAAAACCAAACAAAAGAACCCCCCAGAAAACCCAGCAAGCACGGGGACACCAGCTATTGATCAGCCCTGCTCTGCACAGGATTTAGGAGCCCTGTTTAGATGCAGGTCTTTGATAAATACACAGTCACAGTGCTGGGGAATTGTTTATCTACTGGCCCAAGGATTTAAGCACACAGTTTACAGAAATTTATTGCTACTGGTATGAAAGGTCACAGAGATGCCTGTGAAAACTGAATTTACTGAATTCTCTCCTGGGTTTAGATGCTTTAATTTAACATGAAACTGTGTTTCATATGGAAACAGAACTAAAGTTCAAAATTTTCTGTATTCTCTGTATGACTCTGAAAAGAACACAGAAGCAGTGGATTTTGAAACAGTTCTAATCAGAAATTTATCTGCATGTGGTTAAGAAACACAAGCATTTCAAAGAGAACTCAAGAAAATGAGCTCTTCACCAGTTATGTTCCAGGGCTGCAGGATGTGGGCTCCTATGGTAACCATGCCTCTGTAAGTTTTTTTCTTCACTGGCTTGGTTAAAAAATTCTACAACAGCATTACAGCAGAAGAGATTATTAAAGCTGCAGTCACAGAGGGAAACTGATAAAATACAAAGAGCTGAAACCCCAATTTAGCTGTGCAGGTGGGAGCAGCTGCTGAAGGTGAGCCCAGGTGTGCAGGAAAGGTTTTGGACAGCAGAGCTCTGCCTTGGCTGCTGGCAGTGCCCCCATCCAGCAACCAAACCTGAAAGATTTTGGATGAGGGAAAGCTGATCTGTAAGGCAGAGTTTACTTTCAGCATCTCCCTGCTCTCCTGTTGCTCCCCTCTCCAGGTTTCTAAAGCAGAATATTCATCTTGGCTAGTCCAACATGTATAATGACACATTTTATTTAAATATTTTACTTATTTTACTAAAATTATTAAAGTCTCAAGATAAATTGCCTTCCAGGAAAATGCCTGGAGTAGGAGTGTAGAGCTAAATAGATTCATCCTCTTCACTTTACAAGTATTCCATAAATTATGTGTCTTGTTTCTTTTGCCATCATTTTATTTGTTATATTTCTGGAACAGAAATTAGAAGGAATTCCAGATTGAGGAGGCTTACTGAACCAAGAATAAATTCTTGTTTTTGTTGACATAAAGAGGTTCTCAGCAGCTCCTTCTCCTGAGAGGGGAGAGCAAGACTTGAATCATTCAACGTATGGGGAGCAGTAAAAGAAATATAACTTTGAAGTGAGACTCTGCTGCTCAGATTCAGCCATTTACTCAAAAGAATGTTGAAAACACTTCCTCAGAGCTGCCTTAGCCCAACACAAAATTGAGATTACGTGGTATAGTACATGTGTAATTCTATTTTGACTGGTCTCTTTTCCAGAAGTGGAGGGTGGCAAACAACCCTGCAAAGTTGTTATGACATTTCAAGATACATTTCCCTAGAGTGTTTGGGAGGTGGGGGGATGTGGGGACATTGCCGTGCTCTTGTCCTATCTTCCTGAAAAGTCCATGGACATCAAGATTACTGTTGATCAGTAAATACTTTAGATTTCAAAATATGCACTGCTCTACTTAGTTGTAGCTGTCTCAAAATATAGATGCAAATGACTGAGTCATATATTTACACTGCATTTCAGTTTTGCTCTCTTAAAACTTCATTAATAGCCCTGAATGTATCGAAAGGTGCAGTAACAAACTGGCAAAGGAAGTGGCTGTATCAGCTTAGATATTTCTAAATGAGTAAGTGGAAACTTAACAAGAGATACTTTACTTTTTGTTTGGTAGGATAAGTTTAAAAAATCCCTGTACAAAGTTTTGGGCTATAGACTGATCTACCAAACCACATCCCAAACCACCTTGCAAAAAAATGTAACAAATAATCCAACATCAGCAACTACATCCACAGGTCTTATCTACAGCACCAGCCAGCTTGATCATCACACCTGCTTTTCTTTTAATTATTAACTGTGAATAAAGATTTGACTGTTATATCCAGTTATTATGTTTTCTGTCAGGTGTAAGTGATGTCATTTCCCTTACAAACTGGGAAATGTATTTGTGAGTGTCACCTCAGAGCCCACCAGCCAAAAGCTGGCTTCCCTTTCCTCCACCCTCTTACAAGATCCTCAGGGTTGTTGTGTCCACAAACACCTTTAACTCATTATTCTCTTCAAAAACAGTATATGAAAACCCCAGGAGGAATTCAAGTATTTTTGGTGGGATACTCACAACAGATTGATGGCTTTTTTAAAAATAAACTCTTCAGTGAGTACAAATAAAAGCCCTTTCAAATCACTCTGAAGACCTCTCCTGCTACTCCTCTTCCTGGCATCCTGCATCCCAGCCATAAATACAAAATGAGTCACCATCCTTCAGGGACAGAAGTGACCTGCTTGAAGGCCCCAGCATTCACTCCAAATCCTAACAGCAATTAGTGACCTCAGGAGCTGCTGAAATCATGGCAATAAGATTAGAGGGAGAGATTTGGATGGCAGCTGCCCTACCCAGCCCCAGGATGAGTGTCGCCGGCAGCAGTGGATCTGCACACAGATGCTGCAGGATCCCCCCAGGATGGCACAGAAAATGCCCAGAAACTCCAATTTTACGGCAGTGTTCCTAAATAGGGACTTTACAGTTCACTGAAAACACAGTTGGAAGATTTTCCCCTGAATGAGCAAAGAAGGAAAACCATCTCTTCAGAGCTCACCATAACCTCTGTGGTGATTTGATGGCACACACACGACTCAGCAAACAAACAAACAGCCCAGGGCAAACCCCTGGGATTCTCAGCTCCCTTGGAAGCAGAGCTGGAGGCCAGCACACCACAACATCAATATTTCTCAGAGGTGGAAATGCCAGCTCAGAGTGCTGACAGAGCCAGCCTTCCAAACCGAGCCCTGTTCAAGCCCAGGCTGGTTTGAATTGTCCCTCAGGAGTGGGAGCAGCTCCCATCGTGTCCCTGAGGAGTGCCCAGAGGATCCTTTCCTGTCCAGGCAAACACAACCTGCTGCAAACACAGTGACTCTCAGCACTTCTGGGGGGTTTTGTATCAGCCTCACACCCAGAGCTTGAGCAAAGACATCTTCCAGGGTCCATCTCAGCAGGAAACACTGAGGGAAATCCCTCTGCTCCCACTGAACTCCCTCTCACCTACTGCAGCCAGAGTGCTGGGTCTGATACACATTCTCCCCACCAGATAAACACATGAGTGCACTCTTGTACAGATGGCTGTGGAGACAGAAAACAGTTAACCTGTCCTAATTTAAATTGCATGTCCTCCTCAAATTAGAAAATGGCCAGCAGAAAAAAAATAAACCAAAACAAAAACCCCTCATACTGTGCACCTTGTTAGGGAGCTTTCACACACAAAACACTCTAGAAGAGTCACAATATCCCAGGTAGCAGAACCCCTTCCTCAATAAACTACATTTCCTCACTGTTAAACCCCATACACTTACCATTTTCATGATTAATCTGTAAGCTACTGCAAGGTGGGAATGGTAAGCGAGGAAAATGCCACAGCCTGCAACGCTGAAGCCATTTATTATCCCAATAGTCTTACGTGTCTTTGCTGCCTGTCTTCCTTCACATGCAGTCCCTGATCTTTATAAAAAAATACAAGCATTACACTGTTTCATTTTGAGACCTTACTGTAACAAGCCACGTTTCAGGTTGTTTTCTGTCGCTACTTTTCCACTCTTACACAGAATTTAAAAAAAAAAATCTAAGGTATTGCTGAACCAGCTCCTAATTTCACTTCACTACAATAGAAGGAAAATTTGGTATGATTTTGATGCAATAACTCATGATGTGTTCTGTATATTCAAACAATTACTAATTAATAGGCTCAGCAAGCACCCTGTTTTATTTTTTAAATATGCAGCTCCACTTTTATGAGTAGTCAAGTACCCATAAAAGATCAGTTCTTGGTGTTCAGTTACAATTTTATCCCAATGAGAACAGAGTGAAATTATTCAGCAAGGAGACAGATAAACCCCAGGTGAAAATGTTATACAGTCCCAACAGGATTTCTTGACTTCTGGAAAGAAACCCGGAAAAAATGTGTCCCAGTATTCCAAGTTAAGGATGTCCCCCTAAAATCTCACAGAGCAAGTGTGCCTTAATATCCACAACATGGCCACAGCTCTAAGACAGGTCAGAAACTTGTCCTAAACCCCTGGGGTTGTTAGAAGCTGATTAAATTTATTGCAAATCATGCTCAAAAGGTAACTCTGCAGTTCTAAGGTAATGAGAGAAAACAACTGAATACAGATTTCCTTCCTTGCTCACCCATGGGGCCAGATGGAGGTTTTAGCTGACCTGAGCTACTTATTTTCCTTCTTAAACACGATAAAACCAGGATGGATTATAAGAACCAGGAAACTCTAACATACCAAACCAGTCATACAGAGATGTTGTCTCTGACTCTTTACCTTCTCAGATAAAATTGTAGCACAGCCATTTTTCTTAGAACTCTTCATGAAGAACAGAGTATTTAGCTGTGATTTTTCCTTTTCATGAAGGACCATGGATAAAAATATTATTTCCCCAGCTTTTGCTGTTTCCTAAGGAGCTGGAGCAGTTTGTTGGGTTCAGAGGGTGCATTTTATAGAGGAAACCTACCCTGAAGAAAGCTCTGCTCCCTTACACCTCAATCTGTTCAGATTTCAGAGATGTAGAATAATTTCAGAGGATTTCAGCAGATGAAATCAGAGAAGCCAGTCTCAGCCCTGTGTACTCGGGCTGAGCATGTGCTTTTCTACACCTTCAAAGAAGTCATCCACTCCTCCCCATAATTTTGCTTCAAAAGGACAAACATTCATTTTCAGATTCAGCAGAACAGGAGTAAAATCTGATGCTTTAGTTTAGAATGCCAACATAATATTCCACCAGTTTGTAACTTTGCTCAAAGTCTGAGCAGATGGCAAAGACTTTCCATCAGGAAACTGCCACCCAAAGCCACCAGCCTGCCATGACTGTCCCATCCTGTCCTGTCCATAGGAATAACACAAATTTATGCTGGGAATGCTGCAAGACTAAGAACAAGTTTCATGTGTGAAATCAGGATTGTATTTTCCTAGTACAAAGCTGAGTACCTGCTACCTGGACTACTCCATTTTTAGTTAAGTAAAACACAAAAGTGGGCACAACAGACTGCAATTTACCATAACCAAGGGATGGTGAGATCTTCCAGATCCACCCTGCAGTGTACTCTGCTCATCCAAAGCAGGATGGGCCCAATATTCTCAGACTGAAACTCTGCTCATCAGCAGAAACTGAAGGCATCAGGCACGCTTCCAATAAGAGACTTGAAAATTCAGTGTGAGGTTTGTAATCAGAGACTTAAACCCAAAGATTTTCAAAACCACAGAAGACAAAATAGCCCTACATGTTCAAAAAGCTTCTGGTGTGTATTATTCCAAAAGCTCATCAACTTTCACAGAATTTATGACTCAGAAGACTCAGTTTGCTCATTTTTCTTATTTCCCTCAGACACAGGAGGCATGCTTACACAGACTGTAAATTCAAAAACCTCTTCATTTGTGACCATAGTTGTCAATATCCCTTGTTCAGGCCTCACTATTCCATGAGTTTCATTTACTTGAAATTTGGCAACCACAGTATTTTCCTGAGAATTTCTAAGAATATAAATTTATTTAATTTCTGGGACAGGAGAGCCAGTGATGGTGGCACATGCTTGATTGATTGGTTTAATTATTCTGGGTGCAAGAGTCTCCCATTTTTTCCTCACCAACATATATAATGAAATATATTTGGTTTCCAAGATAGAGCAAAATAAACTGTGAGCCAACAGTTTGGCTAAGAAAAGGAACTTCTGGGTATAAACTAAAGGTTGTTGAATTTGTACTCATCTATTAAATTCTAGCAATTGTGCAAAAACAGAGACAGAATTGTCTTACTGAAGAAAATCTACCATAAGCCACACGTATGCCCACTTATTGGTATTCTAATATTGTTGGGAAGTCCATTTGATTGTTGTTTATTTTGCTTTGTGACACACTAAACCACAGGCACCACTACAACTGTGATGTTTACATACAAATAAAAGGAGCCTTGTAAGGTGTTTAATGGAAAACCCTTCTTTAACCCAGGACATGGACTTGGCAGCACTCTCAGCACACTGCAGAACACAGCGTGCCCAGATTGTCTCTCACACCAAACTCTGCTCACAGTGAGAGCACAGGGGAGCAAGCAGAGGGGAAAGGAAATAGCAGAAGGTCTGCAGTGTCAGTACTTCCCAGTGACCTACTCTAGAGTAAATGGTACTGTTTTGGACATTAAAACAAACATTGCTGGACTGTCATTAGTTTTTGAAAGACTGCATTTCACAAGATGGTTTTTTACTGTGTGAGGTTTGTTGCACCTTTCAAATACCATAGAGACTACTACAAGTGCAAAAATTATGTGCTTTCCACTATCTGTAAAATTGAAACAGAAAATATTGACACTTTTTTTGTAATGTAAACTGCCATCAGAACAGGCTACTTCCATTTTGCAGTTCTGCTACTGCTGGACATGGACCTTGAACAACACATTATTTTCCTCTTGTTACTTTCTTGGTGTTACATTTTATTTCATGAAGCCAGTTGGGTTTTTAATGTATATCACAAAAAACTTAAAATGAAAAAATTCTTTTAGAAGCATTTAGAAGATTAATAACTAAGTAGCAGCATGTATTGTTCAAGTGCTTTTGCTTTGATTCCTACTTGTTTAAGGCTTTTTTAAAACAGCAATTCTGCCTATCATACAAGTTAACATCATTCATTTAAAGATTACTTTCCTTCCAAAAAGTAGAACTTACCAACTCAGACACAGATTTCTTCTGTAGCACTGACCATAAGTGACAATCTTGCAGAAGCAGCTGTAGGATTCCCCTTCCCCTACATTTGTTGCCCATAACTTCTGGCCACTGCACATCATACAACACATTATTTATTCAGTCTGCTTCTAACTCACCAAGGTGGGAGAAGCTGCGTTACTGTCCAAGTGGGAAAGCTGACTCTAGCGTACTTCACACAGTTCTGTTTGAAAGGTCAACACTTTGTGCAAATGTGACCCTTTCAGTTAATCCCCCTGGTGAAGTGGACGGTGTTAACCCATCACACCAGAGAAAGCACCTGCCCACATCCTGCCCAGCAGACAGAAAGACAATGCTCAAACGGCAGCTCCCTGAGCTACTTACCCACGCCACTCTTCTCTGTCTTGTGCCATCTTGCCATGGCACGTGAATCCGAGCAGCTCCCAGGGATGGCCACCCCAGGAGCCCAGGGTTTGGGGGATGCAGAGCTGGAGGGGGTGACCAAGGCAGGCCCCGGAAGCGCCGTGGCTCCCCAGCCCTGGGACGAGCAGGCGGCCGCGAGGGCTCTGTGAGATCTGCAGCTTCTCCGAGCTTCCTTCCTCTTTTCTCAGCTCGAGATACCGTGCCCCTGTCATGGGGGAGGGGAATCCCAGCCTGGGTGTTTCTCTTGCACCGTGTCAGCTGTGAACACAGAAGCACAAAAGGACCAAACCCACGCCAGGACTGTGTGGCACCACCCCTGGACTTCAGGTTGGCTGCAGTGACCATTTCTGACCATGACTTAGGTCAGTGCAGGACACCAGACCAGCACCAGGCTGGAGGGGTTTGACTTCAGAGGATGCTACATCTTAAAAACTCTGCTCTTCTAACCTGCCCTCAAACTCGGATTTGTGCTCTTCATGTCACCTCTCTAAAGAGAAACAGAGTGAAGAGAGAGAAGACAAAGCCACATTTCAAACCACACCCATTGTTTTAAATTTCTATCATTTTATGTTTGGAGGAAGAAGTAGGAGACTCTCTCTCTTGTCTAAACAAAGCAGTACTTTCTTCAAGACTTATTGTCAATACAAAACTGCCAAAAGCAATTTTTAGTATATTTCCAGCCTGTGCTTCCACACAGGCAGCTGTGGGAGCCAGCTTGGGTGAGGACATCTTGGATGTGCAAAGAACCAAGCCAAGTTGTTTGAAATGTGGATGAAGGACAACATACTGAATTGAAGGCAGTATGTCACCTTAAAGCAGTCTGTGCTTTACATATAGTTTAGAGTTAAAAAAACCCAAACAAAATCCTTGCAACATTTACTGTTTGTTTGATCTTCTGCTTAGTACAACAAATTCAGTTGACAATCCTGTCCTCTGGATATTCCACTGCAGTTTAGCAATCATTGTTTATCCAAACTGTTTAACACTTCCATGCTACATCCAGCTCCTGATTTTTGATAACCATCTCTTCTGGTTTTGATAACACACGACATCTCATTTCTCGATTTTAACTAGCAACCATGTGGAGCACAGACTGCCAGTCTCTCTCCTTTGCATGTGGAATTCTGATACATACTTCTACAGGAAAATCACTTTAACCTTTACCACAGATTTGCTTGAATTGGTCTAATCTTAACCATACTAGCTTAGAAAAGGATTCAGCTCCTTACTCTCCCCTAAAATAACATTCAAAGTCAAGTTGTGTTTACTAAAGTGGGCTAAATTCCCAGCAGCTCCCATTATCTTTATTTACAGACAACAAGCTTCATCTAAAAGTTCTTAATCTTTTCTGTCCCTGGAAAATCCACTTTAAATTGTTATTCTGTCAAAAACAGATTTTGAGGCTGAACAATCTCATCTTTCAGTTCACTCTGGGTTTTGAGCAGTAACTTCCTAACCCGTGGTAATTATCTTCCTCACTCCTCCCAATCCCTGTTGCAGCAAATCTCCTCTTCCCATTCACTACTTGGCTTAAAGGTTACCTTGGTTTTGTTTTGTTGTTCTACCTTGCTCTTGCTTATTGTGTTCCCTGTAAAGCAACAGCCCAGAGGAAAACTGCTCCTTTCTAGCACTCATTTACAAACCTGCTTCTCCATGGATGTCTAGTATACCTAGTTAATACTATTTTCCTTTGAAAGTAAATGATCTAAAGATGTAAATGATATAAAGAAAGTAAATGATATAAAGAAATTTCACCTGCAAACTGGGATCCAATTTGTAACACTTTTCTGATGGCCTGATGTGATTCTGCAGAGCACAGCACAAAGGGACAGGGCTCTGGCCAGAGCTCACATCCCCTCTTGTACCCTCTGGACTCACCCCAAAAGCAAACTCGAGGGCCAAAACTCCCACAGGAATTGCTGCCTCCCACTGCCACCCCCTTCCCCTCTCCAGCTCTCAGCACAGCTGCTGGAACTCCCTCCTGGGCAGACTCCCACGATGATGTTTTGCAGCCCCTCAGCCACTGGAACCCACTGCCACTTGATCTCACTCAGCTCCCTCCTTGTCTGGCTGGGGCTGAAAAATCCCCACCTCTAACTCCTAATGAATGCATTGGGGAACCAAATCCTCCCTTAGCTGCAAGAGGAAAGTGCACACACAGTAACCCTAAAATCCTGTTCTTACAGCAGAGAACAAACCCCAACACAGGTCTAAGGAATTAAGGTAGACAACAGTCCCTTTGTCTGTGGATCATTTCATTCCAAGTTGGTTTATTTGTGCTGTTACTTCCATATTGATATTCCACAGAAAAAGTGGGCAGAGTCATCAGCCTCACATATCTCACCATTTCTTCCTTGAATCTTTTTCAGGACAGAAGGCTTTTTAAGAAAAATAGAAAATTCCTTGTTTCCCTGAAAGATGAAACTCTCTGTGGAGGAAGTTCACAAGAAAAACTTACCTTTCGGGGGCTGGGGACAAGCAGAAGAGAGACAGTTCTTGCTTCCTTCAATATTGCTATCAGTTCCAGAAAAAAAGACTTTGTAAGATGATGACTAGCTAACCACCCATTTTTTAGCTAAGCTAATTTCCATTATAAAGAATTTGAGCAGAACACAGAAGTTGCATTTAACTGCCTCTAAATTCTATTTTATGGCAAGATCTGTGAGCACAGTTGCAGAAAAGCAACTGATGAGACAAACCAGAGGCAAATGAGAAAGCACAGCAAGAACTGTCATGCACAGTACCTTAAGTGTGTTACAGCAAACCCAAAGCCTGGACCCCAGCCACATTGCCCCACCTGCACTCCTGCAGGAGGATGTGTAAACACAAATCCACTGCATAAGATGGTAAAGGCTGCACACTCCAAGTGGACTCCAGCAGCAGAGACTGTAAAGCAGCCCCTGGGGGTAATTAGATAATCCTAATCAGTTTCATTTGTTTGTTGAAATGACATCCCAGTTTTGTTTGTCACATAAATTAACAAGTTATTTCAACCTAGAAAAATTTTAGAAATGCCACATGCCCAGCAGCTCAACATAAACTATAACATAAATCAAAACACAATTAACATATAATTAACTGTCTTAGTAGACAATCTACAGCTCAGTACTGCAATTTAAGCACATTAGCCAATGTCAACTTACCACAGGTTCTCCTCTAAGTAGAGCAATCACCACCTCAGTTGTTCTAGGCTATTTGTATCTCACAGCAGTGACAGTAAACAAATGTAACTTTCATCATTTGCATAATAAAGGATTTGTTTCTAACATTTTGTAGCATAAAAAAACCAGGATTTCTTCAACATAACATCATTTAAGTTCACATGTCAAAGCCAAGAAGAGCAAGAACTATTTCATGGCTGTACATTTGCTGTCAGTATTAATACTTTAGTAAAACTTAACAAGATTTTCTCAGTTTATGTAGCTTCATTAACAACAGACTGAAAAACTCAGCTACATGGCAAATTTCTTACATCAGTGAAGTGACAAAATCTGATTCTATGACACAGATTTCTGATTATTTTGTTCAGAGGTAGCAGCCACTGGGCTGCGCCTAAACAGAAATGTGCAGAAATGCTCTGATAACAAGATGGAGCTGCCTGGAAAGGGAGAAGATGTGGTCATTTAAGGTGACCTTCCCACCTTTGTAGTCACTTCTGCTGTGATCAGAATTCACTTTTTGTTGAGCTAAGTGACTGGTGAGCTAAAGTCACCAGAGTCAACAAAATCCCAGGCACCACTTCAGACCTGGCAGAACTGTAAACAAACCAGGGGGTTGCAGATTGCTCCCCAATGTATTCTGTTCCATGATGTATCTAAAAAGAGGTCTTAAAGAACTTTCACCTTAATTACTGAGTCTTTTACTTAGAAACTGGCTAATCCATTCACCAGAGGGAGCTCAAACTGTAGTACCATGACTCAAATGGAGTAATCCAACTCCCACACAAATACCTAGCTAAAAAGGTCTCCTCAGAATTTTTCTGCAGGAACTTCAGGAAGTTACAGAATTGTCTCCTAAAAACATGACACAGAGCACCTGCATTACACTTTCTTATCATTTATTGAGAGGTATTTTTTTTTAAACAAAAAGTTCTACAAAAGACATCACCTTCATTTAAAAAATGGATACATGTTTCTTCTCAAATACAATACAGGCTACATTTTATAAAGAAAGAAATAAACCTTTATTTTAATTAATAGTACAAATACAAGAATCCATAGAATTTCAAACAATGACCAACAAAACACATGAGTGATTCACGTGCACTTTTGCAAACAGGACAGCCTGAAAGTTGAAAAGTAACACTTTAGGAGTAAAAATATTAAGAATTCTGAATCTGGAAACTGGAAGAAATTTAAGAGCACATCACTTAGTTGAGTTCTCCATCAACCCTGTCTAGTTTGTCTTACCATATAGTAAAACCTCTGTTAGCCAGAACTTCTCCTCCACAACAGCCCTGTGCTTCAAAGAAAGAGCAATGAATGTGTTTAGAGAATTTGCCAAGAGTGGAGGCCACACTTCAGGTCAAGTGCAGGGAACACAAGAGGTGCCCTCAGGGAAGGCATCAAAAGTGCAGCTCTGCCAGGCAATCACCCTTCATAACAGCAGGCAGATCAATATTCAAGTCAGCAACCTGTGCACTGATGTGAGACAGAGTTCACTCAGCAGCTCCTGCTGAAGCAGGACCCCAGACTGTCCAGGCTCCCTGCAGAAGTGACTCACTGCTGAGCACACTGAGTTTCAGAACTTGCCTTAGAAGATACATACAATGTGGAATGTTTTTTCTTCTGTGTTTTCTTCTCTGTTGAGACTTTAGTTTCTCTCTTATCTTCTTCTGTAGTTTCAAATCTGGATTCAGCTGTTAACCTATAGGCAAAGCAACCATTCTAAATACATATTTAATTAATATAAACCAGGACTAAAATAAGAATTTTAGGCAAAATCAACAAGCCAGCTGGCAAACAAGACCATCCATATACAGAGACAGAGCAAGCACAGTTTAAGAAGAAAATGAGACTAAACCAAAGCATTTTTATATCAGTCCTAATCACATTTCATCACTTAAAGCTTCCCCCCATCTCAGCTGCTGAAATGTTTGTAAGAAAGGTTATTGAATATGTGAAGTGGCTGAGATCAGCCTTCAGAAACACCAGTGACTGTGTCATGCACAGAAAGGAGATCCAGACCCCAAAAGCACAACTCCAGGTGAAAAGTCTGAGCAACATCATACAACTAGGATGAAATCAAACTTCTTGCTTCTACACCACCAAAAACCTACCCTTAAAATATGCTCCCTTCAACCTTGTTCAACACAACTATGGCCTCTAGCTTAGTGCATGAGTATCTTAAGCTGGAGGAAGATTTATTTTCAGGCTCTAAATGATATCATTTGTCTACTGACAGGTTTTAATTCTGCTATGAATGTGAATAAAACTGTCTCATTGCTGTTAAAAAGATAATTCTGAAATCAAAACATCAGATTGTGCTCAGATGCCTAAATCTTGTTTTTAATTTAATGAACATGCAAACATGCTATTAGAACAATTGATGAATAGTGATATTTTACCCAACCAAATTAACCACAGCCCATTGACTGTTACACATGATTATTTTCACAAAGAAAGAAATTATGGAAAATGAAGTTCCAAATTAAACATCACTTTATATAAAAACACAAACTCTACACTCATTTATCAGCACATACATTAAACAATTCTCTGGTGACCTTGTGGATTTTCAGTGGTCTCAGGAGCCCCCAGTGAGCAACCCACACCATGCACAGCTGCTTTCAGTGATGTTTTTCCCAACACAAAATAGCTGCTACTCAGTTGTTAGAGACTTCTTTGCAATACAGAAAGGTGCAGCTGAACATGAGGACTATGAAAGGAGCTGTAACAAAAAAATTTGGGGAAATTCAGGTACAGATTCACACTGCTGTCAAAGCATGATGCATTGCAGGCTTTGTGAATGTTATTCCCTATAAGCACTGTCTCAACTGGCTGAAGAAAATCAGGCTCTGCAGTGCACCTCCTCTAGACCAGGGTTTGCTCCACCATGTGCTTTGCATTAAGGCCACATCTGTAACTGATGGCTGAGCACCTTCAGTCCATGGTCACCTTCACTTTGAGTTGGACAAATCCTTATGTGGTTACAGGTAGAAGGAATTATTCAGTGGGAAAAAGTGTTCTCAGTAGTCATCATGTGGTTTGCACTCCCCCAGCAGCTGCAGTTGGGGATGGAGAATTTCTGTCCATGAACCTATTCCTATGGTAGATTCCCTTCATTTGTCCCTCCCACTCTCTGCCTGTAACAACCCCTGTCCAAGGCCACCAAAACCACTATTCTAGTGGCCAAAACTGCCAACAGAGTCCCTATAAACAAGCAGAAAGAACTCAAACCAGAAGAAAAAATAAAAACCACATTCATTTAAGTTATGTCCCACAGCAGCACAAGTGGATTTATACACAATATTGCCCTTTTATGGTATTATATAATTCTTTTAGCCTGGCAATCACAATCACCCTGTGCCTCTTGGGGAGGAGGAGATAGAAGCCAGGACTGAGGGAGTGAAGCTGAGCCTGGGAAGCAGGGCTGGGGCAGTTTTCTTTCTTTCTTTCATTCTCACTGCCCCACTGTCTTCAACTGGCAGGGAGTTAATCTTCCCCAAATCTGGTTTGCCCCCGACCTCTGCCATCTTTACCCACAAACTTTTTCCATCCAATGCTCTCATTTGTCCTACAGAAGAGAGGAAGGAGCAGCTGATGTGCAGCTGGCAGCAAGCTGAGGTTCACCCCACAGCCCTCAGACCCCTGTCGTGGTTCATCAGGTGTCAGCACAGGGCATGGATCAGAAAGGACAGACAGTGGGTAAACACTTCAAGCAAATGCTGGTGAAATCATGACATGATTCAAACTTTGACTCTACAGACCAAAACTGAGATCTAACTGGGGCTCCTTCTACCTGTGTAAGGAAGATGAACCTGTTTCATCAGGTGGAGCTTTACTTCCCAAGGCTGAGGGCTGTGCCCGAAACCCCAAAGAGTATTATTAGTTTATCCAGATCTCCTGCAGAGCCAAATGGCCACAGGCAATTGGACAAAGCCCAAGTGAAGTAGATTTGGTGTATGCAATCCAAGTAAATAATTTAAGGGAGCAAATAAGCTCTTAGACATCCACGCTCTTCTTTAGATCAAACTCAGGCAAACAACCTCAAATCTCAATGCAATATAAACTGTGCAGCAAGGGCTAGAGTCTGCTATTTCAGTTTAAGAAGAGGAGAAAACAATTTCAACAGAGAAATGTTTATTTCTATTGACCAGTTAGTTGGCCAAACAAAAGATATCACTGCACATAACCTTTGTATTGCCAGAATTCCAGTATGCATTATGAAGTAACAATCATCACCTGAATATTTTAATCTGTACTCTCAACACTCTCATGTCATAACCTGATCAGTGCCACCACTTAATGAGCTATTCCAGTGCTGGCTGTAGCCCTCTGGAAGGACAGAGGTGCCCTGCACACACAGGTGTTGGCTGAGATTATCCAGCTGTACCTGCTTAAATCTCCTCAGCAAGGAAGTCTCTTCATACATGGGAGTTTGTCACCTCTACAAGCACAGCCAGATCACTTCTGACCACTTCCTCATTGCCTCTTGGGCTGAGATGACAAATTCAAACCCCACTTTCTAGAAATAAAGTTTGTAGCCCTTTCACAGCTAAAGTGGCTCTGCTGTCCCCAATTCCTGGGCCAATGTCAGAGCTCCACTAATTAGTGCACAAAACCAATCCCCAGAGACCACAACAGCCTTTTCAGCTGCAGCATCACATTTTAGTTAACACAAGGTGAAACACTGACAATTATCCACCCTTATCTTTTCCTCCCACAAACTCTCCCTTTTCAGTCCCCACTCCTGATCAATTTGCCAATATTTTCTGTACCCAAGGTTCAGCCACATCCATCACAGAACAGTCCAGAGATTCTTTCAGTGTTTAGAAATCCAGCTTCTCAAATACTCAGACTTTAACATGACTTCCTATTTTATAGCACATCATAGCAGATCAGGGGTAAGTAAATCCTTAATGTTAGCTTAGTATCATCACCTGGGGTTTTAGTAGTTCATTAACACAATCAGAAACAAACAACTTTCTGCCTGATTTGCGTTTTACAGACTCATAGTATCACCAAAAAAAAGGTTAACAGCTTATATGGAGGTTTGTGGTTTTTATTTTTCAAATATTTTTCATCTTTTGTTCCTTATTTGAACCAACAGCAATGAGTACAAGACTAGAAACCTCCCTCTGAACTACGGTTTCATCTTCCTCTTCCACTTTTTCTACTCTCTCTGCTTTCCAGCATCAACCCCATAAATAATTTCCACTCCTCACCCCCTCTCCAGTAGGTTTCCCCCTTCAGTTCCCATAAACTATTTCCAACAGTTTCCTGTAAGCAGACATTATATCTTCTTTTCCCAAAGCAATATGAAGCAGTAAGTTAAACTTTTCATATCAGGTTACATTCTGCCTGTTCCTTTATGTGTAGAGAACACTCTCAAAACCCAACACCATCACTAAATTATCCCAATCTTTCCTCTCCACTTTCATCCACATCTGACCTTCCTGATCTTCCCTCCTCACTAACAATCCCACATTTTAACACAGCTGCTAAAACTGCTGTTTCTGCTGTATTCTCTCCACAGTTTAAGAAGACTGCAGTACATGGCTACTTGAAATTTGTTAATTATATCCATGCAACCTTGAGTAATTGATCCAAGAGCCAAAGAATCAATCCAATTACCCTAAATGCCATTAAATTTGGCTATTTCTTCTACCAGATATTAGGAAGTTGCAAGCCCAAAACCTCTGGACTAGCCTAGACTTTTTTTCTACCCTCAAACACTTCAATATGCATTTACAAAGAATAAAAAGAGAATACAAAAAGCAATAGTTGAAAAAGTAGAAAATCAAAGTCAGCATTGTTTTCACCAGGATAAAAAACTTGGAGATAATGACTGTTCTCAGTTACTTTTTGCTAGACGATAAAGTAACTTCAATTCTCAGTTCAGGGGAAAAATTTCATCTTATTTTGGCAGTTGTGTTTCCAGCTATTGTGCATCCAGACCATGCATTTCACTTGTCTGACAACATAGATAGCTAATTAATTCTCTATTATCTTGTACAATGAAAGTTAACACAATTCAGGTGAATAATTACTTACATAATTTTTAGGCTTTTAGCTAAATCTGAAAGTTGCTGGGGGCTGAAATTAGGTATGAAACTGGAGCATGATTCCAGCTGCCTTTATTACCTTGAGCTGTAACACAGCTGTGTGGCAGTTTTGAGGGGACCAAGAACACAAAGTTTCTGATGCTGGAGCAAACCAAATGAGCTGTCATGCTACCTGCACACCTTAAATGTCTTCAAGCAACAGGAAAGTTATTTCAGAGACTGTTTCAAGAGTCTTTTCTATTAGTCAGTGTTTTAGTCCTTCTAAAAGGCAGTGAGAGGTTGAGCGTGGGCAGCCGGAGCTGAGGAATGACACTGCATGCAACACTGAGAAAATAGATAAAGCAGTGGAGAGCACAGTTCATGCAGCGAAAGAAAAGAGATGCAGGTCTGTGCTGATTGCCTTGAGCAGAGACAGAAGCTGACACTGACCTGGGGACAGCTGGAGCCGAGGAATTGTTTCCACTTCTGCTATTTGAAGTAAAGGTGATGTGATTCTCATCTTGAATTTTAACTCTCTTTCTTTCTCTTTCAGGTTCAACAATGTTTCGTATTGCCTGGAGAGCTGTATGCAGTGGGGATGCTTGGATAGGCTGTCTTTTTGGAGAAGCATCACTTTGCTCAAGGTTCCTGGTAGTCATCTTTTTCCCTTCCTTACTTGGCAATTGAGTGAGAGCAGTTTCTTTCACTGGAGTATTTTTGCTGTCAAAGTATTCACAAGTCATGTTCACTGGAATTCTCTCCCTCTTCTTTTTAACTTTAGAACCCTTAAGTAATTCTGCAGGAAAAAATGGAATATACTTTTTGTACAAAAGAGAAGCTGGAGATGACTTGTTCCCCAACATATTCATAATAAAAGTAAGAATATTTCGCATGACTAAAGAGCTTGGAATAATTCTTAATGGACAATTTATATCCCTTAAAGAATGTTTCTTCATATAATCTGATCATCACAACAGAAGTTAGCTTGAAAAAGAGACATCTTTCTCCTCATCTACTATGTCTTTTCACCAAGGCTTTAAATTAAATGCTCTGAACTGCAGGTTGCTGAGGTAGGCTTCCACAAATAACAGTTTAAAGATAAATCCTTTGGGTGTGGACAAAAAGAACTTGCCTATCTCGTTCCCCATTCATTGAATCTCAGAATGGTTTAAAGTTGGAAGAGACCTTAAAGCCCACCTCATTCCCACCCCCTGCTATGGGCAGGGACGCCTTCCACTATATCCCAGGGTGCTCCAAGCCCCATCCAACCTGGCCTCGGACACTCCAGGAATGAGGCAGCCACAGCTTCTCTGGGCACCCTGAGCCAGGGCCTCATCACCCTCACAGGGAGGCTTCTTCCTAATATCTCACATAAACTTGCTCTCAGTTTAAATAGAATCCTCTTCCTCCACAGCTCCCTTGCTTTGCACATACTCAGGCATCAGCTGTTTGTCAGGTGGGTCTCCCTAGTCAAAATTTAATCTAACTTGAGCTAGTGAACTGTTTTCCTGTAAATGCTTTGCACCTTATTCTTACCAGCTGCCTACACCCCGAGAGCTGAGGCTTTCCATCACCACAAAGACATTGCTGCTATTATGGGAAACACCTGAGATTTGATCTCACCCACTTGAGTCTGGTTATCTACCTGCGCTCTATGAAGCCCCTGAACACTGCCATTTTTAACTGTAAAACTGCATTCTTTAGTCTCCTCCAGTCAGTGTTCACATATTCAAGCGAGGTCTTGAGCAAGGCAGTGCTCTTCTACTTCAGTTCAGCAGATTTTGGATCAGGTTAATTCAGAAAGTCAGCTATTTAAGCATTAAATTCTGGAACTAAACCAATGTCTTCCTGTTTAATGTCATTCCATTTCTAAAGGCTGAGAAAATCAGAAATTTATATTTTCCCAGACAGAAAAGAAGTATTTACCTTCAGGTTCATATTTCATTTTCAGCTCATCCAGCATAACCCGCAGGTTCATATTCTCACTCTGACAAGCTTGCAAATGCCTCTCATTTGTGAAGAGCTTCCTTTCAAATTCCAGGACCCTTTGGCTCTCATACAGAGCTTTCATTCTCTGCAGAGATAGCTCATTTTTCAGTGTTTCAGTTTCCTTGCTGGGATGGCAGGAAAATGATAAAATCAGTCACACTTTGATTAGAGTTTTTTTCTTTTAGTAAAGCAACAATTAAGCACTCAACTTCATCTTAAACTGGTATTTAGTAGGAAATTGGTATTAGTAAGAAAAATCAAGCTTTTTTGTCCTATAAAATATTTTGAGTGTTATTATCTCACTTTTTATAAGAGAAATAAACATACACAGCCTAAAGACTAAGACTTTTCATACAGTTTTCTTACAGATTAACTTTTAATTGATTCAAGGTCTCAATTGCCCTGTATTAGGAGTATTAACAACATTTCTGGAAGAAAGTAATAATCATAAACAGTATTTCTGCTGTTATCTTTTAAACCATAAATGAAACTACAAAAAAAAACAACACTCAGTCCTATAATGAAGTCAGGTTGGTTCCACAGCATTAGAAAATGCAACAGGAACAAAACCCATCTGCACATGCAGTCAGTGCATACAAACAGTAACAAAAAAGGGAGGATAAAAACAAGTACCTAGAAGATAACACTGCCAGAACCAGGGCCTCAGGCTGGAAGCACTTACTTTGAGTTGTCAAGTTTAATTTGTAGTAAATCCGCATAGTAACCATTTTCGGAATCGCTTCCTTTCGCGCCATTAGCGGGTCTGGACTCCTCCATATTCTCATATAAACTCTGATAAAGAACAAGTGTCAGCTTGTCAAGCAGTGACCTTTCAGAAGCACATTAGCTTAGTTCTTAGGAGACATTTTCTATGCATCCTGATGGTGAAGCCTCATCATAGAGGGATTTAAAGACAAGATAAAACTCAGCTGCTCTGAGTACTTTCTCATTTGTTACAACTGTCAAATAGCACTAATACTGACAGTTCTCTCTCATCCACTGAAAAAAGGAAAAAAATGTCAGTTATCTCAACTCCAGAAGGTTTGCAAGCAGCACTGCAGAACAGCTTTCTTGCTTTTTACTTGAAAATACAAGGTATTTAGTTAACCCACAGGGAATTTTTCTCAGCATTTATTTCTAGGCTTCAGCAGCTGGACCCCAGAGGAATACCAGCCATGCTAATCAACAGTCAAAATCTCAAAATCAATTACGTATTTCAGATGAGGAAGCTGGTTCTTAGTAAAGATGTTATAAATGCAACATCATGTGACACTGGGGTTTTTGTTTGGTGTTTTTTTTCTGAACAAGCAGTACTCAAATTTAATCCTGTCCCAGAGACCTCCCCAGACCTCTGTCAGTCACTGCCTACAGATACTTTTGGTGGTTATTGGAATCAATCATTCAATTTCCCAACACTACTTATTTATGGCCTAGAGACAGAAATTAAGTACAGATCAAGCTTAAACATGACAAAACTGGTAAAACAATCAGGCTTCCTCAATTATTGCTAAAATGGGTTAAGCCTGGCTTCACACCAGGTTATTGGTGTGATAAATAAATACAGAATACAGGAGGCTATTCTGGAAAGCACAGTCCTACTGCACAAGCAAATACACCTCAGTTTGCATTCCAAAGCTCTGATAAGAAAGGACCAAACAAGTACAGAAACATGCAGGAATCAAGAAAGGCTCCTGTTTTTCACTCTGGAAACACACAAACATCAGCAGCATTACACTGGTGTATAGAGAAATCCTCATGTGTTTCTCACTTTCCAGAATACTGACAAGATGTTTTCATGTTGCATAAGAGCAATGAAAGAACTGCTTTACAAGGATAATTAAGCACATCAGTTTTGTTAGAAAAGAGCATGCTTCAGCTGCAAAGTTAAGCCACACCAAGAAAATAAATATCCAGGAAATTCAATAGAGCTGAGACACTGAAGGCTAAAGCCTAAGCACACACAGTAGAAGTGTCAAATGACTACACCTTCCCAGAGAAAAATTGGATGTCACAGCTCAGTGAGCTTTGACCAAGTAACTGAATTTAAATGCTAGAAGTAACTATAAACAATATGAAGGTGCTTCACACGGGACAAAAAATTGTTTCTTCAACCCAGGTGTTGGGTGGGGTATAATTTTCTGCTTCTCTGAACTTGAGGAGACTAATATTCTCCAGCTGCAAAATAAAATTCAGGTCAAATAAAGATATGAGTCAGCTTTTGTATCCCTTTTCAAACCCAAGTATGGACTTCAGATAGTTTTCATAATTCTTCTTGTTTTCATGTTTTAGCTTCCAATTACAATTTTCTACTTAATTAAAAACCACATACCTTAAATTTTTCCAGCTGCCTCACTTTCATAAGAAGATCTTCTATTTCACCATTCTTTTGCTCTAACATGGACTGTAAGCGTTCCAGCTGATCAAACTCTGCCTGGGAGCCTTTCAGCTGCAGCAGTGTAGCCATTTGCAGCTGGAAAAAAGGAAAAAACTATTTACAACAAGTACTGGGATTAGTGACTGAAAATCCCAGCCTTTTACACAAAACTGTTTGGGCACTCAAGCCTTGTAATTCTAAACCTGAATATAGAAGAGCACTGGATGCTTGAACTCAGTCTCCATGACATAATCCTAGCAATTATCACCACAGACAGCCCAAGGCATGAGGACAGCTGAGATCTCAGTGAGCAGTGCAGTCCTGAGGTGTCCCACTCACCTCTGTACTGGCTGAGGAGCACACAAACACTCTGCCAAGGACACACACAACATTCCACATCCACACCATCAGCACCAAGACAGCCAGAAGCCAGTCTCAGTCCAGACTGATTTGTCAGAGCTGAAATGCACCTTGAGAACCCACTTAGGAAAATCCACAAGCTTAACCCCTCATTTTTTCAGTTCTGCTTTTCAGTTATAACACCACCATGTTTGCCTTCTGCAATATTAACCCAAGAATTTCAGTTTTTTCTGCTTCTCCAATGGAATACATCCTTTCAGAAAAAGAACACCCTCTGTCATTATAAAGGAGAAGTTATAAAAATCTTACATTTACAGCAATATTTCTGTTGGTGTTAATATTGAAGTACAAGGGTCTTAATACATTCAGTTACAGGTGATACATCAGACATTTAAACAACAAGAAACAGAATAAATTAAAGACTCCACAAGGTGTTAGTGAAAACTGAGGCATTTTTATCAGTCTACTCAGTATGGATTAGGTAACACTGGGAGAAATCACAGGGAAAGGATCAAGTGAAAAAATTAGATTACAGAGGGAAAGTGAGAAGAGCATTTACCCTATAGAATCTCTTATGTCAGGTAAAGGGTATTGATGATTCTGTGCACAAATTAGAGCTAATGAAAGATTCAATCATCTCTTCAAAGCTTCTACAGGATATAGAGGGAGGAAAAATTGTAAACTCCACCTCACTGGCTGACTAAAACGACCCTCACAGCTCCCAAGCATAGACACCCAACCTTTTTCCCTTTTCCCTTAAAAGCTCTCCTGCTAACTGTCAGACTTGCAAATTGCAGCTGATCTACATAACAAGGAACTTAAAGAAATTGGAAAGGATGCTCTGGACTAGGAAGAATACACTAGAGATGGGAAAGCTTTCCCAGGAGTGCTGTGTACATTCTGTTCAGGAGTCAGATCCTCAGGATTTACCACTAATTACCACAGAGTGAGATTCTTCAACCAAAGATGCAACAGCAGTTACCTCTCCTGTGGGTAAGCAGGAGTGGAGTGGAGAGATCAGCTAAACTCAGACTGAGCTTTAACTGGCAGCATCACAGCGCAGCACAACACAGAGAGGATGCTAACAGGGACTTAAGACAGCAGCTTAAGCAAAACAGCTGTACTAACAAACTACTCATCTCCAACACTATCAGAAAAAAATTAGAAAAAAATTCCAAATAAAAGCATTAAGTACTAATACAGGGATACCAATTTGCCTCCATTTTTGGTACTTTTGGTATTAGGTGTCTTACACCATTCAATCAGTATGACTGACTCACCCCATATCACAAAGAGAAAATTTCCAAAGGAACTGATCCTACCCAATGACTTTCCTCACTCAAACCTTTGCTGTATCAGTAGGGTTTTTCTTCTCCTTTAAGACCATTGTTTGAACTATTTTCAACCTACTCCACAAAATCTAGGTAATACAAACCTTCAGTGCAACTCATGATAATCACTCCTGATGTTTAAGCACTCTCCTCAAACTGCATGACCAAGTAGTTGATCAAAATCAAAGGATCCACTTTAGCATTGGAAAAATCATGAGACCAACATGAAAACAGTTGGCAGCTCTGCAGCATCCCCTTGACATTGTTTTGTAAATCAGCTTCTGCTAACTAGTCCACAACGATATTAACCAATAGGCTCCCATCCTACAGCAGTGGAGTTTAACTTAAAGAGTTATGGAAGTTATGACTTATTCTTACATCAAAAACAGGGAAAAGCAAGAAGAAAAAATATGGACAAAGACAATAAAGCAACACAGAGGTAGAAAAACCCAAACCTCTACACTGTGATGGTGGTCAAAGCCTATCTTTTTCTTTATGCTCATTCCTGACAATCACAGTTAATGTACAAATACCTGATTCATGTAGTACAAAAATTAGACAAGAAAAGAAAAAACAATTACCAAGACAAACTGAATGCTAGACTGACTGACAGGAGTTGTGTTTTACTTTTATCCATTAAACAACTACTGCCAAAGTGAGCAAACATGGTGCCTTCACTGTAACATGGATGCTGTTGGACCATAGGAGTCAAACAGCACAACATCATCTCACTTGTTTTTTCTCCCATTTCCCTCCCCACAGACTACTGCACCATACTTTAAAGATAACAAATCCCCTGGCCTGTGCAGTAAAGCAGTGCCTTATCAGACCCAAGGACACTCTGGAGTATTACAGGAATCATCCTACCTTCATTCTTTGCAATTGTTCTCTACTGAATGCATGCTGTTTTTGTAGGGACTGATATTTTACTTTCACACTGATCAGCTGTCGTTCCATTTCTGCCCTACGGTCCTCCACCTACAGAACATTGTGAACAATTATTACTGTGAAATCACAACACTTGCTGTCACTTGGGTGATGAGTTTGAGAAGGACATGCTGCCTAGCAATTGGTAGTCGGTCTGCAAACACTGCTTTTCCAGCAACAGTTCTTGAAAATACAGGCTACTGTTTTTGCCCTGTGATAGAAGTGAATAGACAGTGCCACTGAAGCCCAATCAGTGAAATGCAACAGATTTGTCTTCTGTTCTTCTGATATCAAAATAAAGTAACATTTCATATGCTTCAGTGTTGCTGTAGAATAGTTTTATCCACTGGCAACAGAACAAACAGTTTAAAATAATCTGAACTGTTTCCCAAGTTCACCCACCCCCTGGATGCTGCCATGAAACGTAATGCTCCCTATGCATTTAACTCTTACTCAAAAGCTAATTCCAAAACCCTCCCAAAAAGCTCAAACATCCAGACATTTTCAGGAAGTATGTAAGGCAGCTTTTACCACAGCTGTTAATATTTCACGTACTGTCTTCTACATTAAAGATTAATTTATCAGCTGAACACAAAATCAAGAGCCGCAGACAGAACCATCACGAACCCTCAGTCACAACTTTTGACATGATAGTCAGATAACTTGAAGTGATTCCATTAAATTTACTAACTCCTTATCTTCAGAGAGAGCATGAAATGGCTTTCCACATGTCAGATCAACACTGAAGTAATTTTTGAGGAATAGAGATACATGCTGGCCAGATCAAGTGCAGATACTCCCATATTTTCAATACAATATAAGAAAGAAAACTGAAAATACTTCTCAGGCATCTGTTGCATAGCTGTACCTCAGCAAAGAGAGAATTGCCTTTACTTGTAGGGTCCAAAGATTGTTGCACTGCATGATCCAGCTGAACCCGAAGCTCCTGATTAGCCTCATGAGCTTTCTAGATTAAAGCAAAGAGGATATTGGTCATTTAAGCATCTGATGTACTGCACACACAAATTTAATCAGATAGCCTTAACTCTTTTTGACTTCCTATACTTTAGCAGAGATTCTATTGTACTGAAGTCCTTAACTGTACATACAGTTCTAGTAAGTAAGAGACAAAAGAATTTCATTTCACTAAAACATTTAATATTCCACTTGTTCTTCAGGACAAGAGCACAACTAAAAGCCTTTAAGGATAAGCTTTGATGTTTGTCAACTGGATTAATGATACTCAGATCACTCTCCTAGTTGTTTTTATCAGTGACAAATGCTCTACTTCCCAGTACAAGATTCTCCAAGGCATTCAGAAGGAACTTGAAATAAAAAGGAGAATTCTGCCAGTGACCTGTGAGAAGGTCCCCAAGAGGCAGAACAGTGCCATGCAAAAGTTCTCCTTTCACAGCTGCCACAAAACAAGGCCAACAGAGAGCTTTTACCACCAGGCAACACCAGACATGACCAACCATTATCCTTCTCTTTCCCCTCTCGCTAACAACTCCTCAAAACTCCTACTTCACCAAAAATCTGGCAACACACCTTGTGTAATTTGGGGCTTATCTACCACTGTGAAGTAAAATTAAGACAATACCTCTAATGCATTGCAGTAAAAGACAACTTCTTTTTCCCTCTCTTCTTTCTCCCCCTGCAGCCGCTCCAGTTGGTTACGTAAGTTACTGTTCACAAGCTCTAACTGTTCTTTACTGCACTGCAGCTCATTCAGCTTTTCTTCATCATTGGCCTAAACAAACAAAAAACAAGCATTAAATGAAAAATATTTAAAACAACTGGAAGACAAGCAGGCCTAAGTAAACCAGAAACATTTGTTAGTAGTAATTAGTTTTAATACAAAATACTATCTTGGAGAGGGTATTAAAGCCTGGCTATTAAGGCTGTTACTTTTTGCTGTGCACATCGTCTGAATAAAAGTCAATCCTAACATGGCACTGTAGACAGCACACCTAAAAATGAAATGAGCAAAAGGGCAGAATTTCATCTTCAACTAGGTTACACTGCAAATTCAGTGCTACTCACACACCTTCTGGCTCTGGAGTTCAGTGAGCTCTATCTGCAGGCTGAGCATTTCTGAAGACATGGTCTCATGGACACGCTCAGACATCATGTGCAGTTCCTCTGATTTGGCAGCAATTATTTCCTTCTGATGCTCCACTTTTTGTCTCAGTTGTTTCTCTGAGAGTCGGGTTTCATCCAGTTCTGCTTTCAGGTTCTCCAACTTAAAAACAGTTGATAACTAACTAGTATCATTTCATGGTAAATTCTTGAAAAGCACAATACTTCTGACTGCTCCAATTACAGAAAATATCTTGGAAACACAAAAGTAGCTTTTAAAAATAAGCACTGAAATTGAATGTAATTCATAAGTGACTACACAGATATTTTTTAAAAACCAACCAAACAAGCTACTACACATAATAACTATTTATTATTCCTTTTGGTAGTTAAGAGTGCAATTATAAGTTAAGCAAATAGTATCTAAAATGTATTAACAATCTTCTAGCTGTATATTAGTTATCAAACCTTGTTTTTAAGGTCACTGATTTCTTGTCCATAGGCTCTGTCAAGCTGCTCTTTCTGCTTATCCAGTTGCACATTTTGCTGTTGCTTAAGAGAATCACACTCAAAATTCAAGCTTTCCAACATTCGATTCTTGAGTTCAATTTCTCTCTGAAGTGTGTATTTCTCTTGTTCAAATTTCTGAAAGAAATGACACACTAATAAATCTAGATGTAATTATACACTGTTCCCTAAGCATTTATGAAAAAGCACAGGCTTAGAACCAAGATGCTTGTAGCTCATTTAGTCTTTTGTTGGGAGTGCCAATTAGAGAGTTGTAATATCCATGTTTTAAAAAAATAAAAATAACTGCCCTAAAACGTTATGATTTATATATGGTGTGCTTATAATTTGATTGTGAAATATTCTCTTCTTCATGGAAACTCTGTATTTCTTTGCACCCAACATGAAAGTGTGGGTATCTCTTCTGCAAGTGTCATAAATTTAGCTAGTTTATATGTCCTTTCTAACACTACAGAACCCAATTATGTTAAAAATTACTACAGTCCATCAAGCAGAACAGATGAGTTCAATAATTTTTTTAAGACAGCTAAATTGTCTGTTTCATAATAAATCCCATCAACTCTTCCAGACTAAAGAATAATTTTTTAAACAGCTTCTATCTATGCTTCATTGCATGTTTGCTAATTATGAAGGGTGGCTTCATTTTACTCTTCCATTCAGCAAGCAATTAAGAAAAAGAGAATCTTGAAAGCAAAAAAGGTGATAAGGAAGCCAAATTAATCTAAACACGCAGATTTTTTCTTCCTTTTCAAAATAACCTAACTCTCGAGACACAAAACAGAATTAAATAAAAAACTGAAAGCCGTCAGGTATCGAAGTGACCTCTGTGGCCTAGACACAGCTTATCAAGGACAGGCTTAGCTCTCAAATACCTAGGGCAGGAGCTTTAACACAAAGATAAAGACTGGCCACAGGACAGGTTTGGGAGTGCACTGCTTGGCCAGAGCCAAGAACAACAAGATCCCAGCAAGAACCTGCCTGCACACTGGTACAGAAGAGCACACAGAGCTTTGAGAGGCTTTTGTGCCTGCTGGTAGAACCCACACTTGTGTACACAGTAAGTGCCTTGAATTACTTGCCTCAGAGTGCACAGAGGAGAGCCAGAGAGATTCAAAAGCTCTAAAGAATCCCTTGGGTAAGCACAGCTGCCACACAAAATGTTATTCTACTGTATGAAGGCCCACAGTTCCTACCCTCCACCCCTGGAATCTAAGTTACCAGCCAGGCTCAGAAGGTGGCTCCAGCTTCTCACACAGGATCACAAGCTATGGAAGCAACTTGACAGCTCAGTACCTGCCATCTGTGCTGGTCAGCAGGAAAGGATGATCCTGCCCTGGCTTCCTTGAAACCTGTGCCTTCAGCTGCCTCTCACACAAAGCTTACTAATGGTGAACTGACCAGAATAAAAAATTCTGTCCATTAAGAACAGCAGAGTGCTGCAACCCTCCAGCTGCTACAAAACAAACCTTTCAGATCTATCCCAGGAGAAGGGATGGATGCACAGCCAGAAAGAGACTAAGTGAAGATAAATTATTTATCTGAAACATGAGCTGGCTGAACAGAAAGATGACAAAGCCTTTAGGAAAAGTGGACAAAGCCTTTATGAAAAGTGGAAGAGATTTTCCCAACTGAAATTTTCTTGAACAATTACTAAAAAGAAAACTGGTCAGCTAAATAATACCTCTATAATTCAGCACTATACTACTCCTTTTTCTGAGCTGCAAAGAAATGTGCTAAAAAGCTCAGAACTCCTGGGTATTTGGAAAATTTGAAAACTTCACTAGAGAAGAAATCAATTTGAAAGTCTTGCTGCTAGCATTCTTTGCACAGCTTTTAAGTGATATAAAGCTGACTGGGAGAGCATACACAAATAGATTGCTAAACAGAGGAAAAACATGCTCTGAAGCAAATTTACTTTAGCATTAGCACTCATTTTACATTAAAGGCAATTAGTCCTACATGATACTGAACACTTGATGCATAATTAGCTATGAAACCCTCTCCCAGTTAGATACAATTATGCTCAATGTCTTATAGCTGAGAAAAAAGCCCTCTCTACAACTACTCAGAGGTTTATTAAAATTAATCTAGATGCTAAAAGGCATGTAAAACATCTGTGCCTTTCAGAAAACAGTTAAAATAAACCAAAGTTCTGGTTTTGAACTTTGAGAACAAAAGGCAGTCATCACCTCAGTTTTCTCAGTCAATTCAGAGCGTGTTTGATCCAGCTGATTTTGAACCTCACTTTGGGACTCCAGTAAATGCAAACCATATTGTGCTGCCTTTCTTCGCTCGTTCTCTGCTTCCTTGAGTTGCTGTTTAAGACTTAAAATCTCTGCCTCCATTTTTCTTTCTTTTTCTATTCAACACTGCAAAAAAAAAAATTTTTAAATATATTGCAGTAAATATATTTTTCAGATAAGAGTAGCTAGCTGAAAGAAGTTACTGGATTTCCTTTCTTAACCAGGATAGAACAATATATTTTTGCATTAATATAAGACCAAAAAAAGCTCACAAGCAGACCTGTGAACAGTAAAATAACAGTTATTTCTTCATAAACTTGGTTACTGCCTTATATTTGATTATGTCTAACATGCAGCAAAAGCACTCCTGTGCATCCAGCCTGGTTTCTTTGTACATCACAGCCAGAGTTAATTTAGGATAGTGCTCTCTTGCCAAGTACAAGACAATCAAATAACCTTAGAAAAACACTGCTATGCACTTGGCTGACACTGTTTTCTCTGTATTATAAACCAAGCCCCACTAAGTCCAGCACTTCTTGTGTACACAAATAACACTTAAGATTGGCATAGGCAGCTGCCTTAGCAGGACAGTGTACTCCTAATAACATTATGTGGGATAGAGAATCAGATAAAAAGTAAGGAAGGGAAGAGTCAAAAATAGAAGCCCTCTTAAAATATATGGAGTTTAACACAGGGCTTTGCATTTATTTAAGTGCTTAATGGAGTCTTTCAAAACTGAGTTTACTTGTTGGTAAATAATCATCTCATTGTCACATTTCGGAAAATGCATCCTGTTCTAAATGTAAAGTATAACTGAAGACAGAAGGTGAATTTTGCAAAAAAGTTAGTCAAAGTAAATCCAACAAGCCAAATATTTATAAAAAGAAAAATCAAGTCAAATTAACACCATAAGCTTGTATGACTGCTTGCTCCCAAATCTGCTAAATCAGCCTGCTGCAAAAAGATCCTATTAAGACAGAAAATGCTAGGTAACTCAGGTTTCTGAACAACATATGCCAAGAGTTTTCTCAGAAAGTAGGAAATAATAGAGAGAGACAAACACAAAAAAATGTTGCAGTTGATTTTTCAAAGCCAGGGCCCAGAACTTTTATATAATTTCAGAATTAAAGTAATTCTGTATTGAAGACCTGACTCTTGCTTTTTGTTCTCAGAGAAGCAATTTATTTGTTGCCCTTTCTTACTGGTACATGCATTATTCTTATGAATGCTGTAATATCCATCCTTCACTTTTTTTTTTTGCTAACTTTTATTCAACATGAAAAACTCCTTGTGGAGTTACCCAGTTTCTCCTAGTAGAAAAGAAATTAATTAACATGCAGAAGTAATTGTGCCAATACTGTGCCAATTTCTTTCCAAGGCACAAGACAGAAATGATCACATTCTGGTTTTTTGCACTTTCTCCTCACTTGTTGCTATCCAGATTTAACACATACAAAGAGACTTTATCCAGCCAGGCTTTGAAACCTCAGTTTTCACTTCTAAGCACTGCAATGCCTGAAACACTAGTTTTACACTAATACTAAAATTAGCCTGAAACACAGGAATTTTGCAAACCAATAATTGAGAATCATCAGTACTATACTCATACAGGGACACCACACAGAAATTAATAATTAAGTGTTTAAGACAAGGTGTAGCAATACAAGAATATAGGCAACAACTTCTGGCATGCATTTCCATTAGTAAAGAGGATGAATTAATCATTGTTCACTTACATAAACAGAACTTTAAAAATAGCTTTATTTTCTGATCAGACAATAGTATAGAGGCAACACAGCCATTTGGCAGCTCTTAGTTTATTAACTTAAATGAATAAGATGTTTAACTCACCTCCAGAAGCCCATTGAAGTATCTCCTGACCTTATTCTTCCACTCCACCTTTAAAAGAAAAAAAAAAAGCAACAGTTGTCCAGGCTGGATGAGTCTGAGCTGCCAGCACAGCACAGCCCTTCAGAGCAGTCCCTTTACAGAACAGGCTTAACCCTGCTGGCTGCCTCATGAACATGCAGATCACAAGCTAAACCCCCAGATAAATGCAAATCTTATTCAAATCTCAGTTAGGCAGCTGTCAGACAGTTTAGAAACAGTCAGATCAGGCAATGCTGCCAAAGGATGGATGCTCGGCAATTGGTCTCTGGAGCAGGTAAACAGGATACAGCCAGGGTCATCTTCTTCTGGTACACCTGTAATTTTTAAGGGGTTTTTTTGCGGATTTTTGTCCCACCCTGTCCTCCTTCTTCAATCTCTTTTGCATTTCTCTTCCAGTTTCACATACAAGAACTTTGAGCTCCTAATAAATTATTTACTAGACAACAGGAAAAAAAAAAAGTATGGGTTTTTTTCTTAATTTTACAGTTGAAGTATGGAGGAAAAGAAAAATAGCTTTCCTATTCACACATTTCTGCTGACTATTAGGGAAAATAGCAAGTATGCCTTTTGGAGCACAGCTAACCTCAGTTTTTCCTTGTCAATTCTCAATGAATCAAACAAGTCCAGGTAGTTTTGTTCAAGAACTTGTACTCTGAAATAATTGCCAGCAATTTAATAATATACATGAGGCTAAATAAATTACTCTAAGTAAATTTAAGATCAATTGAATGGGTAGCAAGGTGAGTAGGCAGGAGGGGTGAAATAACAGACATCAGTCTTCATTTATTCTACTGAGTTACAAGAGCTACTCACTTTTGGCTAAATATCTTCAAACATGTAATGAGAGATTCTATGCTGAGAGCTGCACACCTCGATTATTCAACCATTCAAAGTCTCCTTCATAAAAGTAACAGGGTAGAAGATAAAAAGCAGTCTCCTGGCAGGCCAGCTTTCTTCTCCCACTCTAGCACAGCTCTTCTGGTTAAACTCCTATTCCCCAGGGCTACCCGTAAGAGCTGGCTGTGCAGATGCTGTCAGAAGCACCGGTGCATGTTTCTGATCAGGAGCACAATTACCAGGGTGGTTTTTCTCCCTCAGCCCAGGCGTTCCCACCATTCCAGCCAGTTACTCACACAAGTCCATATCTGCACCTACCACGCTGCACACTCAGGCTGAAAGATCTCCGGAGCTGATCACCTTCCACAAACAGGTTCTCGGGAGGGTCGGTACTACAGAGAACAACAAATATCACACTACAGCCTCATGGTTCAGCCAGCACAGAGCCCGGGCAGGCTCTAGCAGGGCTGTGTGGCACCAGCACCATGTCCCCGCTGTCCCCTCCTTCCAGGCCCGACCCGCTGCAGACCGGGTCTGACCCCCACACCCGGAACGGCCCGAACAGGCTCGCCCCGCTCCTCCGCGGGCCGTGAGGCAGCAAACGGTCGTACCCGCTGCAGGGAGCGGCGGCCAGCACTGCAGCAGCCCCACAGAGAGCGCCCCCCCACACTGCCCACCCTCCTCGCTGCCCTCTCCCCGCACCCGCCGTTGCGGCCGTTCAAACTCAGCTCCGCGGCACCGCCCAAGTCTCGCGAGATCCGCCCCGCCCCGCCTCCCGCGCAGGGCGGGCCGTGAGGGGCGCCGTGAGGGGCGCCGTGAGGGCGGTTCGAGCCCGCGGCTCCCGGAGCGCTCCCGGTGACCCTGTGTCAGCGCTGCGGCTGGGTCGTGGCCTCCCCGCTAATTGGTGTTAAATACAACGCCACAGCGTTGTCCCGACCGCGGGAGCCAATTGGCACACCGAGGAGAGCGATTTCTGTGTTTTATTCGAGTTTGCCCGAAGTAGGGAGCCGGGTGGTAACACGCGAAAGGCTGGCTCACCGATCAGCAGAACTTTACGCTATTTATGCATTTCAGCAGGGGCATCAGCACTCACTGGTCACGAATTCCATAACTTCTGTTCATGGGTGCTCAAACCGCTGTTTGCTGTTACCCCTCTCGTTCCTCATGCTGGTCTGTCAGCTCCCCCTCCTGAGGGGATGTCAGCTCCTGCTTCCTCAGCCAAGCCTTTCCTTCATTTCTGTGCAGCTTTACCGGCCAAGCTGCACGGCAAGTTAAGTGCTTGTAGCACAGCTGTCAATAACCTTCTATTTTTCTCTCCAGCTTGCTCTTGTTTCTACTCATCCTCACTTCCTTACCAAGTAGGGATTCTATAGTGCTAAAGTGTTCACTATTCACAGATTTCCTAAGCAGTAAACATATGAATGATATCCACAAAGACCAAAATCCATCAGCAGGAGTGTTTCACTATGCCTGTTTGGGAATCCAAGCACAAGTGTCTACGATTTTTTGGTTTTTTTCGTTTTTTGTTTTTTTTTGTTTGGTTTTTTTTTTTTGTTGTTGTTGTTGTTGTTTTTGGGTTTTTTTGCCCCAAAAGAAAACCTCAGTAATTTTTACCTTTTAGCAATGATTAAATTTTTAATCTGTTCTGCAAGATTAATGGTATTTTTGTATTTATTATTCTACTTGATGTGACATCCCTAACAAATATCACTGCCCGTAAACGTGATAGCAAATTCTGCCTTTAGTGAAACATCAAGTAATGGAAGGTTAAATTCAAGCAACAGGCTCTAAGTAGATGCAAGGATAACAATCCTATTTGGAGCAACTAGAACAGAAATAGATGTCCTAAGAAAAAAGGGGCTTGGAAAATAAGCAGAGTCTAAAATATGACAGAGGGAGCCAATAAAACACTACTACTATCAAAAATTATGCTACTTTTACTTTCCTATCAAAATGGGAGTCTAGCTTTTGTCAATAGAAATGGGATTAAAAATTAAATACAGAATGGTCTAGACAGGCAAGGATACCAAGTTGATTAAAATAGGGACAGGAAATGAGACAATCCTGTTCTAATCCTGATTCTGCTGCGTTCACTGTGTGTGATTAACCACTCCAAATACCCACAGCTAAACCCCCTTGTTTTAAGATAACAGTGACTTAATTAACCAATCCATGTAACTCCACTGACAGGGAGTGAGTACATCTCAGAAAAAATAAAATACTTTGTAAATTCTAAGTATTAGCATGGTTACTCCACCATTGTAGCCTGCTAAATTGTAAGAGTTAAAATAGCTGCTGCTTCCCCCTCTTTGATTCCACAGTCATCTATGATAGCTGATGTTTAATGCATGAAATATTTTAGCAAAGTCCATAATATTTTCCTCAGCTTAGAATTGCCATTTATGCTTTAAAGCAGAGTTAGGAGCTTAGATGCAAAGTAGCTAATTCATTATTTAAATAATCCATTATTCTGAGACCTGTTCCCTCCCCTTGCTGAAATGGCAATCACTAGGACAGTTTTACAGACCATATCTACAACTTGTGAATAGGAAATACAGGCATGGGTTGCTAACAAGCTGTTAGTAATTTGTCAGGTGGAGTGAGCATCTTGCCAGAGTGCTGCAGGACCATTCCCTGGTGTTACAATATCTAATTCTGATATACAGCAGCAGTCCTTAGCTTTGAAGCTGGATTTCTCTTGAAGAGGCTGTAAGAACATAGAATGACAAGGTTATTATGTCCAGTGCTTGTGGTAAATATGGCTTTATGGAAACAAATACTTTACTCCTACTTATCCACGACAGGACTTTATGGAAATAGGGCTTTATGGAAACAAATACTTTAGTCCTACTTATCCATGAGAGGACTGTCACTTTTCATGTTTCTTTTCTTAGGTTATATTTAGTCCCTAGCTTGCTGCTGTAATCATAAATTTACTGTTAGAAACTTTTCCCCTGTTTCCGACCTCAACAACATCCACTGCCTTTTAGAGATTCTACAAATCCAGTAACTACTAAGTGTGGAGTTTGTATACTTTTGTTTATTGACATTTTGTATCAGCACACTTAATTAAACCTGTGCACTGCTGATCCTGTATGAAATGGAAATCCATCTTTTGTGAGTCTTATCTACCAGCAGGCAAGAATCCCATGTTAAGCAAGGGATTAATTGCAGTAAGTAAATGTGTTGGTGGGTTATTTTTTCCTCTGAGGAGGAGGCTTGTTGCTTTTATCTGGATAAAAACTGATGAGTTAAAAAAGCCCTCTTGGTCTTTCCCTGCTAATTGCTCAGGGTAACATATGAGCTGACAAATGTTTTACTAACTGTGCCTGAGATGCCAAATGCCCCATGGACTCTGGTGAGAAATGCCGATTACTACCCCTCACTGTGGCACAACTGACCCAGGCTGCACCACAATAAAAACTCACTGGAGCATTAGAGTGTGCTTTATTTGTTTGTTTGTTTTTACATGTTCTTGCTCTTCATTATTTAAGAACACTTAAAGCTGCACAACTTAAAGCCATGTTGTGCAGCTTTGTAAAAACTCAAGTTCAACTCATCCAGATTTTTCAGCAGGTGAATATGAAAATGTTCTGGTTTTTTTGAGATGGGACACTTTCACCTTCCATTAAACAGAAGCCAGAATATGAATATGTTTTCATTAATTACCGTGAATACCAAGAGCAGTAATACCAATACCTGAGTTGTTCTGTGAGTAGCTCAGTAATTACAGCAACAGATTGAGGGCCCGTGACTGTTTCTAATCCTCTCTAAACTATTAGACACTGACCTCATCCAAATCACTCCATCTCACTATTTCAGTCATCTTAGCAAGACACATCTTTACTTAGCATTTTCCTTACCAGTCTGACCTTAAACAGCCTTCTGTGGCCACATATGATCAGTGCAAAATCTATCAAGTAGGTGTGAGAGTTACAAAAACAAACTCTCTGGTTTGTAACTTCATCATGAAATCTTTCTATTACTTCTATTTAGATTGGTCACATTTTTACCGCTTGTTTGAATGGGACAGGAGCCTCACAATGAGCTTCCTGGATTTGTGTAATCTGGGAACCCAGTTATGAAAATATACTTTCTTCAGTGTGCAATATATTCTTAAAAGAAAGGGTAAAATTTGATGCATCTTTACTATTTTCCAAATACCTAGGGTTAAAGTCACAATTGCAAGATGTTGCTGAAAACAACAAATAACAATAACAAATAACAATGCAAGTTTTCTGATAAGCTCAGGGAGCTGATTTTTTTGTTGGTTCATATCTGGTAACTCAAGGGATCAGTCAATCCCAGAACAAGGTTGCCAAATCCACATGCAATAGAAGCCGGAGTGTAGGGTGGCTCAATGTTATTTTAATTTTTCTTTTAGCAGTATCTCAATAAGCCACTTGAACTTCACACCCAACATAAATGCAGATATCCAATATTACCACAATGGTGGGTCAGAACCCACACTTTTTTTTTCCTTATATTTTGAGTTTCCTTGACACAAGTTCCCATTCAATTTGTTGCACTGATACATAGCTAACTCAGTGTTTAAATGCTGCTCTCCTCTGACAGCAGCATCAAATGAATACATAAAAGCCACATTTTGTGATATAAAAATATTCACATAGGCACCATCACTCCTAATTGCACAACCATGAACTAACCCAAACAATTACCATTTTCTGAAACACCTTATTTATTACTGCAGTTGATGTGCGGGTTTTTTACGTGCCCGCTGATAGCGGAGCTCTCTAACGCAGCCAGTGACACACCCGGAGTTCCCTTTGCCGCAGGTTTTTATTCCAGATTTTTATTCCCGGGAATGCCGAGGCGCTGCCGGCGCTCCGCGGTCTCCAGCCCCACCTGGCGGCCATCCCGCGCCATTGCGGCTCCCGCTGCCGCTTCCCGGCCCCGGGAGCCGAGCACGAGGAATCCAAGCCAGCAAATATCAACGGGAGAAATTCTCTCGTCAACTAATACAGCTTCCTTCGGAGCAAAGATATTGTTCAAATTAATTGTCACGGCTGCCCCCCCCCCCCCCCGCTAAACAGTTGGACAAAGGGATTGTCTTTAATTTTAATTGAATTAAATTTCATCCAGATCATCAGCTACATTGGGGACGATAACTTTAGCACAGTCACTGTGAATTTCTAATCAAATTCAGTAAAAAGTTTAATCAGCTTTGCCAGCTGGAGGTCATTAGCTATTTCACCATCAATAGCTTTCACCTGGAGCTCGTTTCAGGCCTGCTATGAAGGAGCCTGACTGCCCCTAAAAATGTGATCGTTTAGGTGTGCTGTGTTGGTGGCTATGAAAAGTAAGGTAATTTTTTTTATTTTTTAAATATCTGTTTTGTGAAAATATGTCGTGTTTATTTGTGTGAAATATGTTAAGCTGGAGACCTTTTCTTGGTTTAGCTTTTCTTAGGCAGCCTTTTAAAATGTGGGATGGTATGACTGTGTTGGAGTTCTTGTAAACCTTTATTCTACTGCTTGGTTTTTTTTTTTTAATCTATTAAGCAATTTTGAAAATGCTCATTACTGAGATATATATACCTAATAATTACAAAAATAATGAAGAATTTTTTAAAAAGTGAATTGTAGTACGTTAAGAGAGCTGTAGTTCACTACAAAATTATTCAATGGCTTAAAAAGTGTATTTTACTTTTGAGGTTAGCTTTTATTAGAAGATGGCATTGTAAAGTGTTCAAGCTAAGATTGTTTTACGTTATCTGTGTCTTATGTTGTTTATAACACCAGTTTTATTTGTAGTGGAGATTGTGTTTATAGCTTAATTTAGATTCTCTAGAAAAAGTCTTATACAGAAATGCATGAAAAATTATCAGTTATGTTTTTGTGTGTTGGGGTCTGTTGCTGTACAGAAACTAAAAAATTAATCTGTAGAATACTTAGCTGCTATTATGTTTTGGAAATATTACTTTGTTGTTGAGTATATTTATTGTAAGTTTTGATAAGAGAGTAATGAATTGAATTGTAGTAATTTAGCTTTGTCTCTGTTCCAGGCTTTCTGTTTTTAAGATTGCCTTTAACAATTTTTTTTTTAAATCAAAACTCTTGATTTTAATTTTCACCCCAAAGCCTGTCATACTCCATCCCCCTTAAAGGGTGAACTCAAACTCTTTATTACCTAAACTTAGGGGATACTTTCTTATTTTTGAGGGAGCCTGGCTGATCCTGTTTGGGGCTAAGCAGTTCTGCTCCGGCTGTAAAGTGTCACAAGACCACCTAAATCAGGCAAAAATTGATGCTTTAGAAGCTAACTAAATTAACATTATCTGTTCCTATAAAGAAGTAGCAGATGCAGAGTTTGATGGCTTTCAGGGAGTTTTCAGTCCTGTAGGTACCAGTTTTATCTTCAGCTGCCTGCTTCCCTGCCAGTCTCCAACTGCATCTTTACCCACAGCACTGGCCAGTCTCATTCTGGGAGTGCTGGGATAAAATGACCTGACCTGTTAAGTCTTACCACAAAGCAGATAGATTTTTCCAAAGCTTCTGGCAAATGTTTGTTAAAAACCAAACAACCCCCAGCCTTTTTGTGGTAGTTTGGATATTTTTTTTCCTTAGTGTAATTGTTTTCCCCTTATACTTACTTTTGAAAGCAAAATGAAAAATAAAAGCAATGAAGTGAACGTGATTGAGTAAAATGGGGCAATTTGGAGAGATGAAACAGAAGGGTCTAATCACTTAAATATGTTCCTTGTTCTTTCTATTTGCTTAGATGGTAAAATATTCTGACATTGAGAATCCCAGATTCCTTTTCTATGTAATTATACTAATTAATAGCTTTACTGGCAGATCAACAGCTTAGAGCCTAGTTTTAATTCTAAACACAATTGGCTTTTATTTCATTGTTAAATATTCATGCTGTATCTCAAAATATAAAACTATTTCATCTCAAGTGCAACATCTCACAGAATGCCTCAGTGAAGATGGCCTGGAACAATATTTAATGCTTTGTGTCTATGATTTTGTACTTAATAATAGAATTGATCTGTTTCCACAGACAAATTATGCTATTGAATGGCCTAAAATATGTGCTCCAAAAAGCTTCCCAGCCAGAGAACTTACTGTGGCATCTGGTGAGAAGCAGTGTGTCAAACTTTGCAAAGTCTTGCTTTAGCCAAACTCAGCCTGGATAATCTACTCAGACTTAGGTGGATTCACATGAAGTTTTTAGGTTTAAAAGTACCTCTTGAGCAAACTTATGACTCTATACCAATCCTGCTAAAATATCAAGTTGCACACATATTCTTGTTTAAATCTTAACTTGGGCAATGTTAACTAAAAAATGCCAGTGTGAATTTGAGCAAATTCTCATAGAAGATCTCAACAGCAATGGCTTGTAGATGTTTCCTTAAATTAAGGAGAAATGTGAATGGTTCTGAGCAATAAAACACTCTTCTTAAAATATTGCTTCTAAGGATTGACTCAGAATTAGGAGAGCAGCAAAATAACCACATGGTTCAGCACTCAGGGCCAATTTTTGGTGCACTGTCTGCCCCATTATAGAATGGCTTAAGATAAATTGCTGGGGTGCTACTTTCTGCTAATTAATTCAGTGTGAAGGGAAGCAGCTCTTGTTAGGTTCTCACTAATGATGAGTAAGGTGAAAGACTAGTTCAAGCATAAATTGCTGTAATAGAAAAATGAAGTGAGAATGTAGGGATTTACCTGGGTTCTCCCATACTCCTTATAAACGATGGTGTGCTCTGGATAGCTGGGCAATAAGACTATCAAAAAGTTAATTTCAACTTTATTTCATTACATTTTTATAGCTTTTGAAATATTTGCTTATTGATTTTGTTATATTTTTATCTTGGGTAGTACCAAATTAAAAAAAACCACATATTTGTGTTTTGAAGCTATTTGTTAAACTTCTCAATAGTCTTGGCAAACCCTAAATGTGGTAACAGTCCTGTGGCAGGCACTGCAGCCTTTCTCACGTGGTCAAAACAGGGCACTGAAGGTGCCTTTTCAAGAGTAACTAAGCAGCACAGTGAAAAGCTTTTGGCTATTTGATCTTTAGCAGCAATTAGTATTCCCATACTAAACATGCATCTAAACCCTGAACTACAGATTAGGATGCTTATGCATGTCTTCATTAAATAATTGTTTATTCATGATCATAGCAATGAGAACACAGTTAACTTCTGGCAGGCATTTGAGGTCAAATGCTCTTTATATTCTAATTGTTAACAGATTTTTTCACACTGATTATATCAAAGAGTAATAATATTAAAATTACAATAAGCTTCTTTCTTTTCCTGTGGTATGCAGAATGCCTTTGTAGTCTCAGGATCTGTTTTAAATTGTGTGTGCTGATTTGAGCAGCTGGGATCTGGCTTTCGTTTAAATTATCATGTTTAGATGAGTAATAGGAGTTCAGAAATACTTCTGAAAATGGCAATTTTAAAACACATTGCTGATTTAAGTAATGATACATGGGATGACACTGTCCTTATCCAAGTGAAAAGGTCAGATTTTCTTTGATACTGTGATAAATGTTGGCAATTACTGGTTTGACTTCTCATAGACATGGCTTTGTATTAAAAGGGATTATGAAGAAGGCTTATGGATAAGGTTAATAACAGCAGGCAAGGTATTTTGACTGGTAACATAGCAGAGACCTGTTCTATGATCTGATGTGTGCAATGCAGGGAACTTGGTTAGGAGATGAGGGAGTAGGAGAGAGAGGGATGGATTCCTACAGGAATGCTGCCTGCTGAGCTGGGTCTTGCCTGTCCCCATTTCTTAGGAGTAATCTAAAAGTAGAATACAAGTTCCACTGGACTTCAGTGTCTCATCAAAACTTTTTATTTTATTATTAGCACAGATTTTTATATCTGCTGATTATGAGGTTTGCATTAATGATATTTAGTTACAGTTGTAGTCCCTTCTAATACCTTGGTATTTGTTGTATTTGGGGAACTATTTAGGTTAGGTGTTTTTATGGCAGGTTTGTGCTTTGTGATACAGGGTCGTGTTCTGTGTAACTGGAACAATTCCTTGCTGATTGAATGACTGATTATGAAGATAATGGGTTTTTTTTCTTATCACATCTTTCTAAGCTTTACTTCACTGCTGTATCATTTCCCACGAGTCTTTTAATCAAGTCTAAATCACAATACAGGGCAGGTAGTGTTTTTTCACTGTAAATAATTGCATACCACATAAAGTTATTAGAAATTTTTCCCTTGGATTTTATATTCTAATGATGTTTTAAGTAAATTCAGGCTTCAACAATAGTAGCTCAGAGGTTTTGAGAGTTGTTATATGTAAATATTTTATATGAGCTGAGTAATGCTTTGTTTCGTGCTCAGGGTTCACATGTGTAATCAGACAATAGTTTCTAATCAGACAATAGTTTATCTGCCATTGACTTGTTCCAAAATATAGTCACAGACTAATCTGGTCTTTCCTGATCTGCCTTGGAGTTGCAAGAATATGTGACCAAGAGGAGGGAGAAGAATGAAAAAGTACATCTCGTATAACACAAACAATTGCTACTTTTTGCTGTTGTCTTACAAAGAGTATTGGATAGTAAAGCTGACTTTGACAGGAATTACGGCCTTTCTGTTGCCTTGAGGTCTGTTCAGTGATGTAAAGTATTATATAATTAATTATAAGGCAAGGTTATCAAAATTGAAGGTGTAAAGCTTTAATCTTTACAGACAGTAAGCTGGCCCTTTAGTATCCATCTCTTTTGAACTTTAACTGCAGCTGTTTGTTTTTTTTTTTTTTTAGATATTTGCTTGATCCTAAAATGTTGTTTAATGAAGTATCATAGCCTTGTGACAAAAGTTAGACTAAAACAGGTTTTATTTGGCATTACCATGAAGGCTATTCCCAAAAGCTATTATTATGCAAAAAGGAGAGGGTACTTCTGATATTGTGACTTCATTGGTGTGTAAGGGTGCTTCCAAGAGGTACATCTAAAAAAGACTTATTTGTACCAGGCAGTGACAGCTGCTGAAATTAGGAATTTAAGTCTTCATTGCTTCTTTGGGTTTCTGTGGCAGTGAATGCTGTGCTGTGCACTGGCTTGGAAAGCAAAAACTAATTAAACCCTGATGTAAAGGAAGAGCCATCAATTGCCAGGTTTAGGGGAAGAGATGATTCATTTGGCTGCTTCCAGTGCCCAGCCTGGAAGCTGCTCATCAGAAAACTCCCATCACTTCTGGGGGGGAAAAGTGTGCAAGTCCTGTAATTAATTACAGCAGACACTCATTACCTAATGTCTTCTGCTGAGGCTGGTTTTTACACACTTAGCAGATTTTAACATTAAGATTTTAACTCTTAAGGAGTAGATTCTGTACAGTTGACAAGTTGAATTTGCTTAAGCAATTCACTCTCTAGACACTGTGATCTTGGAGCATTGCAATGCCTTATCTAGTTAGATGCTATTCCCTTTTTAGCTTTGACTACAAGATTTTCAAAACCTGTATTTGAGAATTAAAGCCCTTTTGGAAACTCTGTGCATTTCCTATCTGAATCTCTGATCTGCTGTTCCAGTTTAATAGTTGAAACATATTGATACTCAGTATTTGCAAGAAGGAACAGATGCTCCATAGAAGTTCTTTATGCTGAAATTTTTAACAGACAAATTCGGTCTGGGGATTTATTTATTATTTCAGATGCTTTTGCACTAGACTTTGAATTATGTCTCCCTGCTATTGCCATAATTCTGGAAGATGGACAGCCTAATCTGAGCTTCCTGAATTCAACCATATCACTATATATGATCTATATGAATATTAAATGACACTTTTCTGTCTTGTGCTTACTCTTAGTTCAGGGTATTCCTATGGTTTCAAGGTTTTCTGCTGCTGCTGATTAGCTGGAAAATTAATGAAAGTATAATGAAGCTTAAATTCAGAAACTTTTCAGCACAAAATGTGAAACTTTAATAAAAACATCTATGAACATTGTATTGTATATACAAAGTTAGCAAAGATTTTAGCTTAAGTTCAGTATATTAGAAACCTGAACTAGAAAAATTACTCTGCTTAGAGCTGGCTTGAATTTTGGGAGATTGATGCCTCTGGAAATACAGTGATCAGACCTCAGCTCTGCTGAGCATTGCTTTGTTTCCTACAGTGAGAGGATAGGATGCATCTACACTTCCACTGGAATACTTCCATGAAGTTGGTATTGGGTAGATTATTCTCATTTCTGTCCTCCTGTATTGCACAAGTACAGTACACTACCAACCAGAAGAATAACATAGATTATCTCACTCTTAGGTAGTACTTAGGCCCTACCTTTAATTTAGCAGCTGCTATGGTCTTAGGTCACTTATAAAAAGTAATTTTTTTTTTTTTTTTAATTTTTAGCAGAAGCAGTTTTGGCAGTTTGAGGAAGCAAGCCCAAATCAAGGCTTTTCCTTAGGCAAACTTTTCATGTGCTGGGCGGAGCAGGAAGACTGATCCCCTGAGTCAGTTGTTTACCACAAGTTTTCCTTTATTGGAGAGCACTTGTGCTGACTCCTTATACACCTTTGTAATGATAACTACTTATTCCTGCTTTTCCTTCAGGGGAGTAGAATGAAATGAGCTAAACTTTTAGGCAGAAAACTGGCAAAAGTTTATGCAATTAATGCTCCTTCCAACAGAATATGAATTAAAATGAATTGGAGCACATTGGGTTTAGTCTTCTTGGCTGACGTCTTCAAACAAATGAAGTGTTTGAGACAGTTACATGTTGAGCACCTGCCTCTCCTCAGGACTCCTGAAGATCTCAGCCTTTAGTACAGTCACATCCTGATGGAAGATGGCTGCCAGACAATTTCTTGTTTGCTGAATTTTTTTTAAATTTTTTTTTTTATCCTATTATGGGCAGCTAATATCCAGCACACGACTTGTGTTATCTCTTAGAGCCTCCTCCTCCTCCTCTGTCTCTGCATGCAGTCATCTTGCTTCTGGATTTGCAGGTGAGTAAAGCAAGTTAAAAAGTACAAAACAGAAAGCAGCTGGATTTTAGCTTCATTAGAAACATGGTTTTGTTCTTGAGGATATGAGAGCAGAAGGACCTAAAAGGTATTTAATATAGCAGACTTGTTAGGGAAAGGTGTTCAGATTATTAACAATTAGATTATAGTGGAGAATGAATGAGAGGAGACTTTGTATTTAAGTTACCATTCATCATTTGGTACACTTTTTTAGGTACAGAAACTGTCTCGGAAACAGTCCTCAAAAGACAGCTGTTTGGAATAATGAAGATATACTTTATTTTGTAGGCATTTGGGACATGACTTGGTGTTGATTCTTTATCTTCTTTTTCTGCCTCTGTCAGGACAGAAAGCAGATTGAAAGCGCTCGAGACGGTATTTCGTGTTTGGACTCAGATGTTTATTATTTCTTATCTAATCACAGTCTTACAAGCTGTGAGTTCTACAGCATTTCACTAACAAGCTACAAAATGGCCCCATATCTATCTATACAAGGTATTTTAAGAAAAAACTATCCAATTAAGAAATGACACCTAAATTATTTTTACTTTTTATCCAATAACTAATCACTCATGTCCTGCAATGTGGACTTTTCTGTCCAATTACAAAATACCACCCAAACCCTTGAATAAGAAGGTGAAGAAGGACCAGCCACCACCCTAAAACCTCCATCTTAGCCTTGTATATATTAATATATTCTAAAACCTTAAACTCTAAGTTTTCCACCATGTGATGTTAGACACTTCTATTCAAACTGCACACCCATAATCCCAGTGCTATTGTTCAATTTTGGAAGCCTTCTCCATGGCTTCAGGTCAAATGTAGTATTCTCTTGGGGGTCAGTGCCTGTCAGCACACAAAGTCTAAAATACTCAGCATCCAGGATTCCAGCAACTTGGAATGAGCAAAATGCATGTGTAAATCTGGATTAACTGTAGCACCAAGTTGGGAAATATTGTGCTAACACTGAGTACAGAGCCTGTATTAGCAAACCTACTTGTTAATACTTTTAATAGCTTGTTGCTGTGTATTTTTGTTAATACTTTTAGTAGCTTGTTGCTGTGTATTTTTGTTAATACTTTTAGTAGCTTGTTGCTGTGTATTTTTACTCCAGCATGTTGTGCTACCAAAAATTAATGGACAGCTGTGCTTATGCACAGGTTGAAGATCTCTTCAGTAATGTTGCTGGAGTCCTACACAATGTTTATATTTATGCAATTCTGAAGTATAGGGATCAGTTTATCCTGACAGTCTGTCCACTCCAGTTTTCAGTACAGTACTGTGTTGAATGTAGGTACTAAAGGTAGGAAATGAAACTTCTGCTTTCCAAGAGCTGTTAAATTAAGGGTGCTGAATGGAAGCTGGGGTTGTATCCCAGTCTGTTTGAAGGGTTCACTCAGTACCAGTGATGTTTTCAATGACTTTCACGAGTGCATGGGTTTGCCAGTCAACATGGAAATAATCACCAACTGAAGCAGCAACTCAGCTGTCTTCTGCCTCAGACTGTTTGTTTATTCTGCAGAAAGGGATGTGGCTCTAGTTACTAAACATGGAAGTAAAACACTTGTGGAAATGGATCTTTTGATCAAGCATTGCCATACCTCATCTAAAAAACCCCACAACTTATTTTTCAATATTAAATATGCAAACAGGGCTGAAGAAACCATATTAAATATCCAGTGGCTTTGTGCTGCAGGTGGTTTTTGTTTGTTATTCTTCCAGTTGAGGTATATTTTTGTCAGAAATCTGTGTGTGCTGTACTTTTCCTTACTTATATAGCTTAGTGTGAAAAACAGCAGTCAAATACTGAATTAAGCATTATGAGATCACATTTCATGGAATACCTATTTGCTTATCACTAAATAGATGAATTGCATTAAAACGTTGTGCTGTGGCTCCATTTCATTTTCTCAGTAAATAAAGTGAATAAAGCTGAAATGGAATTGCTCAGAAAGATATTTTTCTTTCAAGTGCATGCTATAAAGAGAAATGATAGCTGTCCATCAAATGTGACCTTGCTGACATGCCATGGAGATGGCTCTTGATCCTGAAATTTCATCATGACCTTGTATATTGGCAAAGGGGTTGCTCATTAGGTCAATAGATTGCTTGAGATTGTGACTGAATTATTTTATTTATTAGGAACTCCGGAATCTTTGGGTGTAATTGCAGAATATTTTTGTTGTGTGTTAATCAATGAAGTTACATTATCAGGGAAAGAGCTGATGAAACTCAGGTCAGTTCACATTTTATCTTGCCCACTGTTGGTTTGCACTGATCTTTGTGCTGATGTTGTAAAGGAGTTGGGAAGATCCATGCAAGTTCAGCTACATGAGTGGTCTCACTGCATGCACTCAAGGGGGTTAAAAAAGCAAGAAGAGACCTTTTGTGATAAAATTCTAAACTTTTTAAAATCTACCAGCAAGTTGTGCTCCACTACACTGCAGGAGTACTAGAGACAGGTGAAGAGGAAATCAGTATTTTTCATGGACTATGTATAGAGAGCAGTATTGGGGGATTAATCACTCCCCAAAGGCTTCATTTTAGCTTTTTCTACTGAACAACAGAAATGAGTTTGTTCTTGGGAGGAGGAGTAAGAACACAAATGCTGTAAGGTTTTTCTGTTGTCCTCACAGATTTGGGCATTTGGATATTCCTTGTGCAGCAATAATCCATGTGCAACCTTCAATGTTTCTCCAAGAGCTGCTGTTCAGTGAAGTATTGGCCCTGAGTACACTGTTTAGCACTTTGCTTTCTCTGAAGGCCCAGTAAAACCATGTTAAGCTTGTTAGCTCAGACTTTTGATAGTATTTTGTGCTGTTGTCTGGAAGCTAATCTGGAGATGGGGAAGTGGAAGGAAAATATTTGGGCCTCGTGCAGTTATGGTGGACATATGATTTACACCTTAGCTGCTGTTCAAGTGTTTCCTGGCAAATGCTACTTTTAACAGATCTCTTTTTGCCATAAAATCGCCTTTGGATTCAAAACTTTACAGCTTGGAAGAAGTTCTTGTCTGCCTTCATCAATAAAGCTGAAGTAGTGTTTTTACTGAAAGTCAGAAAATGAACATTGGATTTCATGTGGAATTTTCAGCTGTTTTACTGAACCTGTCAGTATCTTCTGAAAACATATTCAAATATTAGTGGTGGTTGTGTTTGGGGTTTTTTGTTATTGCCAACAAGAGGCCAAGAGCCAGTGAGATGTTTGGCATTGGTAAACCTGTCCCACCTAAACAGTGTTAGCTGAATTTCCATCTCTGGGCAAATAATCCTGAATGATAGGCAGCAACTGCTGCCTAAATACAGCATTTCAGAATGTTTAGTCACAGTTACTGTTTCTTTGGCATCTGTTGATTATTCTAACCATAAACCAAGTGGGAAGAGAGGGCATATCCTGGGTCATTCTGGAGAATATTCTGTGAAAATCATGTCTGAGACATGTTGGACTAACACCTATCAGGGGCCAATATGAGAAAGTGCTGCATTTCTGTCACAAGGGGAGACAAATATAACTGGGAAAAGGTCATGTTTTGCATTATCCATGATATGATTTCTCCTTGATCCTGTGAACTTTTGCAGTTTCCAAATAGAGTGTAATTAGAAAGCATGTGGACATCCATGTGGTGTAATTGAGAAATATGTTTAGAAGAATAAATCCCTACCAGCTAGCTTTTTTAGCTGGTGCTTTGAAATTCTCTAATTGGATTATTAGCAGATGGTGCCATTTCTATTGTTTTGCCTCACAGCAGTCTTTTCTGAAAAAGGAACAAAAAAGTGCTTTATTTCTAATTAGAGGACTGTTTCATCTGGAAAATGTTGCCTTTAGTAATCTGCCTCACAGCTATTGTCAAATAGTGCTACGTAAGGATTTCACTGATTCACAGACCTTTCCTGGAGAATATGGATTATAACTTGTTTCCAGTGAAAAGTTCTCTGGTACTTACATTGAGAAATAATGGCACTCCAGCATCTGCACTGAAGGCCCTTTGACTGACTCCTTTTGAAGCTGAAATGTAACTTAACTTTAATTTTTTTCTTGTATCTACTTCACTAACAGCTGAAAATACTCTTTCATTTAGGAAACAAGCTGTCTGCCACATTCAGGCACCAAATAGCTCAAACTATTTCTCTTGGAAGTTCTGTGGAGGTAAAAAGTTCTGCTTGTAACTAATTAATCTTCCTGAATGCTGTACAACTCGTCATTTGTTGTTTGGATATACATAATTAATCTTAGCAACTGGAGCATGACTTTGCAACAAGACTTGGGATATATCCTCAGACTGAGATCTTGATTTTATTATGATGGGACCAAGCAAGCAGAAGTTTAATCTTGAATCACTTACTTTATTCACACTCTATTTACTGATCAATTTCCATTTACTTTGCCATATAAGGCTTGATTTTAATTTTTTTTTGTGTGTGTAATAAGTCCATTTTGACTTTCAATATGTAGGCTCTAAGATTCCTGATAAAGACAGGTAAGTTTACCTGTCAATTTAGGGCTAAAAGTTCTCCTGTGTTTGGAAAAGCTTTTGTTGCAGAATGCTGCCTTTATGAAAAACTTCATTAAAGTTTCCTCAGGGAAGCAGGAGATTCCTGTAACTAAGATTTACAAGAGTAGAGAGGATGTACAGTTGCCACTAAAGTAGCACATGAAGAGCAGACATTCCCAAAATCCTGAACTGACAACCTAAATTTTCTAAATATCAAGGTTAATTGCAGTAAAAGTTGCTTAACTGAGTGTCTGTTAGTGTACATGGATGGGACCTTTGGGGTCCTGACAGCATTTAACATTTTCTATCTGTCCTTTCTAAACTGTGGCAGGACTTAGATGTGTTGTTTGGCTCTGCCAGTATTGATCCCTGAGAAGGTTGTGGTAACTCCTCTTGCCAGTTGAAAAATATCTTGGAAAACAAATGCAGCTTTTAATCAGTTCTTCTAGAGTTGTTGCTTACAAATTATAGCTTTTTGTGTTAAGGATTTGACCTGTTTTGATTATATTTGCTCACCAATTTGGCCACCAAAACTGTTAGAAGTGAAATGCAAATACTTGCACAAATTTATATTGCTCATATCTAATCAATCACTTGTAATGATTGTCACATGGATACAGCATCAAGCAGTTATTAAATATTGCACATTTAATCAGATGCACATAGAACCTGTTGCAGTGTTTGCAATTTCTGTAATGGATAGGGAATCCACATTTCTTTTCCAATCCCTTCTATGGATGTATTTTGCAATGAAAAGACAACATTGCAAATTGGGGTTGTTTACTGGAACAGTATCTGTGATAAAGCTGGAGAGGAGGAGCTCTATTAAAGTTAGTCTTGATGGAAACATATCAAGAAGCCTGCAGTTTGTGGTATTGACCAATAATCTTTCCTAGGCTTTGTTACAACTTTCTAACCTCTGTGTCTGGGAATAGTCTCAAAAGGAAATATAATGGCTCTCTGGTGGGCTGTGAACTCTGGAGTTGGTGTTGGTGATTAAATGGTCCTCACTAGCTATACACTGATTTTTACTGTGGAAAGGCACTGCTGCCATGTCCTTGGCTGTCTGGCTGCAGTGAGATCCTTTGGTACATCCTGGATGCAGAAGAAGTGGGTTCCAGGGCCTGATCTCTACAGCATCTGCTCCTGAGTACAGAGTCATTGGCAGCAAAATCGTTCTGAATGATCAAAGTCAAGCAATGAAATGCCACATGAATTTACCTAAACAAAGCACCTGGACTAGAGCTGGAAACCAAAGATTTAGAATTTGGATAAAATAAGTGAATTTTATTGTTGTGTGTTTGTGAGTTTTTACTGTTTGGAATTAAGAGTCACTTTAGCTTGATGTTGTCATCTGGTCCCTTCTGAAGGATACAGTTATATTTCTGTTTTGGACAGCTGCAGCAGTGACTTCATTGCTGCAGCATGTGTTTATGGGAATTATCAGGCTCGAAACCTGTTATGAGGGTTTTGTGCCTTGGGTCACTGTCTGGTTTTTCAGGACGTGTGCTGGGCTCTCTGGGGTGATGCTGCAAAACTGACTGTTTGATTTGGATACTGGTGATTTGGAATGTTCTGTTTTAATGGGTTAAGCAAGCAAAGTAAGAAGTCTTGAACTTGTGTTGAATGTGTCTGTACATGCTGGAGTTGCTCAGTGTTTCTTCTAGCCAGATCCAAAGAAGGGCTCTCACAAAAGCCAAATTGCACCAGTAGGCATTGCACTGTGAGTGCCACTCCAGCTGTGCTTAAAAATCAGTGCTCAAAGCTGCTGAACATTGCCATTCAACTTGTTGAGTGACTTTTGCAGTCCCCAAGAATGTATTCTAGGCAAGAGAAGTAGGCTAAGCATGTACAGAACACAGCCTGATTTTTCTTTCAGGAGTTGGTAAACACTTGTCAAAAGAACTTGATGGCTGAAGCTCCAAAGAGAAAAGCAGCTTGTTTTAGGTGGATCCCTGGGATAAGTGGTGGAAGGAAGGGAAGTGAATATCTAGTGAGAAGAAAGGCTAAGAATGAAAGAGTAAAGGGCAGACTCACAGCACAGGTAATTCACATGTGCTCCCTCATGCATGAGGAGAGGCTGGGACTCAAGCAGCTGTCTGTGCAGAACAAAAAGGAATCTGAGAATTATAAACAGAGGATTTTTTTACATGCTTGCTTTTGTACTGATATTTTCCTTTCTGATGATATGCTATTTTATTAAATCAATAAACTTATCAAATGCCATTAAGGAGATCAGTTCACTCAAAATCCTGTATCTTCTATCAGCTTTCCCACACTTAAAGATGGGAATTTCACTGAAGTTTGATAGCTGGAAACACTTGAAATCTAGACCCTGTTGCTGTCAAATTTAGCCTGAAATTGTGTTGGGGGATAATACTTTTGTAATGATAATGCTATTAGAATGTTAGTAAATCCTAAGTCTTGCATTGCTTCTGGAAGTTTGGCTGTTACTGATAGAAGAGTGGGCCTCTTTCTATAGCCTGATTCTTCTACGAAGTCTGTGTATTTCTATAAATAGTTACATTTGCTTGATTGACATCTCCTCCAAGTCAGGGTGAATGGTTTGCCAGGGTATCTGTGGCAGACCTTAGCTAGTGTGTCTCAGTCACGTTTTTTTACTGGAATAAAACTTTCAAGTGTCGATTTTCTTTGTTATTGGTAGACTAAAATTTCTGAGTTCAAAGAAAACTGTTATTCCTTTGTAGCTGCTGATATAAAACTCTCCCAGTGTTATTTCACTGACTCTGTTTTCTGTAGTGGTGTCTGCTTCAGGACCAGCCTGATTTCCTGGACTAGGGCAAACTTACCTAAATCAGAAGACCATTACCCAGGCTGGCCCTGCTACTGCTACACAAGGCAGCCAAACAGGGTTATTATTCTGCATAGCTGTTCCTGTACCACTTAGATTCACCAGTTCATGTGAATCTGCATTCTAGAATCATTAAGCACTTTTTCTCGGGATACAGCAACCCAGATTTTTACCCAAGAGGACTGGCTGTCTGTTCTTGGCAGTTCACCACACTATTTCCAGTATAAATTTGAGTCTGATGCAGATCTGGTGTTGATCTTAAAGGGTTGAAATCTTTTCACATAGGAGCTTTCAAATATTTGAATCCTTAATGGGGTGAATTCTTTTCAAGCAATCCAAACTCCAAGAGCTGAAAAGTGAATCACAGACAAAGTGCAATTTCTAAGACAAAGACAGATAAAGATATGGATGTGTGCCTGAATGAAAATTCTGCTGAGAGCTTATCTTCTGCCTTCACCTCTATGAAATTCTGCCAGTAACTTGAACAATGAAAGCTTTTCTTCCAGCAGTGAAGTCATGGTACTATCCTCCAGCAAAAATCACCTCTTCCAGGTTCTGAAAGCAATGCTCAGTAGTATCCTAAGTTACTGAAAAGCTGGCATAGCAAAATTAAGGTGTAAGACCTGATCAAGCAGTTTGAACCAAATCAAAATGTTCAGCTGTATCTGTAGCTGGCTCCTCTGCAAGCACTGTGGTTGTGGAGAAGGGCTTAGAGCAGACAAATGGGAAGAAATGTAACACCTGTGTTATTTATCCCTGTTCCTCTGGGGTATTTGTGGGGGATAACAAAGCAGTAGCTGTGTTTTGAAGGAGTTCTTGATATGCATTCATATTGTTTAAGTAATTAGAGGTGGTGCACCACCAAATATCACTATGCTTGACCCTCATTCTGTGCTTCTGTGCTAAATTTCACAACTGGCTCCTTTCATTGAGGTGTGAAATTTGAGGAAAATGTCATAGTACCTGGTAAATTAAGTATTGTACTGCTCTCATGTTTAACAAGCTTTATTTGCCAGCTCCCTAAATCAAGAAGTTAGAGCACCCATAACTGTTGCCAGAAATGTTAAACTTCTTTTCAAGTTCTGTTTTTCAGAGTGTGTCCTTGCTTTCTGATCATTTTTTAATGTCATTGACTACCATGGGACTGGAACAATTGTTGTGTAGCAGGCAAAAGCCAATCTGGAGACAGCAGGGCTGCATCTAAAGCTTTAAGACAAGGCCCAATAGATAGCATGACTTGTGCTTTTGAAGCTTTATCTTGCTTAATCAAAATCCAGGCAAGATGAAAATGTTTTTTCCATGCCAGATGCCCTGACTGGCAGATATCTCCTGATCCTTTAGGGGGCTGAGTGGGTTTTGTCTCTTTTTTTTGTTGTTTTTGTTTTCTTCACAGAACTCTTTAATCATAGCAAGTGTGACTGAGGTCTCAAACACATAATACAGAAGTGTTCCAATGCTTATGAATCTTTAAGATCTTATCCATCTTATGAAAATGTAATTAGCTCTGCCAACTCCTGAATTTTCTTTCCTTCAGTTTTCTTTAATGTTAGTGGGGGGTCCAAAGCCGTTTGCCTTTGTGTGTCTGTGGAATGATCTTTTCATCAGAGTTGGTAGGTACTGGCTATGTTTCATGAGACTGAAACCTTGACCATGCACAAAAGGAATGCCATGGGCAGGGCAGTGACATAAAAAAGGGTTCAAGGTGGAGAGCTAGGCTAGACATAGTAGGGTGGAGAAAAATGAAGATAAAAATAAAAAGATCATATAAGAGGGTAGCATGAATTGTATTAACACCACAAGAAGTTATTTACTGTAGAGCTGTACTAAAAATTTGAGTTCTTCAATTACTGCTGCAAACTGGCTATATAGTGTCAAAAACACTGCATGTACCACAGTGCAACAGGTTAAAAAAAAAAACAACCCAAAACAAAACATGAAAACCAGTGGGTTTTAATCATGCTTGTTCACAGCAGGATTTCTGGTTTGTATTCCATGTTTCAGGACTGGATTTGTGCATGGAGCAAGTACTTTAAAATAGGTAACTGGGTGAGAAAATAATTGTGTGTTATAGCTGCTTTAAGCCTGGCAGGTTTTGCTGTCATCAGCTTTACAGATAGATTGTTTAGCAAAATTTCAACAACAACAAAGCCCCACAAAGACTTTTCTCAGCTCCCCTGCTCCAAGTTATGCAGTAGATAACCTGCAGTTCTTTTGCAACTATTGAACCCTGTGAAGGGACTGTAGCCACTTTTCACCTGTTCAATATCTGTACAGTGAGTTTAAAATCTTAAATCTGGATTATATCTAACCTACCAGCCTTCCCAACATTAGGTACTTTTATCACTGACTCCTCTCACTTTGCATAAGAATTTCTTTGCTTTCAAGGTTTCACTGATGTAACACTTGGTTTTGTTGTGGTGGTTTTTTCTTTTTTTCATTGGAGTCCAGTACCAAGTCCCTGAAACAACTTTGACACTGGCCAGGTTTCACCTAACAGGTTCTAATGGAAATGTGAATAGGAGAAGCAGAGCTCCCATCACCACTAACTCATCTGAAAGTGATAATCCATAAATTTATTGCTTACCAAAAGGAAAACAAGCCTTTCAGTTGTATTTAAGCAGCCTAAATGCCAGCTTTGCTGGCAATGTGTCATGGCTTTGCTGTCCTGGTCCCCTTCCTTTGTGCTACCATGGACAGTTTGCCTCTAAGATTCTGAAAGGCACAGGATGCTCCCAGACCCAACCTGCCACCAGCTACAGCTGGGGCTGTCCTGGCAGTGCCAAGCACCTCCTGCAAACTGACATCAGCCAACTGGGGTGGTGAGTTTTGTTTCATAGGGAAAAGGGCCCGTGTTCGTGTCCAGGGGCTTGTAGCCCCAAGTGGGCTGCCACCTCCTGTAGGCACACAGTGTGAGGTGATTGGGATGGGGCTGGGCCCAGCCTCATCCCCAGTGGGCACAGCTGTGAGCAGCAGGTGAGCAGCACTGACAGCAATGAGCCATGGAGTGCCCAGGGGCACTGACCAACCACCAAAGGGACAGAGGGCACACAGGGGCAATGCATGAACATGAGGATATAAAGGGTTGGGCTGAAGGACAAGAAGGGCAGATGCTTGCAGCCTTCTGAAGTGACATGATGTTACTGTATATGGGGAGATGCCTGAAGCCTTCTGATGTGGTAAGGTGTTACTCTGTATGGGTGGATGCTTAAAGCCTTCTGAAATTGCATGGGGATACTCTGTGTATTGTGACTGCCTCAACTGTGACATGCTGTGACAGCCTCCTGAAATTCCAAACAGTGCAGGATGCTCCCAGACCCAACCTGCCACCACCTACAGCTGGAGCTGCTCTGGCAGTGCCAAGCACCTCCTGCAACCTGACGTCAGCAAACTGGGGTGGTGAGTTTTGTTTCACAGGGAAAAGGGCCTGTGTTCTTGTCCAGGGGCTTGTGGCCCTGAGTGGCCTTCTGCCTCCTAAAATTCTGAATGCTGCAGGATTTCTCCCAGACCCAGCCTGCCACCACAGCAATGAAAGATGTGCTGCATGTCTTGGGCACGCACGTGTCTAAGGCCATGATGTGACTGATGTGCTGTGGCTCTGTCTCCAAGGCTAGACTGGTGAAATAAGAATTAATGTTTTTAGAAGTGTCAGTAATGTACCAGGTACTTGTGCTGCTCAGTGCACTTGTCACACACAAAGTCCCCAGTTCTCTGTAGCTGTTTGACATCACCTGGCTCGTAGTGCCCAGTGAATGCCTTTGGGATTACTGGAGATGAAGGCAAGTAACTCTGAGGACAGTTTCTGCTTGCTTGAATGTATGATAATCTTCTGAGTCCCGTGATAAATCAGTGCTGCCACAGCTTATTTGACATGGCATTGCTAATGAAGAAATACATCTTTCAAATTAATCTAAGTGACACAGAGTTTGTCATCTTTACAGAACTTACTGACTATGAACAGAATTTCAAATAAATCAGGAGTATCTCAGATCAGCATCCACAAGAAAATGTGTTAGCCAGTTATCCTTTATCAAAGCTGTTTTTGCCAAGTGTGGTCTAAATGGGGTAGTAGAGATTGCTTAATGTACTATTGTCTCAATTATGAATGTGAATTACTCTGCTTATTTTCTTTATTCTAGCCAACATCTGTAAATATGTATGTGGAAAATCATAGAAATTAATGTATATGTTTAACTGGCTCTGAGGAAGGTTTTGACTTGGAACAACATTATGTAATATACCTTCAACTGCCATAAGTTTTACTTCCCATTTCATAGGCAAATTTGAGACAGTTAATAGCCAATTACCTTAGTTCTACTCTTCTATTTACTTTTATTTTTACCCAGCTGCCACCTTACTGTCTCACTCCCCTAACAAAAAGAGAAAGTCTTCTGAATTTAACTTTCTGTTGATTGTTTCCAGGAAAGGAAGATTGATTCCAAATTACTTATAAACATGATTTCATCAAGGGCTGAACTTGTCTAATGACAAAACAAAACTTGGGGCGTAGTTTCAAGTGCACTCCTAAGAGGGCTTTAATTCAGAGAAATATTTTCCTTTAATCTTTCTTGCCTCAACATGTGTCCTGTTCTTCCTCCCATCATTTTTTAAAATCCTGATATAGACTTATGTGCAATATCCTAAGTTGTTAATATGTTGAAGTTCTGATGAAAGGAAATAGTACATAAAACAATTTGTTTTGGCAAGAGTGTGTGCCAAAAGTAAGCCCTCCCTTGATGTGTCAGTAGAGAAATAAACACAGGAGGGAGGAAAAATGCTGGAGAAACAAACACAAATAGAGTTTGGATATAGAAACACTATAAGTTTACAAATAGTATCTATTAAACAAACATTAAGACTGGAAAGTTAAACAAAATGAAGTTCCCCAGATACATGAAAGCCCTTACTAATAAACCTTAAAATAAAACAGAAGATATGAAATTGAACTGATGAGGTGATTGTTTCTCTTCCCAGTTTGCATTCTTGAAAGGCTTTAATACATGAGTTGCTCATATATTGGGGAAAATTCAAGGTTCTTCTTTGGGCTGTGATTATAGTTTTCCTGTGTTGTCCAGCCATGAGATGCCACTTTGCTTTGTGGAATGCTTGGAGGACAGAGGTTTTGGTTTGTTACTTTATATCACAATAATTTGCTTGCAAATCAGGCTTTGTGGTCTGTTGAGTGTGTATCTTGTAGTAGTGTTGGCTAGCATGAAATGAAATAACTTCAGAAAAGGTCTGGGGTCATGTGAGGCTCTCCAGGACAATGCAGGTGCCTGGGGAAATGGTGGAGGAGGAGGTGAGCAGTGAGTAGATCACCTCGCCATGGACAGCAAGCCAGGCTGGAGCACAGCCTGAATGGGCTTGGCTGCCTTGTGCTTCACAGCTTTCAAGTACAGGGAGAATTCTCTCCAGAGCTCTGGAGCCCTGTTCTGGCACAGGCTATAGGAGAAAGTGCTGCCACTTTACCATCACTCACCTCAGGTTATAAAGCACTGAGTTTTGGGCTGTCAGGGCAGGTGAAATCTAAGTCTGTGCTTTGAGCTGTAAATGCATTGACATTCCAGTTCTAGTCCTTGAAGGGCTTACTAATGCACTCCCTGCTGATACAAACAACATGAAAACACAGAAATAACCCCTGGTTTAAGTGCTACAGGTATAAGGGTTATCACAAGAACATTGCAAAGCAAATCAAAGGAAAGATAAGCCCTTGCACCATGACGGACTCTTTTCTCCACAGAAAGATGGAATGCTGTCACTTGGTGCCAGAGAGATGCAGTAACCTTAGTTTGCCAAATGAATATCCTGGAACTTACCCCGTTGTGTACTGTAGGATGTGTAGTTTAAGTGAAAACAACTTTCCCTGTTTTAAACACCAAGTGATTGTAAAAGAATTGAATCTTAGAGAGAGTGCTAATTGCAAATATGAAGACCAAAAATCTCCCAGGAGCCTGGCTCCTCTCTGTACATTCCTTGTGTAATAATGTAACATGACTGATGTGGATTTAGCTTGCTGGAATTAAAGAAACCTTATGTAAAGGGTTCATTTAAAGTTCTCAAATGCTTTGAACAGTTCTTTAGCTTGTATTTCAACAAGTGTGGCTGCAGCATGTCAGCCTCTTTGGAGGCTGCTTAGTAGCATGTGACTGCTCCATGACCATCAGCCGTGAGACCCTTGCAGTTCATTTTTTACTGACTCTGTCTAGTAGGGTTTTTCACATTGTTGGTTTGAGGGATTTGCAGAACTGATAGTTTCCCCTGGGGCCAGCAGTGTTGGGGGAGGGGAGGAGAGTTTTGCTTTTTATCCTACATATCTGTTATGATGATAGTATTTCAGGCGTCACTAATTCATGCTCTTGAGAGGACTGTCTAAAATGTTCTCACCTGTTTTGCTTCTTGGAGAGATACAGGTTTAAGAAAAACAGGCTGTTTGGATAATTTAGGTGCATGGCTCCTTGGGTTACTTCTTTTCAAAAGCTACAACTTACCTGGGAAAAACTCATGAAATTATTGTCTTGCTTTCCATAGTGTCTGTGTAACATGCTAGGAATTACAGTCCCAGGAATTTTCATCTTTGCAAAAAGTCCTGTGTATGTACCAAAAAACCCTACTTAAATGAGCTGTTCTTTCCTGCACAAGAGGGAAACTGTGATCCTGCCTAGTTTTATACTCACTTGTGTATTTGCTGTTAGGGTGCCTCTCTCCCTAAAGTAAACTGAACTCAAATGCTCAATTAGGACACTTAACTCCAAGAGAGGAGCCCTGAAGGAGTGTGAGGGAGGGAGCCTTGCCTTCTGGGAGGTATTGTACCCACAGAAGGGTTGTGAGATCAACAGGAAGGGCTGCTCCAGAAAAGGGCCCCAAGGATGGATCAAGCAACCTGTAGATGTACCACGAGCAAAGCTTTTCAGTGTGACATTCCATCCCCACCCTCCCACCACTTCTCACTGCCAAAAATAAAAGAGCTTTCTGGTTCAAGACTTTATTAGAAGTGGTTTGGAACTATAAACAAAGATTGCCCTTTTTGATTTCTGCTGTGTTGAGGGAAATACAATAGTGTGATGTAACTATAAAGGGAAGGGTGGCATCAGATGCCAGATTCCATTATCTTCCTCTGGAACAATATGTAGGCACTGCAGGTTTTGGCTCCCTGAGCTGAAAGGGAGATGACTCATGTAAAATCTTAGCCTTAGGAGTCTTGTTCATTCTGATAATCAGTAACTTAATTAATGCAAATCTCTGAAAACTAATGAAAAGCAAACAGAAATGTATTTGATTTACCACTCCTGTAACTAACTCTCCTTGAGTAGGAGCACGATTAGTCAGCTGCACTGCAAGATGCAACAGGCTGAGATGTGCTTTCAGGGAAGGTGAGCACTTAGAGTAATTATGAGACTCTCTTAACAGATAGCAGTCCAGAGGCTTATCCACTGATGATAATGAGAGAAATTGATAATCCACCTGTTTGCTTTTGCTTTAATCTGTGTATGACTCATGGCTAGAGTGGGCTTTTATAGCAGTTGACCTAAAAATGCTCAACAACTGACCAGGCACATTTAGCAGCTGCTCATTCCCAGGACTGAATTCTTCCATGTGCTGGCTGTTGACTTATTAATTTCCTGGGAATTATCAGTTTCTGATGAAACTAATAGTGGTAGAGGGTGGTATCAGGTTTTGATATGGAAGACTCAATTTGAATTGCTGCTGTCACCAAATTAATTAGAACTTAGAGGTTTTCCTTAATTTAGTTTTATTTTAAAGCTGCTCTATTGCAAGTCTTGATGCTGAACTGTATTCCTCCATCTATAAATATAATGCTTAACTATGGAAAGAGAGCTACAAGGTTTCTACTTTAGGTTTGATAGGCATCTTTAAAGTAAGAATAATTGTTCAGAAGACATGTTTTTTTCAGAAGTATTAAGCATAAGAAAACCTAGACAGATGATATCACAGACAGAGTTTGAAATCACCACACTGGCTCTGGTAGGTGCTTTTTACATGAGAATTGGTTGTTGACTGATCTTAGCATGAGGTTGTTTTTTCTTAAATCCTCACCTTTTTAACCTCTATTAAGCAATTTAAGATAGATCAAATACATTGCAAGTCTGTACAAAGTGTTAAAAAGTACTTTGAGGAGTCTGTCCTACCTAACCCTGACAAAAAAAGGTAAAAAATCCTTTTAGTGGTGGAAATGGGGTAAGCATTACATGATGTGTGGGAAAGCAGCAGTGAAAATCACTTACTCTCACAGGAATAATAAAGTGCCATCTCTTCTAATGCTCTTTGCTGCTGCTTCTGTCACTTTGCACTGATATAAAAATACCAGACAGACACAATGGGCTTAAAAACATTTTAGTGTCTGCAGCCTTTGTGGCTGCTGTTCTGCAGCTGAGGAAAGTACACAGCATAGCAGGAAAATATTCCATCTCTTAAATGAATAGTATAATTACAGAATATCCTGAGTTGGAAGGGACCCACTGGGAACATCAAAGTCCAGCTCCTGCACAGGAGAGACCCAAGAATCCCATCACACTTCCCTTCCATTAGCCCTTCTTTAGCCATTAACATAGCTTGGGAAGTTTGCCAGCTCTGATGCAGAGTCAGAGAACTGCACAAGTGACATGGATCTTTCAAGTATTACTTGCAGTTGTTTCTTATGAGGTCCTAGTCCCTGCAAAATACACAACAGCTATCACTTCAGTCAGTTTTGCAGATAGCAAAATGTCATCTCTTGTGTGGCTCCATCAACTGCAGCACTGCCAGAATACTAATGTTGAGAATTCATTTGCTGAAGTGTTAGGAAACAGTCCCTGGCTCCAGTGTCCTTCATTTTTTATTGCCTATCTTGTTTGGATGCACAATAAGGTTGGGCTTGGCCCCTGTTACCAAATTATTGTACGAGATATTGACTGAGGAAAATGTTCTCATTTTCTGTGCTATTACCAAGATAAATTTTGTATGTATTGAACCTCTGTGCAAGTACTGATAGAGACTTTTTTTTTTTTTCCCTGCAAACATCAGTTACCCTGGGATAGATGCTGCAGATAAGAACATGAGCTGATGAGAAACAGTAGTGTGGAAAAAAAATTCAGTAATGCAGAAATGGTGTGTTCTCTAAGGAAGAGTTTGTTTATTTTTCAGTTACTATCAATGCTTATCACTTTCTACAAGAAATTGATTTATTTTTAGATAAATAGAATGACAGTAGTAGTTATTATCTTTGTCTTTATGATATAGGTTTCAGAGGTTGTGTGTAGCTTTCCAGGAGTTGGAATGGCAATCTGTTGAATTGTCAAATGTGTTATGAGTGGTTTTTTCTGAGTCACGGCCTTCAGGGGAGGAGGACACATCCTTTCAGCTGGAAAGTCAAAGGGAACAAAAATGCACGTAAACACTTCAGGTGTGACCCTCGGGATGGATCATGACACAGGTTCCTCCTTTAGTCCCCTTAACCTCCCCCCAAGTTACTTACCCAAGTTCTCTCCAGTTTCTAAGAACTCAGCATGGGAACAAGCTGCTAAAATCCTCCTTAGGATGGTCATTTATAGCTTGTTGATCAGGAATGCTGCAGGAGAGGAGGGCTTTAATGTCACAGTAAAACTCTCTAACAACAATCAAAATGGAGCTTTTAACTGCTGGAATTTGAGCACGGGCTGAGAAGGTTTGGAGAGGTCAGGTCAAGTGGACAGGAAAAAACCATAGCTGCTTGTAACTCCATGGGACTTAGTGATTTTAATGCCCTCCCCTTCTCCTCCCCTTAGTATGGGGTCCATAAATAGTTCATAGCAAGTCTTGGGGACATTATATTTCATAATATTACTGGGTGACAATGCTTTTTGCAGTTAATTCTGAGCTAAATAGATAATTTACTTGTAATAATTTAACACTGAAAAGTTGACATGAAGCTTTATTCTCAGAAGTCAGAAATTCCTTCAGTGGTTCTTGGAAAGACCACGATGAAATAAATGCCCATTAACTCAAAAAATAGACATGGACCATTTGGCCCCAGTGCTGTGAATTCTGGGCACTTGGTTATCAGCCTTTCCTGCTGTTTACAGTGGCTGAATATTGCAGCTCATGTTAAGAAACTTGACTCAGAAAAATCAAAACATTTGCATGACTTATCCCATGCACCCAGAAGGCTCCTAGATGTCCTCATGTCCCCAAGTGTGCCACTGACTGAGGTGCAAAGCTTTGCACTGCAGTGCAAAGATGCCCCTTTTTTGTTTGCACATGAATCCATGTGCAGAATGATAGTGCAGGGTTTTCTGATGCTCCCTGCAGCTGAAATGGAGTTTATTCACTGCTTCCATTGTACCCACATAACTGGAACATCACAATGGGAGGGGCAGGAGACACAGCTGAGCTCTTTCATCACTTCCCTGGGCAGGTTGTCCCTGCCCTGATCCAACTCCCAGCCTGGACACCAGCTCCATCTGCCCCCTCTGCTTCTAGGCTTCTACACAACATTTGACAGAGGAACTTTTGCAATGCCTTCATGTCTAAAAAAAACCCCATCAATTTTATTTCTGTGAAAAATGGTGTTGGTCCAGAAGCTTTTAAGGTTTAGTTGTTGTGATCTGGAGCTTAAAAATGCTATCACAGGACATTTTCCTCTGTAACTCACAGTATAATTTATGAACTGTTATTAAACTTAGTTTTCATATTGAAAGGAACAAGAAACTGAATTCCAGCAGCTTCAGAGTTCAAGCAATTGCATAAAATATAAAAGATAATTTTAATATATATCTATGAAAATATTTGTTTCTGAAATTTTCTCACTCAGACCAAAATATTCTCAGGTCAATTTGAAGAAAGCATTTAGGAGCTGTATGCCATATGCACTCTAGTGATGATTGCAGTGCTGGCAACTCCCATTCCATGGAAGGATCTGATCAAATGATCCTCCAAGGAGTGTGCTGCTGATGGCTCTGGGCAATGTCCTTGGATTCCTGCACTGAGCTCTGGCTATGCTCCTCTGCAGAAGAGTCATTTGCAATTCTCTCTTCCTTCATCACCTTCAACAATCTCACCAGTGTTCCAGAATTTTGGCTGTGCTTCATCTTAGTATCCATTTGTTTTCTTGCAGTCTGTCACTTTAATGCATAGCAGTTAATAAAATAACAAAAATGTCAGAAAGAAAAATACAGTATGAGAGTACTGAAAATGAAAATTGAAAAATGAACTTGAGCAGATTCTAAAACAAACACAACTACCAGGATCTGGGCAGGGACACTGAGAGCTGAACTTTCCCCTTGGTTGTTTCTGGGAAAGTGTATTTAAACCAGTCACACTGGAGGTAACCAGGTACATTCTTTCTCACCTACACAAAACTCTTGGATTGATGGAAGTTTGGAAGATCCTAGATTTCACTGAACTCTTTGTGCTGTGGTTCCTCAGCACTGTGACTTGGCAGATTCAGTGTTCACCGAAGACACTTCTGCTTTACTGATTTTTGTATGTTTAAATCAAAGTTTGGTCCATCTTAGAGCATAAGAACAAACTGAACAAATGCTTTAAGCAATTTAAATGGGCATCAGTACTGTTCCAAACTAAGCTGAAAGCTCAGTGCATGTGGATGCTGAGGCTGGAGTTCATCTTTCCTTCACCCTTCAGGATATAATATTGCCAGTAAATACAGAGGCATGGAGGCAGTGGCTCAAATGCAACAGGGAGGGTAGGTGGGTTAGGAAATTACTTTGAGATAACTTGGAGGTCAAGAACAGTCTGAAATGTTTATTTCTGGGGGTCAGGAATTGTGATTTTTCGGGTACAAATGGAACCAGCAATGCTGGTGATCCCTGTGGAGCTGTGGCTGCTAGAGGTAACAGCTCCAAGGTTTAAACCTTTAAACAGATCTGCAAAGGTATAAAGGTGTCCAGAAGGAGTTAATCTTTCTGTATCTCAAAGTTAAGTAAAATTTCCCATATAGAAAGTTAAATCCTTGTTAGCTTTCAAAAAAACCATGTCTGACAACTCTTCTGTGGTGTGGTGTGGTGTGATTGCCTTTTATGAGAGCTGACACACTGGCTATGCAGGAACCAAATTTCTTTTAGAAAAATGGCTGTGTATGAATGACATCAGCTCTGTCTTGCTGTGGAATGGATGTCTCAGGCACTTAATGGATGGAGTGTAACAGCAAACAGAGAACAGGGAGAATTATGAGCTTTTATGGTTTTTGTAAATACGTGAGCAATATTTTGAAAAGTCAATTTAGTACTCCACTGAATATTGATGTTAGTAGCATTATTTTAAATCACTCACTTTATTGAAGTAGAAAGTGACAAACCATTTAATCTTACATTGTGCAACAGAAAAAGCATTATCTAATTTTCATCTCTCTTTTAAATTGTCCTTAAGTCAAATAGTTCAGTGCATGTGTGCTTGCCCCATTCAATTTTATAATCCATTTAAGATAAATAGAAAGCAAAAATGCTTTTATGAGATGTAGTTGTGATGATTGGAAGACCTGAACTATGGTAAATTTCTGTGGCTCAGCTGAGGTCAAACACTGTGAAACAGTTAAAGCAGCACTTGATCAAATTTAATTTAACATATGGAAAGCACTGAAGGTTTAAATGAGTGAAAATGTTACAACTGAAAAGCTCTCATTGGCTGGAAGGTGAAAATGAAGTTTATATTTGGGAAAGGAAGAACAAAGGAGAAAAACTTAACTTTCCAACCATTCTTGAAGGCAGAACTCTGCCAAACACTGATCCCTCCTGAGCTGCATGGGAGGTGCTGCCTGTCTTGAAGGAGGCTTCAGATGCACTTTGAAGCATCTTGTGCAGAGGTTTAATGGCTCTTGCTGCTTTATTTCATATATCACACTGCTGCTGTGGAAATTGGGAGCTCAGAATATTCACCTGGATGGAGGTTAGGGGTTTTTTTTGAAACATCCTCAGCTCTAACTGGTGTGTGTGCCAAGTTACAGGGACAGAGAAGAAGACTTCTTGGTTTCTTTGTACCACCTGTTATCTGAGAAGTAACAAGTAATTCACAGTACTTCATTATTTTTATTAATTTCAACTTTCATTTTAATAGATATTTATTAAAAGTGATGACTCTAGTGGTATTGTACATTCTTCATATTAAATATGTAAGCACTATAAACAATGGAAGCACTGAAGTGATTTTTTTTTAGAGACTGGCAGGGGGTTTTTGAGGTCTTCTCTGATATGGCTCACTTTCCAGCTTTTTTTTCCTCTTTGAAGTCTGGAGGTCATGGTTTCATTCTGCCATGTCAGGATAGCTGTGGTTTGTGTGAGTCTCCTCACGTGCATGATGGGCAGAGTGTCATTCCAGCTGAGACAGAAATAGTCAAAACCAGGAAGATGATTGCCATTTGGCAAGTTAGTTGTTAGTGTAGTGAATGGATTATAAAATGTAGTACAGAGGAAGTTTCAGAGGATTAACAGAAGCCTTTATCTTGGGATTTGGTGGACTGTGTGAATAAGTAGCTGGCAATTTCATTGTCAGGCCCAACACAGTACTAAATGAAGTGTTTATGTTATTAAAAAATACATCAGTGTCACTGTGTGTATTACCCAAAGGTTTTACTCATTCTCTTGTTTTGGAGAGGAGATTTTGGCTCTGGGCAGTGACAAAGCTTTGGAAATATTCCCTCAAGTTCTGAGCCTTCAAGTTTCAAACAAATGGAGAGCCACAATTCCATATCAAACTTCAGTCTCAGACTTCACTGAGATCATAACAGATGTCAGTGGTCACTAAAAAACTTTGTGAGATGGGCATGGCAATGTAAAATATTCCTAAAGAATACCCAAACTCAACATTTCTGATGGCAAAACCAGGCTCTGCTTAAAGGACAACAGATGAAAAAACATCTCCCATAATCCCAGTGTTTAACAATACCCCAAGAAGAACCAACTACTTGTCTAAGGTTTTGTTATCTCCAAAGATGACAAATAACTTTGAAGCTGGGCCAGGAAAACACAAAACTGGTTTGTATAACACATAGGTAAAATCTACATGGGGCAGCTGTGGTTTTGGACTTTATTTTATCCAACTTCTATTCTGCTTTTTCATTGGGCTGTAAGTGTACAGTGCCACTTGGGAGGTCTGCTTCCACCTCCTGGCTCTCAAAGTTTAGGTAGGACTTTGTGACCTTTAAATGCAAACACAAAAAAAATTCAAAAAATACATGGCCACTTCAAATACTGGCCCGTTTTTATCATTTTCTCTTTGATAGTATAATCTGTCTGTTGAATGCAGACAGAGTAAGAAGGAATTATTGAACACTTATTACCACATGAACAATAAATAAAAATGTGTTATCAGGAAAGGCAGATTGGTATTTTAAATAAAGGGTTGAAATAAAAATGATGAAGAGTTTTTCTACTGAATTCATAGTGTATAACTGTAAAATCTTGAAGCTTGTGGTCTTCAACTTTCAAACTGGAATAATCTACTAAAAAAATCTAAATTAAATGAATCTACCCTTATGCTGTACTGATAAAAAACATCTAAATACTGAAAGCAAAAAACCCAGACAAACTCCAAACAGAACCCAGAACCCTAAAGATTGTAATAGTGTGTGTCTATATATATATATATATATATGCATATACACAATAGCTACAAGTTAAGATGTTGTGTCATCTAACAACAACTAAAAACATCTAAATACCCAAAGCAAAAAACCCAAACAAACTCCAAACAGAACCCTAAGAACCCTAAAGGTTGTAATAGTGTGTGTATATATATATCTAATAGCTACAAGTTAAGATCTTGTGTCATGTTCTCAAAACTAATAATAATTTTAATAATAAAATGATACTGTGCCTTTTTCTGATTTTCTAGTCCTCAGCCCTTCAAGAGGTGTTAACTGTGTGCCTAAATGCCATTCCCTAGTGATAAACAACTACTGGAAATGGTATTTCTCTACCCATATTGGACTAATGTTTCTTAACATGAGTCAAGAATCTGTCACTGCAGTGGCAGAAGGTAACTCCTGGTGCAGTGCTGATTATCCACCAGGCAGAGAAGGAACTCTTCTGGTCTCTCCTGAAATAAGCACTGGTGTGTTTATCTCTGTTACCTCTTTGTGTACCCAAGTGTGCCTCCCCTTAGGCTGCACTCCCACTCAGTGAGTCCTTTCTAAGTCATATTTTGGTGCTTGTTCTCCTGCCCTCTTTGGAGTGGTTCTCATTTCTCTCATGAGCTTGACTGGGCTATATTCAGGTTAGGGTGGGTGAGTGTGTTCAGCAATAAGCTGGCTCCCTCACTGCTCTCTCAAGAGCATTATCTCAGGGTTTGTAATCCACTGTTGCCCCTAATTATTGTTCCCTCATTTTGCCTGAGTTCCTGATTAATTGTTTGCAGGAATTGGACTCATCGTTTCTTAATGGCCACCATATTCTTCCAGACTATCTGGTTAGTTTTGCATTTTAGTATTGTTCTTTTCATTAATTCCAGATACTTCATAAGCATGCTGCTGGCAGTATGTTTGATTACATATAATTGGTTGAATGAAAATAAAAATAATTACTGCCTTGAGTGATATTGGAGCTATGTGGAATTCCTAAAGAAAGATATTGTGTTAGTGGAGCAAGAGGTAGCCAGGGCAGTTTCAGGGGCTGTTGGCTTAATTGTACAAGGACAAAACCTTTAAGTTATATAAAGAATCCATAGGAATTCCTATCCAAGGTGAGTTTTTCAAAGATATTTTGTGCCTTGGTAGCTTGTAGACTGTGATGCCCAGGCTGAATCTTAGCAGATTCTCCCCTGTCTTCTTACAGTTTATCTCTAAGAATACTGTCTGAATGAAATGGTATTGCAAGAAAACTCATTTCTTGCAGTTTGCAGAGTTTTTGTGGTTTTGAAGCTCTATTCCACATGTTCTTACTAAAGGGTATGCAGTAGGTGTTTCCCAGTATTCTGTAACTTACCTGCCATCCCTGAGGGGGGAATTGTCACCATTGAGTGTGACACTGGGTTCTGAGTGTGATATTAATTCTGAGTTTAGCAGACTGCTTCCCTGACAGCTTTTCCCTCTGACAGGGTTTCTAGAGTTCTGAAAAACATCCACACTTGCTTTGTTGGGGCTTCTACAGCTGTTTGTGATGAGGAAGAGACTCTTTCTTACTTCAAGCTAATGAGTTAATTAGACCTTTAAAATTATTTTCAGCCTGGTTTAGTTCATGTCCTGAGGCCACAGGAAGAAGTGCTTAAAAATCAATTTATTGCTTGCTGATTAGCCCACACCCTCAGCAAAGTTCACCTATTTACATGTTAGTTACTTAGCAAGTTACCCTGTATCCAATTATTCTGCCTATTTTGGCTTTTTTTTTTTTTTTTTCCCTGCTGGAGGATTTAGGTGAGTTTTCTTCTCTTCCTCCTAAATTCTGAGAATATTGTACTTGTGATCCTGCTAAGCTGCCTTTTGGAAGAATGGATGTTTCCTTATGTTTGGGCATGATTTTCAGTTTAGACCAATATATTTTCTCTGTTAGGTGCCTCAGGGCTGTGTTTGCCACAGCCCTTGCAGAGTGTCAGCCACTGACCCCCAGTTTTGCTGCCAACCCTGTGTTACTGCCTGCTTTTGGCAGTGCCACAGCTGCCAACCTTGGCCACGTTTCTGTGAGGTAGCTGTCATTCAGTCCACATAGATAAATCACCATTTAAAGAAAAACTGTGTTGAAGCTTTCAACTCTCCCTGGTGGATTTTTCCTCTAATGTTCTAATTACTGAAATAGACTAGAAGTGTAAACATAAAAATAATCCTGGCAGCTCTGAATTCCTGATTTGCAGGGTCTCTGTTGAGTAGAACAAAATTATTTCTGAGTTAAGATCACCTGAAAAAAAAAGTTTAATGCAGCCCTTACTCTCTTGAGCTCCCTAGCATCCTATCAGTTTTTTATTTAAAAAACCTGAACAACCAAGCACCCCGAATCTGTTACTTTGTTTTGCTTCTATCAATTTATAGAAACTCAAGAAGAATTTTAGTTACAGTGGCAACTTGGTAATAACAAATGCAAGGAACAATATTTTCAGTTGCTTTTGTTTCATTTATTTGCACATTTCAAATTGTGAAATGTATCAAAGAATGGACTTACTGTGGAAAAGATGGCTAACTACTTCTGCTACAGAGCAAGAACAGAAGCATAAATATGTATTTACAAGGTCTCCATATCCCAAAGTGAGCCTCAAAGTAAAAAGGTAAAGGAAGTGAGGAAAAGACCAAGGAAATGGTTGCAGCAAGCTGCCATGGATCCGGGGAAAAGGAAGCAATTGGCAAGGGATCAAAGATTCTCAGAAACTCTTAAACTGTCAAAAAACCACAGAAGAAATAGTGAGTGTGAATACTTTCAGGGTTTAATATTTTGGGGTGCTTTCTTCTTTGCTGACTTTGATTTTATGTGTTTTCCAAGATAATAAATTTTCAAACTGTGCTGTTTTACAGCTACCTTTGGATCTAAGCTTCTGCTCGTTCTGGTTGGGGAAAATGGGCTGCAGTGTGTGTGCATCAGTTCTGAGAGACCACAGATAAGCTGGGTATACCTTGGCAGAACTCTGTTCTTGTTCCTGTCTTACACTGAGAAGGATTGTCCTTTTTTGGTTGAATGGATATTGTTTGGGTTTATTTTCTTTGGGTTTTTTTTCCTGTAGCAGGCTTGGTGTAGCAGCTTATAAGCTCAAAACTAGATAAGTGTTCTCAAAATTAGGCTCACAATTACAGTAAACAATAGGGCAATAGATAGCTTTGCAGCACTAGGTGATGAGTATTCATGACTTAAGAAACACAAGGAAGTCCTACATCTATTAGAATGTGAAATTGATTGATTGTTCACAACATGATGTTAGAAAACCCCCACCACCCTGGCCTCTGAATCAGCTCTGAGTGTTATTTAGCAGCAGTGCACTAGTTAAACTCCCAGTCAGTTAATTAACAGAAACTTTATTTTCCTGTTCAGTGGAATCTAGGATGCTACCATAGAAAAGAAATAAATTTGAGCTCAATTTTAATCTTTCTTGTTTCAGCTGATAACTCAGTGTCTCAAAATTGTTTCTTGATTGTTTTAATCAAGGTTACTTTTTTGATTTCTGCAGGAAATTGCTTTTGGTCCTGGTATTAAACTGTCAGTGATGTGCTACTTTAACACGTCACAAAGGAAGTAAACATTTGTCTTGCAATAAGTAGTGAGAGTTTGTGAGTGCCAGCTGGCTCTTCTGGGCATTCCTTAGAAAGAAAAGGGGGCTTGAAAGAAACAAATTACTTTTTTTTTTTCTTTCTCTTTACCCAAGATGTACCAGTAACACATCCATCAGTAATTAGAGGAACGTAATGATCTGAGAACTTTGTTATTTTCCCTGACTGCTGAAGATGACAAGTATGTGAGGTATCTTATATTTATCCCCTGGTTATGGAAGCAGGAGTATTTTGGCCAGTTATATTGAAATGTAAATGCTGAAAGAGTTAAAAAGAAAACTTATCAATTGCACACGCAGTAAACATTTAGTGCAGGAGGTGCTCAGCTGTCTGTGTCAGATTATTTTGGGTCATTGACCAAAATATGTGGATAAAGGAGAGTAGAGGTGCTTGGAGGAGCTACAGTGTCTGAATTTGTGACTGTCTGTTATCAATTCATGTTTCCCCACTCCCTGTGTGTGGTCTCATTGCACAGCAAAAATGAAGGAACTCGTGCTCCCAGCGAGCACAGAGAGCAGAACCCATCCTGCAAGGCTGGTCCTGACTCTGGGAAGTTCCTCAGCTGAGAGCTCCTCCTGCGGTTCTGTCACATGGGATGGGGAGTGGGGCAGCCTGTCCCCAGGCAGCTGCACCAGCTGAGTTTGGAAACAAAATGGTTTGAGCCAAGTGACAAGGGCAGACTTACCTGTGTGCCCCTTACCTGTGTGCCCCCCAGTCCCTGCTCGTGGCACCCAGCACTCAGCTCTGGGTGCAGGGATGTGCTTGGTTAGCAGAAGTTCAGATTTGCTGGCTAAGAGACCAATTTCATCCTTCCTTCCAAGCAGCCCCAGGCACAGAGTGGGGGCTCTGATGGGGCAGTGCCAGCCCCGAGTGAGGCACAGACACAAACCAATATTCACCCTGGGCAGAGCAAAACCAGCAGTGCCAAACCAGCAACTGCAGGGTCGTGCTGGGATCAGAGGGGTCTGAAATCTGCATTGCTGGGCAGTGCTCTTTTCCCTGCTTATAGCAGTCCTGTAAACTGTGTAATTTTTTCTCAAAAGATAATATGTAGCTACATATTAACTACATAATATGTAGCTACAAACAAGTTTTCAGAAAAGATTAGTCTTCCCTCAATCACACCTTTAAAAAGGCCTATTATGGGAATAAATCACATGGGACTCTATTTTTTTCATGGTGGAAAAAAAAAAGCCCTTTTTTATTCACATAACTCCTTTTTTATACAATTTTACAGACTTCGTGTGTGACTCAAGTTGGTCAGTAGCTTTCTTGTGAATTACTTATTGGTTAGTAACAAGTTGTTATTCTGTATTCATTGGTCACTCAAACCCCCAGTGTGTACGTGCAGGAAAAGTTGTTTGTGAGAGATAGTTTAAATTTTTCTGTCTAACGGTGTAAAACAGTTTATACAGGTGCAGGTTGTTTTTCACCCAGGAATAGATTGTTATGCTAATGAACTGCTCACACCAGCATTGCTTTCACATGGGAACTTGTAAAATGCTAGTTTTGCCAAAGCCAGCCATTGATTTTAACAGAGCAGGCTTGATTTTAGGAAGTCTTTTTTCCCTTTCCCATTCCCTTTCCCATTCCGTTTCCCATTCCCTTTCCCATTCCGTTTCCCATTCCCTTTCCCATTCCGTTTCCCATTCCCTTTCCCATTCCGTTTCCCATTCCCTTTCCCATTCCGTTTCCCATTCCCTTTCCCATTCCGTTTCCCATTCCCTTTCCCATTCCGTTTCCCATTCCCTTTCCCATTCCGTTTCCCATTCCCTTTCCCATTCCGTTTCCCATTCCCTTTCCCATTCCGTTTCCCATTCCCTTTCCCATTCCGTTTCCCATTCCCTTTCCCATTCCGTTTCCCATTCCCTTTCCCATTCCGTTTCCCATTCCCTTTCCCATTCCGTTTCCCATTCCCTTTCCCATTCCGTTTCCCATTCCCTTTCCCATTCCGTTTCCCATTCCCTTTCCCATTCCGTTTCCCATTCCCTTTCCCATTCCGTTTCCCATTCCCTTTCCCATTCCGTTTCCCATTCCCTTTCCCATTCCGTTTCCCATTCCCTTTCCCATTCCGTTTCCCATTCCCTTTCCCATTCCGTTTCCCATTCCCTTTCCCATTCCGTTTCCCATTCCCTTTCCCATTCCGTTTCCCATTCCCTTTCCCATTCCGTTTCCCATTCCCTTTCCCATTCCGTTTCCCATTCCCTTTCCCATTCCGTTTCCCATTCCCTTTCCCATTCCGTTTCCCATTCCCTTTCCCATTCCGTTTCCCATTCCCTTTCCCATTCCGTTTCCCATTCCCTTTCCCATTCCGTTTCCCATTCCCTTTCCCATTCCGTTTCCCATTCCCTTTCCCATTCCGTTTCCCATTCCCTTTCCCATTCCGTTTCCCATTCCCTTTCCCATTCCGTTTCCCATTCCCTTTCCCATTCCGTTTCCCATTCCCTTTCCCATTCCGTTTCCCATTCCCTTTCCCATTCCGTTTCCCATTCCCTTTCCCATTCCGTTTCCCATTCCCTTTCCCATTCCGTTTCCCATTCCCTTTCCCATTCCGTTTCCCATTCCCTTTCCCATTCCGTTTCCCATTCCCTTTCCCATTCCGTTTCCCATTCCCTTTCCCATTCCGTTTCCCATTCCCTTTCCCATTCCGTTTCCCATTCCCTTTCCCATTCCGTTTCCCATTCCCTTTCCCATTCCGTTTCCCATTCCCTTTCCCATTCCGTTTCCCATTCCCTTTCCCATTCCGTTTCCCATTCCCTTTCCCATTCCGTTTCCCATTCCCTTTCCCATTCCGTTTCCCATTCCCTTTCCCATTCCGTTTCCCATTCCCTTTCCCATTCCGTTTCCCATTCCCTTTCCCATTCCGTTTCCCATTCCCTTTCCCATTCCGTTTCCCATTCCCTTTCCCATTCCGTTTCCCATTCCCTTTCCCATTCCGTTTCCCATTCCCTTTCCCATTCCGTTTCCCATTCCCTTTCCCATTCCGTTTCCCATTCCCTTTCCCATTCCGTTTCCCATTCCCTTTCCCATTCCGTTTCCCATTCCCTTTCCCATTCCGTTTCCCATTCCCTTTCCCATTCCGTTTCCCATTCCCTTTCCCATTCCGTTTCCCATTCCCTTTCCCATTCCGTTTCCCATTCCCTTTCCCATTCCGTTTCCCATTCCCTTTCCCATTCCCCAAATGAAACTCAAGTTTTCAGTGTCCCTCCAGCTGTCACCTTTGGGACACTGTCACCACCTGCAGTCCCCACTGTTCTACCATCTCTGGCATTTCTGGAGCTCCTTTCATGACTGGAGCAGCACTACTTAGATGGAATACTTGGAGATGCTGATTTATAATGTCACTTGTAGGAGCTGAATGACACTTGAAGCAATAGTTCTTGCTGTCACTTTCCTCTGCAATCTGCTGGGATAATTTCTCATGCCCAGACTACTGTATAAACATTTTTGATGGGAACATCCATCACTCACTGCTTGTTTAGGTGTTACTAGACACTAAAAAAAGGGAAAGCTATTTATCCTAGCAATTAATTAGAATCTCCTTAAATCTTTAAATGTTGGAACTTTATTGAAGTTGGTGTGTGTCCTGCAATGGGATGTGGTAGTATGGAATTTACCAGCATTTTTCAGTCTCTAGTAATCCAACTGGTTTTAATATGAAGTTGAAATCTCACTCCATTTCAACTTTGAAGTATAGCTTTAGGAGTCTCTTTTAGAGTTCATGTGAGAAGTAATTCCATGTGCAGTGTGTCTCCATAAAAACCACCAGTGATTCTATTAAATATTTAGATTGCATAAAGTGTTATCATTCATCCTGAAATTTGATAAGCACACTGAGTGTTTTTCAGTGCAGGAAGGAAGGAAGGCAAATATTTTTAAGGAACACTTAGCACAGTTTTACCTTGTGTGTTTTTCAAAAGCATCATTAATGAATAAATTTTTTTCAGTAACACAAGAGTTATTATTTGTTAACAAGAAAAAAATGAGAATAGTATGAGCTATTGTTGTAGGAGGTTTTATTGTTAGGGTTTTTCCCCAAAATGAGAATTCTGCATTATCTCTTAAGTGTATGATGTTTACAATTTCAGATAGTTATCTTTGGCTTTGGAAGTAGTTTAAGGCTAAGACATGTGAAAGATAAGCCAAGTTTAGCTTCCTTATTTCTTTTTAATAACAAAACCAAAGACAACACAAACATGGTTCCTATTTAAACATTCCTTTTGCTGACTGATGTGGAAGTAGCAGGTTTAGGGGGTGAGGCTGGATACCTTAGTGACTTTAACAACTGGCTTCAAAAGGAAACTCAAAATATTCTGACAAGTCTGTCCTCTCCACAGTAAGTGTGTGGACCTCGTTCATCCTGGTAGTGAATGTTTTCTGTCTACTCCAGTGAGGGTGTTTCTGGAATATTTCCCAGTCTTTTCTGTGTTTGTGCATTGTTAATAACAATTATTTGAGATTTCATGTAGGTATTTAGCTCTTATCAGAAATCATGCTTCTATTATGCCAAATGCTTGCTTATGACTACAAGAAATTCCCATTTGAAATTGGAGGTAAAAATTGTCAAGTCAGGAAGTCTGTGAAGATAGGCTGGCAGACCTTGGCCAGGTCCTGGAGTACAACAGGGAATTAACAGATCCAGTTTCTGGTGGCCAGAATCAGTATGGGACAGCCTTGTACACCAGGAGAGCAGAGAAGCAGGACTCTCAACCCTGATTAGTTGGTTCAGTTTAAGATTCATGTACAAATGTCTTAATTTGACAGGAGAATAAGTGGACTAAAATAATCACAAGAGAGTTCTGGTTTTCATTTGAAATTTCCAACACCTACTCTGCAAATTCAATGCCATTAAATGAAAGTCTACTAATACCTGGTTCCTTCTCCAGGCAAGTTTTTCTTATGTGGTAGGTTAATACATCTGAAGACAGCCTCAGCTGAAAGATGTGTGTGAATAATGAAAGCAAAGCATGCATCTGATCTAGTTTGAATTGACTATTTTGAAAGAAATCACCTTACCCTAACAGGTTGGGGTTTTTTTCCTGCCATAAGCAGTTACCTTGTGGCAATATTTAACCACACTAATGTTCTCACTCAGAATGTCATTATCATTATTTAGTGGGGTTGCTATTACAGAAGATGTGGCCTTTAGTAATACATTCAATTAATTTTACCTGGGGGCAGGATTTAGTGCTAAAGCTGAGCCTTTCAGTGGCTGTTTTGTTCCTGCACTGTGAGAATTGTGCTGTTCTGAGGGTCCCTCCTTGTATCATAGATTTTCTTTCCATGGGTGTTGGACCAGGGACCTGATGTGTGTTCCTTGAATTTGTCCTTCTGCATCTCTGTTAAAGGATTTGTCATCCTGCACATTGCCCTTCTGCTCATTCACCTTGAGGCATCTCTGCTTCTTGGGTCTCACTGCTGTGCTGCTCAGGTGAGAAGTGAAAAGGCTTCTCTTCTGGGCTGTTGTGCAGCTGTGATCAGGATGGATTATTTTAGTTTAAATAGTGTTTGTGCATCAGGAATTAGGATCTTTCTGTAGCAGTTGTGCCCTGAACATGAACTCCTGTCAGGCTGTGGAAGAGCTCTGTGCTGTTCTAACACGTGCAGCTCTTCAAGGAGAAGCTGGAGTGAGGTAAGGAGGCATCAGTCAAACAGCTGGTGCTGCTGGAGCTGTGGCATTGCTCTGGGAGCAGCCTGAAGCTCCAGAGAGGATGCACACAGCAGCACAAATCCTACCCTTCACTTGGGGTAGGAAACACTGAGTCATGTGTGGAAAGGACTTCACCTCTCTCGCAGCACATTGAGCTGTTACAGCTAATTCCTAGAAATATCCTGCTGCAGAAGTGGATCTGTAAAATCTGAATTCATGGCATGCAGCTGAAGGCTTTGGGTCTGAAGTGTGCTGGTGTCTGTGCAGAGGAGCTGCAGGGGCTCAGGGGTTCCCCATTCAGGCAGATGGGATTTGTGTGTGTGCTCACACAGAACAGGGCACAAGGACTGCAAACTCCCAGCTCTGCCTTGGTGGGTGCTGGCTAACCTTGGGATTTCTAAATTCAGAATGGAGAGTCAGCTACAGTGAACTGAGTCTTAAGAAGGTTTGTGGCATGAGACTAAAATATAGCAAATGTAGGCAGAGAGCTGCTGTTGGCAGCATATCAAATGCTGAATTCATTCCTGGACTTTGTGCTCATCAAAATGCTCCAAAGGGAAGAACAACCCTGAGCTGGGAGGGCCCTCTGTGGTGGTGAGAGTAGCTTTTGGAGGCAGGAGTTGAAAGGGACTTTGAAAAAATATTTTTTTCTAGAGTTCAGTGAGACTTGTTGATAACCTGTGATAGATTAATAAAGATCTGTGAAAATGGGTGGTTGTTCATTATTAGTGAACCTTGTTATTCCTTTCATAAGCCTTTAAAAGCTAAATTCTATTTTTTGTTTTACTCTGTCTAGTTTCCTGAATATTTTGATAAAGAAAAATAATCTTAAATTTCTTATATTGAATTAATGTGATGAGCACTGATCACAAACACCCTGTACTGAACACAATACAGTAGTGAAAATGATCATTGTCAGGGCAGTGAGTGCATAAATTCAGGAACAAATTCCAATTTCTGCATGTTTTTCCTCCTTTTATTGATGAAAATAACTTGGTGGAAAGTGTGAAAGGATCTAGTTAAGGTATTGATTTTTATTCTTATAGGTGATGCATTGGTTTTATTTTTACATTGCATCTGAGGGTTTTGTTTTTACAGGGAATATATAAGAGAAAAAATATATCTAACAGGTAGTTAAGCAATATGTAGTGAAAATTACATTACATTTTTCACCCAGGAAGGCATCAAAAGCTAATCCAGATGGGTGCTGAAATAACTCTGCAGAATTTATTGGTTAGTGCATTAGATGGGCTGAGCTTCCTCTGCAGTTCAGTAGAGCCCTTAAGTGATTGTGAGGCCATTTGGAAACCACTTTCAGATGAGTAATGGTTCAGGATTTCTTCTTTTTGTGAGTAAAGATAAATAATGTGCACATACAGGTGCTCATTAGTTTGATCCTAACATTTTCCAAGTTGACATAGTTACAAAGCAGGTAATTTAGATGCAATGCACTTTGAATGTCTTCAAGGGAAGCTTTGGGTATCTATTATCTGAAAAGCAATTTGTAGCAATGCATTTAATTTGACAGATGACTGTTGAACTGGTAGCAAAATGATGATAATGGAACCTTAACAAAGTAAAATACAACTTTAATATTAAAAAAAATAAAGCAAAAGATCGGCACTAAAAAAAATCCCCAGAAAGCCACAAACTCTCATAATTTTTATGAACTATTTTTTTGTTCCTGAAAGTATGTGCAGTCTGAATAAAGGTAGTCTTACAGATGTTAGAGTTCTTAATTTCAAAGAAGTTGAAGGAAACTATGTCTCCAAGATCTAAAAAAAGAGTGAAGTAATCAATAATTATTACAACCAAAATATTTGCATTAAGCAGATCCAGAACACTTAAAGATTTTGGCAATAATTCTATGGAATGGGTCAAGAGGCCTGCTACAAAATCTGGGTATTTCTGTGTCTGTATACACAAGTAATACCCAAAGTATACAGCTTAACATATTTCATCGTGGTTGCATTTCTTCTTAGTCTGCATTTTGTAACTCTGCTGCTCTCTAAAAACATCCCCTGTCTTTTCTTGGAATAGCTCTGTTATTGCCAGGGTACTTAAGAATTTTAAATGAGACTTTATGTGTAATAAACTTCAGCAGGAAGAACAAATCTTTTCCTGGTGTTATAATCATGGAACTTAAGGCCTGAGGAAGAAAATTCCCTACAATTCTAACATGTACTTATTTAGATGAGTGATTTCAGAAGTTTATTTTGCACAGGTGAAGATCTCTTTCCACAAAGCTTTTTGAGGCAGCAATAAGATGGTTGAGAAGTGTTTTCAAACACTGAGTATGAATTTAGTTTTTTTAGTGTTGCTCAGGTTTAAGGGGAGGATCCTTCCAGTTCCTTCTTTCTTTGGGAGATGATGATCAGAATGGTAAAAAGAAAACTCTGAGTCTGTGGTACATCCTGAACTTAGATGTGATCTCTCTTGCACTTGCTGTTTAGATGATTCCTCTTTAATATTTGTACATACAGAAGATACTGCTGAGTTTTCATTTCTGAGTTTTCCATGTTCTCTTTTTATTTTGACAAATGGCCTGTGCAGAAGGAGCATAATGAACTGCTTGGTATTTAGTTTTGCAGCAGCCTAGAAGGCAGAGAAGTTTCTTTCAGAGGTGAAAATTCCAGCTCTAATTGCACTGAATTCAACCTTGCTCATCTCCTGGAGCTCAGCAGCATCTCCAGATGGCTGTCCTGAACCTACTGAAAGAATTGCAGGTTGGCTCAGAGCTGCAACCCTTACTGATGCTGAAAATGCACTGTGGCTCCCTGCTACATTGTGGGTCATCATTTCCAGTAACTTCTCTGTCTGGGTTGCAGTGAGTGTGAAAATTCCAGGTGTTGCAACACCTAAAGCCTGTTCTGGAGGTCAGAATAAATAACTCCCAAGTGCACCATGATGAAAAGCTGAGGGGAACTGATGTTCAGGTGTGAAAGGATGGCTTTGTGGCAGCAGTGTGTGGTGTCAGCACGGGTAACTTCATGAAACTATTTCAAATACAGTGGTTTTAGTTCATGTTTGGAGGGTTGAATGTACATGGAAAGCCCTTTGCTCTGGGTGTTCCCCTGTTACTTGTTCTTCCCTCTGTAACTTTGGTACAGAAATGCTTTGGTTTTTTTGAGAGATTTAATATTTTCTAAGGAGAAAAATGAAGTAGAGCAGGGCATTATAATCAGCATACTTCTCCCTAAATATGCCTTTCATTTGAGTTTGCAGAAGCCTTTTTCCCCACTCAGTCCAGTCTCCAATAATGCTTTTTTCATCACATCAATCAAATCACAGGAGCACAGGATGGAACAAGGCATTGGCACCAGCCCAGAACTGAGGAGCAGCTTGTTCTGTTCAGGCACTAACCAAGGTCAGCTGAGGAGAGCTGAGCCCCTGCCTGCCTGGGCTGCATCTCTTGCTTTAGGTGCCCAGCTTAGGGAGCAGGGGGTGGCAGTGACAGCAGGGCTGACCCAGCTGCAGGAGCAGATTGACCAAGAATTTGGTGGCTGAGGGCACAGAGATGCTCTGGCACTGCTGGGAATGCCTTTCTGAAATGTCAGCAAAATAAGGACCTTGGAATAGCAGTGAGGATCAAGGTGAGCACCTGGAAGGAAACCTTGCAGTCTACCTTGGCTGAGTGCTGTCTCAAAACACACAAGGTACAAAGGCACACTTCCTGTTGTCCTTATGTGGACATGGTGAATTTGACATCACTAAAAGGTGATGGTGTTAAATTCTGATGCCAGGCTCTGCAGAAAGGTTTGTGATAATAATGGCTCAAGCTGGCTTGCCTAAAAGCTGCATTGAGAGAGAGCTACTGCCACAATACCCACCAGTATTTTATGGGGATGGGGATTTTAATGTGTTTAGCCTCAAGTGTAATTTTGAATTCATGGTGTATTTTGCACAGACTTTAGGAGTTGATGTTAGCTGAACACTGGAAAATGACATGTAAGAGAGAAGTGAAGCTAATGTTGAGTTTGAATAATGGAACCACAACATGGAACCAGGCAGAGCTGTTGGCCTTTTACACTTGGGCAGCAGCAATTTATGTCCTGAGGAGGAGACTTAAGGTGTCAGTAAGCAGTGATGTTTAACTGTAGTCAAAATACTTGACTATATTCCCACTGGTTATGTTGTTCTAATTAAAAAAAAACCATCTCAAATCAAACCCAACACCCTTTTCTGTTCTAGGAGTTGCCCTTTGCTCCTGCATATTTATTCTGCCTAATTACACTGGAAAGATTTCCAATTCAAAATGCTAGGTCAAAAAAAAATTTTGTTTGTGTGAAATGGAGAAGAGAACAGTTTAGACTTCCAGTTGAAACTTCAAAGCCTTTGTTTGACATTTTCTAAATCTGTCTCCTGGCTGTTTTAGACTCTTAAAATGCTACTTCAATAATTAGATTGCCAGAAAAATTCCCACTAACCACATAAATTTGCACTTGATGCACTTGAACCTGTTCCAGGTCGCCTGTTTACAGAAGACAAATTCTGTCCTATTTCTGGAATTGCTTCTTACATTTTGGCACAAGAAAGCAGTTGTATGACAAAAAAATGGTGGAGAAATGTTCCTCCTAAATTCAAACTGATCAAGAGTGACCAGGAATCCAGGCTTCCCACAGCAATTACTTTCCACTTTCTTAGTTTATTGAAATGTCCAGTAACAGAATAACTTTATTGCTTCTTTTTTATGGTCATATATTTTGGATTTAGTTCCCTCAGATCTTCAACTGCTTAATGCTTGTTTAGTCACTTTCTTGATTACTGTCCCCTGTTCCATCTACTTCAAGAGAGGTAAATACCAAGCCCAAGTGGCCCAGCTGGCATTTTGTGCTCAGCATCTGGTGCAGAACGAAGGCAAAGCTGTCCCAGCACAAACAGCCCCGACCTGGGAGCTGTGTCCCACCCCAGCCTGGCTTGAAACTCCAGATAATTTTAGTAAGGAGGGTAATAGAAACCTGGATCTTTATTTGAAGGCCTTCAGGGGCAGTTATGGAAAGATGTCCACAAAAGCCTTCAAATAAAGATCCACTTTTATATTCCCTCCTTGCTAAAATTATATCAAGTTTCATTTCTAGATTGGGAAAAAGGCAAAAGGCTCAGTGCTGAGCTGTGCTCCCTGAAACACAGAACTGCTGGGGATGGTGTGGGAGGCAGGGCAGTGCATCCTGCAGAGTGTGATCAAAATTCCATTGGCCAAGCTAGAATGAGAAAGAAGAAGCATTAAAAAATCAGATTAACAATGCAAGTGAAAATAATGATTGGAAGTTGTAAATAATTATGCTTGACAGTGGTTATGGAGGAAAAAGGCCATTGCCAGATATTTAGCAGTTGTATTGAAACCTGAAATATGTTTTCTGCACAGCATCTTGGAAAAGAATTCCATCTGTGATGTGAAATTTGATTTTCTCCATGCTTAAGGGTAAATGATTGTATATGACAGACAGTAAAGAAGGTACAAGTTTCAGTAAAAGACATTTTAAAGAAAGAGATTAATAAAGTTAAATCTTTTAGACTATTCATAATGAGTTAGTAATCTACAATAGCATTAGAATAATTTTAGTGGTATAGAGTGGGTTTCTAAGGCATAAAACCTCAAGCTTAGAAATCATTCTGGCTATGAAGCCAGGTTTTAGAGTCACTATAGGGTAAATTGGTATTTTGACATTCAGAGACCTTTTTCAAGAAGTAAAAGGTTAATAGCATAAGGCCTTTTCTTCTGTAAATTGTATTCTCTGTGAAGAGGGTTGTTCAGGGTGAATCATAAAATGCTTCAGTACTTCTTGAAGAGAAAATGATAGAAAAGCAATTAGGTTATGGAATCCTGAGAGTTCACATAAAAAGTTACATAATTTCAGGATTTTTCTCCTATTTCTTCCACAGTGACAAGAGAAGCTTTATTTTCCAATTCTGTTCTTTTGTTTCCATATGTTGTATGTTCATTAAAGGAAGCATAGTTGCCCTTTTAACCCCAACATTTCTAAACAATTTCTCTTGAGGAAAGACAACCATGATCACAAGGAAGTTTTATTTCAAGGCTCAACACATTATTTGCTGATCTTTTTAACAAGGAATGTTAGCTTTTAAGGCTTTCACTTGTACTTTAAACATGTTTAAACTCTCTTAATACTTCAAAAGTCTGAGCAGATCAGTCTTTTTGTGCCTGAAAGTGGAAACAAGATTGGAAATAACACTTTGGAGTCTTTTGTGCCCATCAACCTCATTAAACCAACAGCATCTGGTTTCCTATTAGGAACCATATTGGATACAGACTGCTCTCATTCCAATGAGTTTTACTAATTTTCTGTAGCAAGTGCAAGATTGAGCTTGAAATCTTCAATTCCAATGCCTTAGAATAACCATTATGGAGTTTATTTCCAAGTATTGCCTTGGAATAAGTTATGTGAGGAAGGCTGTGCAGCCCAGGGACCAGCCAAATCCTTTTTGCTCTGTGCAGTGTGGCTGGTCACAGTATTGCCCTGATGGTTATGGTTTCATTGGGAAATTTCTTGTCCTTTTTTTCCCCCTGGGGGTTGGGGATGTGAAATTACAAAGCCCAAACATGCAAAAATCTACAAAATGTATTAACTAGATATGCAAATGTTTTGAAGTGTAAAATTCCATAAAATGCTCTCAGCTCCTTCATTCTTTGGTGTTCCATGCCTTGCATACAACATGCAGAGCAGATATTGAAGAGTACTGTTAAAAATACTGTTCTACAGCCTTCCAGATCAATGTACATACATATGTAAGCACTTACAGGGAAAAGTTGGAATTTTCTACAGTACTTTGCTTTCAATTACCATATCCATTAAAGACATCCATAAGGGAAAAAAAATTTTCTACTGTCAAAGACCACAAAATGTTCACATTAATAAAACATTGCATATTTACAAAATACTTCTTTATATTTAATGTAGACTTAGACAGAAAAAATAATTCTTGAAACATGCTTTGAAAAGCTCAGACTGCTCTATAACCTGGTGTGTATTATAAATCTTTACAAACTACTAAATGGGGGCCAGAAGGCTGACTTGCCAAGGTCATAGCCCCTAAGTAACACAAAAACAAAATCCAGGTTTTCTGGTTCCTGCTTTAAGCACTAGATATTTCCTCTCTGTGCTCAGAAGAATTTTTAATGTGAGTGTGTTGGCAAAATGGGGATTTAGCTGCCTAAGCTTTGCACTGAACACATTTTTTAACTTCTGACGTTATTGAACTTTTCAAGTCAATGGTAGGAAACCACTCTGTTGTGAGTAGGTGAAGACCTACACCCCTGATGCCAGCACATGCTAAATGATATTTTAACTTCTCTTGCTGCACCTTTTGAAGCAAACATTCTGGGAAGGCACTTATGCTTCAAAACCAGACAGTTCTGCTCAGCACATTGGTCATGTGAACCATCCAGGGTGAGGTAATGGAACGTTTCACACTGTGGCAGTGGCACTGCTCTAAGTGCAAGTGCTAATAACATTCAATCACAATACCCATGTGATTTATAACGGATTTGAATGCTTTATTTTCTCCAAAGATGCCAAAACTTGCAGCTTAGTTTTGTCCTCCAAGACAATGCAAGGTAATAAACACTTTTTCCATGTGAAAAGGCCTTATTTAGGGTACATCTTGCCCCATCTGTCTGATTTGGGTTCCAAACAAAGGAAGTAGTCAAATATTTAAAACTTTAAGTATTTAGGTTAAAAAGCTGATAGTCTCTATCCAAAGCTTGGAGTTGTTAGCTCTTGTCCAAAAGAAGTGTTCACTTCTGGGCCTGCAGCTCTGAAGACTTCTGCATTTAACACACTTCAATGGTGGAGCAAGAAGCCTGTATTTAAATTTCTAGCCATGTTTTGTGCCCCTCTAACTGCTTGGGAGTTTTAACAACTGCTGGTGTAGACAGCCATGAATAATGAATTATTGCCTTGAATAATGACCTATGCCTTGAATTAGAAAAACAAAACAAACAAAATAAACCCTAAATGTCCTCTGGTGCAGAATCTCTCAAAATTGCTGTCACAATTTCTAGCTGAGACAGAGCAAGCTGAAGCTAAGGAAACACTCCATGTGGTAGTGAAGGTCATGGGTTAGACACTTTGACTCTCCCATCTCTCCTGGAACCATTGCCAAGCCTGCTGTGTTCTGTATCAAAAAGCCTGAAAGGACGCCATGCTGTGACCTCCTTGGCCTTTTATATGTTTCATAGGTATTGAAATTATTTAGATTTTCCAACTAATTTGGTACTTCCTTGCAGGATTATTATACTCCCTGTAAACAAAATGAAATGTCTCAAGTATTGCCTGCTACATGCAAGCCATGCTCTTATTGACTGCAGATTTAAGAAGAATATGCTCATTTATTAGGAGGCTTTTCTGTGGTAAAAGCAAATAATAGTAGGCTTTGCTTCCTGTCTTGTCCTCCTTTTGGTCATTCATTTACTCAAATGCTGAGCATGAAGCAGAAAAAGCTGTAGCAAGTTGTGTGTGCATGAGACAGGTAACTCAATAGTTAATGCTCTATAGCTGATGGAATATATGGCAGGGTGAGCAGAGGGGATATAATGTGGAAGGCTTGTTTCTGATATAGGATACAAATCTAATACAGAAAAACCTAATTCAATTTACTAAGCTTTTAGTGGAACTGCTTTTTGTTTACTTCATAAGCTGTAATTTAAAATTCTTTAACACATTTAAAACATTTTCAGCAGCTGTGAAGGTGCATGATCCCATCTCAGTGTTGGCTTTCTGGTACTTCCCACTTTTACTACTGAAGCAATAGCAGATTAGAAACTATAATAAGGAGCAAGTGAATTCAATACCATCCATTATTAGAATTAAACTGACAGAATAAACTAATTCCAAATTTCAAGGACAACTGCAATTCAGTCTCTGAATCTAAGCAAGAGAGAAAATAGATGGTTTAGGTTTCATTCATGATCTCCTACATAATTACTGTGCATGAGAGTTCTGTTTTAAGTGGAAGAAATCCCATTTAAATTCTTTGTTGCTTAAAGTTAGCACACTTTTTGTGTCCTACGTGGTGAATGCCAGTGTGCCAGGGGACAAAGTGGCAGAACCCTTCTGGCATGGAGTCATCTTCACTCTTCCCACGTCTCCCAGTGGGAGTGGGTTTATGAGTAAAGATGTACAGGTTGCTGATATTTTAACCTGTTTGAAGGGCATATAAAGCTTCTTTCCTTGGCTGGACTTTGTAATCTCTTTGCTATTTCAGAGGAAGCAGTAACTTTCAGTAGTGTCTTGGATCTGATGACTGCTTTCATTTTACAGTATTTTAAGAGCAGTACCTGCTTATTTCAATAGGCACAATATTTAAAAACGGAGGCACAGGTGCAGACATTGTTTGCTTAGCTTAACTCATGCTTAACAAAGAAAACAAATCGCTGTTTTCTCGGCTAACAGGAAGAACGACGGCGGGAGGGTTCGGGGACAGCGCGGCGGCCGCGAGAGGGCAGCCTGCTCCCAGCTCCTGCTCAAAACCTAGTTCCGATTCCTCGGCGTGGACAGGGTGCCCGAGGGCTTGCTTTATGTCCTTTTTAGGCAATGTGCTCCGAGACTTTATTTAACTCGCTGTATGTCACTGCTGCCCCGGTGGTTGCATCAGGGGCGTTAAAATCAGGCGGGGTTTGAAAGGCACACATCAGCCTGGTCATGTGAGGAAGCATGAAGTGATGTGTCTGATGTGCCTGAGAGCTCCTCTTTGAGCTGTTCAGAGAGCCATGTGACTTATGATAAGATTCAAGGCTTGATTCCGTTGAAGTGATCAAAATTAGTCATTTCCTCTCCTGGTTGTTGCTGCTGCTGGTGGAAGCTCTGCTCTGCTGTGCAGGTAGTCCTGCAGCACGGGCTTCTGTGATGCTTTTTAACCAGAGTGCCACATGCTTGGATTCCTTTAATGGGTCTTACTTTTTGTCCATAAACTTTTAGATTTCAGGACTTTATCCAGCTGACCAGTTCCCATCAGGCCTCTGGACAACTAACTATTGTGCATGCTAAAAAATGAGCATTTGGGAGCCATCAGCTGTCCTGCACATGTGCAGGCCACATGCACAGCACCAGTGCAGCGAGCCCTGTGCTTCTCAGACACACCACACTGGCTGCACAGCGTGTGCCTCTGCACAACTGCCCAGGAAGTCCCCAACAAGGGACACGGTGACGTTATGCATGACACACCATGTAATTTATCTTGGAATTAACTGTAAACACTTGTGCTTGCGTGTTTCGCGAAGAATGTGCTGGAAGCTCAAAATTGTCCAGATTTCTATTTTGGTGTTTGGTTTTTTTTCCCCCTTACCTCTCCCCAAGCAGCTGCTGTGATGGTTCTGTCTGGTTCTGCCCACCTTGCTCCCAGAACTCAGCTTTCCTAGGCTGGTATAGAGGGTGCTACTGCAAGGTGGAGGTACTGGTGATGTTGATGATGGATTCTTGAGAGAAAACAGCTACAGAAGTACTTAGGTGGCAGCACTGCTTGAATGTAGCTATACTCTGAACATCTGCTTAGTAAATGTCATCCCATGCTAAGGGGAAAAAAACCAAAACTACTTTTTTTCCTTATTTGAAAACAAATATTTATGTATTAGTCAGTTTTCAAAGATGTTCTAAGTAGTGAAATACTTATTTACTAAAAGAAACTATATTTCTCTGTAGTATATTTCTTATTGCAGAAGCAGCAGGCAAGATTTAAATCCCTGCTGAGCAGACAGCACACCTTTGATAGTAATCTTGTTTGTAAGGGGTTTTACATATATGGAAATGTTGGTAGTGTCTAATACTTGAGGAAATAGTACAGATAAAAGCTGTCCAGCTTTAGATGGCTCCTAAAAATATCTTGCCTAAATTTTTATTTATATTAGGAAGAAACACTTTATTTATTCAAATTATCCAATAATTTGTAGCTTTGTGCAGTTTTTTGTTACACTTGCTGTGCTGACCTCTGCCAATGCCCTACAAAGAGAATGAAGAGTGACTTGTTTGCCAGCCTGGGGCAATTGCTGTGAGCCAGGAGCCATAGGATGTGTGTGAAGGACAACAACAGAGTTAACACCCGGCTCCACTGTGGTGTGTCTTGAGATTATGTGGCCATCTCCCTTTAAGAGCTGTTTTAACTGGAATGCAGGAGAATGTGCCTCTTAGCTTTTATAAAAATTAAGTATGTTTCAAGGATAGGCTTGGCTTTTGGCTTATCCATTTTTCTTCCATTTAATCAGGTTCACTTGTCTTTCAGGGAAATTTTACTGTGAGGGATTACCACTGAAGCATGGAATGTGTCAACTGCTTTGGATGACAGTGTTGAAGAGGTTTTAGGGATATTGTTTTTTAGAATTTGAAACTAATCACAGATAAACAGTTTAAAAATTCCTTCAGGCTATGATGTCTACATTACCTATGATCTTATTTACTGAACATCCAACTGCTTCTGTACCCCCATCCTGAGGCGAGGGGTGTGTGCCTCTCCTTAGGGCCATCTTCAGAGCTGGGAAGATGATTGCTAGTGAACTAGAACAGGAAAAAAGCCTTTCCTTGGAATGATGTTGCCTGGCTGCCAAGGGAAGTCAGGTTCCAACAAAAGTATTTTCACTGTCAGAATGAGCTAAGGGCGTACACCATCAGTCTGTGCAGAGAGACTTCAGAGCTTTGCGAGCACTTTGTCTTCCTAAGCAGTGTAATTTCTGTCTTGCCTGCTCTGAACCAGCTGTTCCTTGTTCAAGAGCTGATCTCTTGTAGGCTCACACTTGACAGAGGGTGCTGGCCTCAGAATAGATAGTGCTGAGTGTTGGTGACATGCCTGGGGCTGGCTGTGCCTTGGCCTCTGGAGAGGGAAAAGGAGAGGGACACGGCTGGGCCCCCCTGGTTATCACTGCTGCTTTGGGCACTGTGAGGCTGGACAGGGCTCTGGGGCTTTACCCCTTACTTCTGCTCACGCTGGTGGTCAAAGTCATTCCCCTCTGCCTTTTGATCTGGGAAAGGAGAGGTTAATTTGGGAATCCAGGCAGGGTGATGCACGCCTTCCCAAGCTTTTGGTTTCTGTGGATTTGAGATGGATGAGGGGATAGTGTTTTCTAATCTTTTCTGAAGCAGCATAAAGCTCAAGGGGTGACAGCTGCGTCCCTCTGGGCATTTCCAAACCTTGTGTCACTTGCCCCTGAGCCTCTAGGGCTGGATACTGCTATGTAAGGGCCACTGCACGGAGCTTTGGGGTCTCATGAACGGGGTTTAATCTCAAGGCTTGATTAAGGAGGTTTCTATAAACAAGTACAATTTTTCATGCAAATAATTCACTTTTACATGAGAAAAACATGTAAAAGTTTCTTGCTTTTTCAGACAAAGACCAGGAGAGCTGAAGGTTAACTCATGGTCTTGCTTGTGCTCTTTGACAAATTTGCCTTCACAGGGAAACACGTGAGTGCCAAATCTTTGCTTGTTACAGAAGGCAGCAGACAAGTAGCTGCTTTTTTGTCTGTGAAGGGGGACACTTCACTGGTTTGGGCAAAAACAGCTATACAGGAGGGCAGGAATGCCTCAGGTAATTACAAACTTCAGCAATCAAAACATGAAGAAAACATTGCCAGAAATGAAGAGGTTATTTAGGATCTGCTACTGCAAACTGGAAGGCCATATCCATAGCTTGTGGTGAACATCTTACAGTGGTTTTCCTCCTAGCCCTTCCCTTAAAATAGTAAATATTTTTTCTAAAAAGATGAGAGCACATTTTGGGCACAACCTGAGAGCCTGAGTCCTAATGTAACTTAGCCATGTCAAATCTTTGGAATGCTGTGAGGGTTTTGTGGTGATGCTGGTCATGATCCTTGTTGAAAACTTCCTTACCCACAGGATCAGAGCCTAGACTCCATAGTCATGGACCACAAGTTTGTGATGCAGATAAAGAACAGATTATCTGTGTTCCCAAGTAAGTTAGTCATAAACCTGCCTTTTGAACTATTTTGAAGTTTGTGAAACAAGAAACAAGGTTTATTGAAACAGGCGGATGTTCACGATGTGCATACTCCAGCTTTATTTTGGGTCAGGATGTCACTGTGTGTGTGGTGTACCATGGGGAGACCCTTCCTGCTAAACGGCCAAGACTTACCTTAAAAAAAAATGCCTTGTGGCAGGACTTGCCATTTTCCCAGTGCTCTAGGACTTCTGGGGTGTGCTGCCTTTTTTGGCCCTCTTTGGGTAAAATATCTGAGCCTTAACCTCACCAAATTGGAAAAGGATGACCATGCACAGAGACCCTGCTTTTGTCTTATTAGGCAGATTTTTCCAAGTTTCAACTTTTGGTGCTGAACTTCAGCGCTCGAAGCCCAGCAGTGACCCCAGCGGAGTCCCGGGACGGGAGGCGCTCGGGCTGGGGCGGGACAGGGACGGTGCCGGTGTGCGGGACCAGCAGCCCGGGTGTCCCCGGAGCGGGACAGGGACGGTGCCGCTGTGCGGGGAGCAGCAGCCCGGATGTCCCCGGCGGTGTGCGGGGAGCACAGCCCGGATGTCTCCGTGTCCATGGAGCGATGTGCGGGGAGCACAGCCCGGGTGTCCCCGTGTCCATGGAGCGATATGCGGGGAGCACAGCCCGGCTGTCCCCCTGTCCCCGGCGGTGTGCGGGGAGCACAGCCCGGGTGTCCCCGGCCGAGCAGCCGCCGCCAGGGGGTACTCGGGGAGAGCGAACGCGGGCAACAAAAGGCGGCGCAGCCTCCCCGGCAGCAGAGGCAGCGCGGAGCCGCTGCGCGCCCGTTCCCGTGCCTCCAGNGCAGCGCTGCTCCGGCACAGCCCGGCACGGCTCCGCACAGCCCCGACACAGCCCGGCACGGCTCCGGCACAGCCCCGCACAGCCCCGACACAGCCCGCGGCGGGGGCGGGCCCGCGGCGGAGGGGGCGCTGCGAAGCCCCGGCCGTCCCCTCCGCGGGTTACCTGCCCGGCCCAGGTGGGGCGGTGCAGAGCGGAGGAGGCTGTTTTGGAGGTTGCCGCCGCTCCTGATGGATGTTTTGTGTGTGTTTGCCTCTGCTCCCCGGTTCTCTTTCATCTGAGGACGCATCTGGCTCGAGCTCTGTTAAACTATCTGCCTTCTGGTACCATTCGTAGATAACAGAAAGAAACCTGAGCCCGAAAGGCAATTCCCCACCTTCTTCCACCTAACGCGACCTTCTCGGGCGCCTTTGAAGCTTTGCTGGTGCTCCGGCGATGATGGCAGTGGTGGGTTCCCTTGGGCTGTACTAAGAGCCTCTTGTTTTCTTTTCCCTTTTTTCTTAGAGGCATTTCATCTTTAAGGGCCGGCTGCTCGCGCTCACTTTTATACCCACTGAAGCCATCAAGAACCATGTTGTCTGGTGGGAGAAGTGCGTTTCTGTGCCTCGGAACGATCCTGAGCTTTTGGAGCTCCGTGAGTTGGATGCCTGTTGGAGGATGCCCGCATAAGTGTACGTGTATTGCTTCCAACGTGGATTGTCATGGACTGGGACTCAAAACTGTGCCGAGGGATATTCCCAGGAATGCGGAGAGACTGTAAGTAAAACCCGTTAAGGGCTTGTCGAGCACTTGTAGGAACACCTGGGACGAGTTTCCCAACACCTGCCTATCAGTGCAGAGCACTTGGTAACAGGAGTTTCAGCAATCCAACACGGATTAATGTTTTCAGGAGGGAAGGGGAGGAGCTTTTCGGGAGTTCAGCGCTCCTGCCGCTATGCCTTTGTACAAACGATCGGTTTCAGAGTTTCACGGTAACTTTCAGCTGCCGCCTGATCGGGTTTTGCAGTGACTTGCTTGAAATGGAGTTCGGAGCTGTACCTGGAGTGCTCCCGGCTGTAATCACTGTCAGTGCAAACACCAATTTAATATGCAATTACAAACCTGGATGTTTTCACCTGGCGGCTGCTAGCAGTTTCTCCTTACTTTCTCAGCATGGTGATTTCATCACCATGGAAAACCGAATGCTTCCATAAACTAATTCAAATGGAGAAGTCACATTAAACAGCCTCTAATTTCTGTTTTAAACTGCTGCGGGGAAGCTGGGTATTCAATTTTTAATCTGCCTCAGGGTTTATGATAGCAACGTAACGCTGTGGGGAGCACGGAGAATAATGAATGTGCTCATAGCAAATCCCCTGCATTGTACGTTCTCGGGAGTTTTTTAGCTGACTGTTTTTACTTGCTCAGTGAGTTCCTAGGGAGAAAGCTGAAAGCAAAGTTGAGTTTTCTGATAGAGTTCTGGCACTCGCCCGGTGCAGGGGACGGCGTCTCTGACGTGCCTTAATGCATAGCAGATGGCACAGCTCAGAGAATGCCCCGTGCGAGATAGGGACACGGCCAGGGAGGGGTGTCAGAGGGACACGTCCAGGGGGAAAGTTAAAGGGACACGGCCAGGGAGGGATGTTGAACATCCCGGGCTCCGCGGCCAGCTCCGGGGTGAGCCCAGGAGAGCGCACTCAGCTGTGCCTCATGTGGGTTAGCCCCGACTTAAAATGTTTTTGAACTTGTAAGCAAATGCTGTGGATTGTATGGCCTGGCTTCCTGTTTTATTTCCTTCTGGGTCATAGACTTGGGGAAACTTCAAATTCTCAGGCAGTTTTTCCTCCGAGGAAGAAAGCTGGATGAGGTTACTAAGCAAACAAAGTTTGTGTGCAAAGAGCACTCCTAAAGGCTAAGTTCTGTCCCAGAATGAAATTTTATAGAATGCTTGGCTGTTTCTAAATGCATTTTATAGCGCTGAGAGCTCTTAAATGATAGCAATATGCAGCTTTCTTACTACACTATTCTACAACCTTTAATGTTTTGTGGCCATATCAGCCCTCCTTTTAACCTCAGCTGTGTGAGCAATAGCTTTCAGATGTCAGTGCTATAGAAACCGTAACTTCTGTGCCTGAAACTGTGTGCTCTAAAATTGGTGGGTAGCAACCTGGCATTTTAGAGCCAAAAAAACCCCAAATCTGGGAACAACAAACCCTACAACAACCCAGTACCAGGGGAGCATGCCAAGTATGTGTGATAACGTGGGTGGTTTGTGTGCCTCACTGGTGAGGCGTGTGAATGGTTTAAAGAGTTAAAGGCTAGAATTAAACTTTTAAATTGCGGGTTAAAATGATTCACAAGCACAAGGTTAGTTGGCCACCTGAGAACCATTTCATAAATGGTAATTTGTTGTAGCTGGAGATTTAGGGGGGCTGAATTCATGTTGTTACTGGGTTTCATTTGTGAGAACGAACATCACAGCGATGTGAACTTTCCTTGCCTGCTGCAGGAAGCTGAGCCAGAAGAAGAAGGCTCTTGGCCTTGGCAGGTTAAGTGTTAAAAAGAATGAAGGAGAGCATAATCACTGTCTTGGTCCTATTCTTTTTTGGTGTTATTTACAGATTTAAATTTTAGATTAATGGCTACGAAAAGAACAATAGTAGCGATTTCACAATATTCAGTTTGAACATTTAACCTCAGAGATACCACCACTGATAAATGTGAAACATAGCTGTGTTGGATGGTTTGTTTGGGGTTTTTTTTACATATATAAATAGTGTATTGTTGGATCATTCAGTGGCTGAAACCTTGTGGAAATAAGATACAGAAGGTCATGTGGTAACACTTTAATCTGTATTTTAAATACTGTTTTCAGTTTTCATTTCTGTCAGTCCATTGTGAGCCTTTCACTGTTTTTGTAGCGTTCACCAACATCTTCATTACAACTGTTTTAAAGCTTGTATCAGTTCCTCCAAATCTAGATTTCTACTAATTGCACCAGCTTGGGCTTTCTGATGTAAGCAGTAGAGAGAAAAAGACTCTATTCCTCTTCAGTCTAAATTCTGCTCATAGGTGAAACATCAGGCAGCCACAGGATATATCAGAATATCTCATTTTGCCCTGTGGTCCACAGCAACCTGTAACTATTTATGACATAACAGTGGGTTGATGTGTACTTTTCTTACTAGTATGTTTAGCATGTAAATAAGACCAAATTGATCGTATCTGAAATCACAAAAATATTTTTAATCTCAGAGAAATGTTTATATGTTGGGAAAATAATTTTAACAAGTTTCTTGATGGCCACACACGAAGTGCCTTTTTAAACTGTTATTCTCTGCAAAAGTCTTTATTTCTCTCTGCATTCTCCTGAGCTAAAAATTCCACATACCTGTTCAAGTCGGAAACTTTTTGCTTTAATTAGTAAAAGATCTAATGGCACCACTTAAAATATTTTGCCACCAAGCTTTTAGAGTTATGTTTGGACAAATGTTACAGATTGTTTGGGCTAATGGAGCCAAGTTAAATATTATTCAAATTTGTGTTAATATGAAACCCAGGAAAACTGAAAATATAACATTAAGGAAACAATGGGAAATATCTTTAGGGGGAAAAGAATTTCTTATTGAGAAGTTCTAATAAATGAACTAGCTTTGATTACTGATTCTTCATGAGAAATGAGATGCATGCTTGATTTTTTTTTTTTCCTGAACACTTTGAAGGTGTGTAGATTTGTACCTGTGATTTCTGCCTTGAAGGAAATCCACAGATTAACCAGTGATCACAGAAACAGAGTTATAAAACAATCCCACACTTCTGTTTTTAATTTTTACACAGACTGATCTTTAATAGTAACTTTGCAAATATAGCAAGTAGTGTTAGGTTTGTGTTGCAGTTTTTACCTTGTTATTACATTCTATGATAGTCTTCTAATTGTGTGGTTGAGATGGAAGCTTTGGCTCACCTCTCATGAAGAGCTAAAAAGAGGTGAAAACTGTCCTGCTGCACAATGAAATCACTCAGTCTGGAGAAAATAAATAGTGAAGCAAATCCTTGTCACTTCCAGGAGCGACTTCCAATTATGTTTGTTCTGGAGAAGGAATGCTCAGGATAGCCATCATATTCCATATTTACAATATTTCCTCATAGTGCAGGATGTGATGCTCCACAGGGGACCTTGAGCAGGATGGCAGAGCTGCCCTTGTGGTTGTTGTTAGTATTTACTGATCCCTTCCACACTTGTGAGCAACTTAGCACCTTACCAAAAATAGAAATTGATAGAATTTTTGTGTTTTGCAGAAAAACTGGTAGTTTATTAGATAACTTCTGGAGTGGGCACAGCCATTCTTATATTTTAGCTGGGCAACTGATAAGACATTTTGACCTAATAAAGGAAGAAAATTTAAGGATATGTAAACACATCCATGAGAATCCCAAATATTTCACAAATATTTTACCTTTTTGAAATGTTCCTTAGGATTGCTTCATCAAGCTCCCATAATCAGAGTTTCCTTAGCTGTGCTTCACTTCTGGGATTTATATAATTATTTATTTATATATTTTTTACATATTATTTATTTATATATTTATTATTTATATAATTTCCTTCAGTGGAAATGTTTTCTATACATGTAGAATATCCTACGTGTGGCTCTTTATAACACTTAATAATGCTGATAGCCACGTTTAGTTGGAGATGCTGCATAAATGCAGTGAGCAGATCAAAGCCACCTGCCTGGCAGTTGAGTTCTTCAGCTCTGAAAGGAACCAGAGATATTGAGGAACTGCTCAGAAGTCTTCTGGGTCAGTGTCTGTTCATCCTGTTTGAATGTGAAGCATGAACCTTTGTGATTTTCCTCCCATTCGTGCCTGGTTATCTCCCTGTCTGTTAGCAGCACATTACATATGTATAAAAGCTTCTTTGGAGAATTTAACCATGTTTGAGTTCTTGATGAGTTTGTTTGGTGGCTTAGGCTCTTGTTTAATTGATAGCTCTCCTGTGTTAGTCATTGCTTTGTTTTGCCTTTGATTTGAAGGATTCTTTACCTTGCTAAATTGATAAAGCTTGCAGGACTAATCTGTTCTGTGCTTTGAGCAGCTAAATTGAGTGTGTCCACATTTAGGTGCAATTTAGAAGCTTAGTCATCTGCTTACTCCTGAGTTTTCATGTGGTCTGGGGTTTCTGCTACACAAATATATTATTATGGTGGTTTTGGCCTAGGTGCATGGAGCTGCTGAAGTTGCACTAGTTTGTAATAAGTCTTCAACTTCCTCAATTCTGTCTCCAAATTAAATCTAAGCTCCTGCCTTGAATGCTTCCATATTCCTGCAGAAGGTGATGTTAAACACATGCAAATATAATTATGTGACTCTTACACTGACATTCTGCTTTTCTAGAGCTCTTCCCACTAGGGATTACCACTCATTTGTTTGTAGTAATTGTCTCCAAAACCTTGCATGGAGCATTTCTCAGATATTTTTTTCCCTAGGTCATGTGTCAGTAAGTGGATGTGCATGGCTTTGGCTTGGAAAGGTTGCTCTTGGAGGGACTGATCCTGGGAAAACTCAGCTAGTTCTCTGATTTTAGAGGGATAATTCCCTTTCCTAATGTAACTCTAACTAGTAGTGCTTGAGTGGATGTTGGCACAAACCTGGGTAGGATCAGTCTGCTGCTATTAAATTTGTGACGTGGTTTTGAAGCGATGGGAGCAGGAAGGAGGATGGAATTAGCTGCTGTAAATTGGTAGCTGCAGAAGCAAGTAGTGGCCATTGTCATGTTGCCTGTATTTATTTGCACAAATTTGGATTAGATTTTGAGATGAAAGAGACCAGGCTACTTCCTGCAGAAATTTTTAATGAGCTTCTCTGAGACTATTTACTTTTATTCATATTCTTACTTTTGCAGCTGAGCATTGATTCATGCAAAGGAATTAGGCCAAAGGAAAATTGCCCCTCTGAAGAGCAGCTGTTGTCTTTTGGGAAGTCCTAAAAGGCAGATGATGAGTATTGTTTTTGTATCCCTGGAATTTGTGCACTGTATGGGTTGGGGAAGCGTGTAGCCAAGAATACAGGTACAGCTTACCTGAAGGGATGTGAGGCCAATAAAAAAAGTAAATCCTAATACTCTTTTATTGGCACTGTAGTTGTATAAAACTCCTTGTGTTTTACACTGTCATTTGACCTTTATAGTGAGAGCTACCTGTCATCTTTTGGAATGTCACTGCCAGACAAACATTTCCAGTCGTGTTTAAAACAAAAGTAGCTTGTCCTGCATGGACATTCTGATATTTGTTGTCTGTGTTTTCAAGAGCTTTTAGGCTATTCCTCAATTTCCACAGAACAGAGAAAAATGATTTTTTCACAGAAATATCACAGGGTGTTTGGGGGTAATGATAATAGGGGAAAAGGACTTGGCTCTAATGAGGCTATTCAGTGAATAATTTCAGTGGCTGCATGTAAAGAAGTGAGTTTGTTGACTGCAGAGACTATTCAGAAGGCTTAAATCAGGATGTGTTCCCCCCCAGGAACTTAGAGCACAAATGACTTGGAGCTTTATTTTCCCAAAACCCTTGATAAAGTTTGTGTTGCTTGATTTCCCACAGTGTGGATCACCTGTAGGAATCCACTCACACATCTTGTGGTCCCACAGCTCTCTGAAGGGCTTCTCTTTTCCTGTTGGGCTTATTTTCCATCCTGCAGGACAAAACAGTGATACTTGTCCTCCTCAGGGAGGGGGGGACAGAGCGAGTTTCTAACTTCAGGTGAGGAAGGAAGATAAGTTTGGGGAGCAAAACCAAAGTGAACCTCAAAGAGCAAAGCTTTTCCAAGAAGAATGATGCTGGCTACACGATGGAGAATGGCTGGCTGCAAGGGACGTGGGGCAGAGGTTCCCTCAGGTGCCTGTCAGTCTGTCCATCCTGTTACAGGATGTAGATGGAGCAGTGGTGTTCAGAAAATGTTATAACAGAGGTCAGTTTTATTCCCTGTCCTCTTGTGAGGACTGAGGGACAGGCTGGTGCAAATGTGCCTCCTGTCCTTGGCTCCTTTCTGCTGCTGAGGTCACAGGAAGCTTCCAGAAGTTCTCATTGATCCAAGTGCTTTAGCATAACACAATATGGATTTTGATCTAGGACTGCTGTGGTGACTCCCATCCCTCTCATGCTCACCAACAGTTTGCCAGTGTAAAGCAATATCAATTCTACTTTTTTGTTTGTTGTGTGAGTTGTATTCAGGATAAGAAAAGGCTGGGTTCCAGCCATATTTGGGTAGCAATAGAGCCCAGGCTCTATTTTCAGTATTTTTCAAGTGTTTTCTCCAGAGATCTGTAATGCTTTATTTCCAAGTCTGTTTTCAGTGTTTTCTAGACAGACTTATCATCATTTAAGATCTTGAATGGATCTTGTCAATGGCAAGAACTGCTTCTTCCCCATTAGCAAATGGCCTTGTAAGCCACTGACAGTTTGTCTAATGGTATTAAATACATCAAAGATAAGGGGAGCAGGTCTGTGCTCTGCACTCAGTAAATGTGAGATTCAGTTGAAGGCCATCTCCACAGAAAAGAGGATTTAAGAGGCTGATTCTTACCTCTGCCAGTTATTTTCAGCCTTTTTTTTTCCCCTGCAACTGAATCTGGTCTGTCAGTTTTCTCTGTCAGAATAAATTTTTGTATTTTGCTTTTACACCATCTGTTTGATGGCTGCAATATATGATTTTAATCTTATGATTGATAGATTTCTGGAGCTTTTAATTAGATTTTTACCTTTCTATTTATGATCTACTTATTTTTCTAAGACCCTAATTTTGTCTCTCAGGTAGAAATGAGACTGTAGCCATTGCTTCAAATCTGCTTTGCTGTCACTGGTGAAGGAAGCATTTACAGTAAACATGAGGATGGTTGAAATGAGGCAGAAAACTCAGTTTTAAAGCTGGTCTTGTCTTGACTTTCCATTGATCAGCCTTCAAAATCTACCTGAAATTTGCTTCTAAATTGATTATAGAATTGATGTTGCCCAGAAGTTCATTTTTACCTGTTTTCCTCAACAGTTGCAATACTGTTGCAGAAATGATTCTTAACTTTCTGGCAAATCAGGAGAGTCTTGTGTTTTTCCTGCCTGCAGGATGCTGTGCCTGCCTTTATTCCTGCTTCAGCTGCCTGGAGAGGGATCAACCTGGTGTGATGAGAACTCTCAAACACCTGTAAATGCTTTTGGAGTGCAGGATTTTGGGACACATTGTCCCTGTTGGTGCCTCACTGGCTGCCCTGTGCACCCACAGTCAGTGTGGTTTGGGGCAGCAGTGTTGTATTTGGGAATTAATTGGAATTAATGTTGTATTTGGGAATTAATTGGAATGAATGTTGTATTTGGGAATTAATTGGAATGAATGTTGTATTTGGGAATTCATTGCCCCTCTTCTGTGGTGTGGGGACACAGTGGTGACATTGTGCTGTGTCTGCATCCCAGCAGTCACCCCCAGCACAGGACACAGGAGCTGCCTGCAGTTTTGCAGGATGTTTTCTCTGCACCTTTGCTTCTGCAGAGACACAGATTGGTGATTCTGTTTCAGCCGGGGCTCCATGGAAGGGGAGGACAGGCTGCTCTGGAGGTCAATGGTTTGGAGATCAGTAACCCATTTTTAACAGCCTGTCAGTGTGCTTGTAGAAAATGTGGGGAAGATGGTGTTGAACTCCATTTCTGATAGACTTATTCTTTTTTTCCTTCCATTCTGATGCTGTTTCTTGAGAGGAACAGTCCTTGTTAAAAAAAAAAAACCCAACAAATCCAAAACCAACAGTTTGTTTTACAAAACTTAAAATTTACTGTAATTTTAATTCTATCAGTTAAAAACACAGAGTACAAGTTTGGCTGTGTTGGATTGAGGACAGTGCCTGCTGTACTCATCAGCTCTGTTTCATCTGCTTGTCCTCATCCCTTTGCTCTTTTTTCTTTGCAGAAAATCCCTTGGGAAATCTTTCTTTGCACAGTGCTCAATATGAAGGAATCTTGAGCTATTGTAAGGGTGCTTCTAGGCATGATAACAGAAATGGTAATAAATTTCATATTAGTGGAGCTGAGGTTCTGATCTCCAAAATCACAGCACAATCAAATGCAGCTTTTAATGTCTGTCTCCAAACTTTATTTCAAGAGCTGGATTCTGTCAAGGTTGGCTATTTCACTGTGGGGAGAGAGAGGGACAGAATAGAGGGGAAGAGTGTGGAAATCAACTTCCTTGTGAAATGTGTCAAAAGATAAGTATTTAACTATTAGGAAGATAACATTTTGATAGCAAAGGCAAGGTGCATGCTAATAATTAGGGGACTATTCCTGAATCCTTGGATTTTTTTTTTTCCATTGGTCTTTTTCTCTTGTGGCAGGTAAGAATGTGATAATTAACTGGTGCAGAATACAAATGTTAGTAGACTGTGAGCTCTTACTGGTGTACCCAATAAATAATCCTGAAAGTTTCAAATGATACCATGATTTGTGAGCCTTCCTCACTTTGTCAGGTCACAGTAAAACCAAGTATTTTAAGGCAGTTTAGCAAAACTGTCCTACTGAATTGTCATCTCTGACATTTTCTCTGGGTGTGCACTGGGAAATATTGAGCACTTCAAATATTTTAGCAGCTTTTGAAGTTGGAGTAGTACTTGGTTGTCTGTCTGCCTAAGAGGGTTTTGGGTGTTAGCATGAAATGCAGTGTCATATGTTACAAGATACCAACCTAATGAAAAAATCTGACTGTACTTGGAAGTGGTTTTTCCACAATTTTTCCCAAAATAGAAAATATTCCAATTTTTCACTTCAGTTTTTCTTTGAAGATTACAAAAAGCTTGTCCAAAAATGGAAGACTCTTCCTTAGAATTTTATATTGTGTTCCTTAGGATTCACCTTATCCAAGGTGAATGAACAAATAAATCCTGCATTGTTACACATTCCCCATGTAAGAATATAATTTAACTTTACAGTGATGATTTTTCTGCTCTCCCAATAAGGAAACAGCAAACAGCATTTTGCCCATTTTCTCTGGTTCAGGATAGAGTGTGTAGCATAAAAAGCTCACATAACAGATGTGATCACAGGACATCCAGCCCATTAAACTAATCCTGCATATGTATGTACTGCTTGTCCACAGCTATGGAGACAGCAGTGTTTAATTAATGCAGTTGTGTTGTTTAAATATGACTCTGAGGAATTTCATCAAGGAGAAGATGAGTCCAGAAAGCAGTTTGTGTCTTGTGCCTTCTTGTTTGTCCTAAAGCACATTTTGCCTGGACTTCAGTGGGAACTTAACCTATGGATTTTCTCCAATTTTGTCTTTTGTCTGTGTGATGGTTTTGTTTAGACTGGGGAGGCATTATATTAGGAATGTTTTTTTGAAATGCTGATTTTGGCAAAACCTGGATGAAACATCTTTCTTTGGGGAGGGCAGCAGTGTTTACAGCATCACTGAGCAATGTGGGAGCCTCTGGGTCACAGGCTCGTGTGAAATTGTTGTAGAGTGGTGAGAAGAGGCCCTGGCAGTCTCATCCTCTTGAAGTGGTAGAGCTGGTTAGAGGTGGGGTTTGGAGAATCCAGCTGGGCACAAAAGAGAGCTCAGTGTGAGGCAGTGGCACAGGGAAGCAGTTGAGCATTTCTGAAATGCCTAGATAAATGCAGCAGGGAAGTTAGCTGGAGACCAGAAAAAAGAGGCGAAAAAAAAATGGTGGAAGGGAAATTTTTGAGCAAAGAGAACTTGTTTTCCAGAAGTGGAAATAGATACTGAGAAATAAGGCCCTAAGGGAAAGGCTGGCTCTTCAGAGAGATGAAAACACACATCTGGATGTAAGTTTCTCAGATAAGAATGTGAAAGTGTAGGAAACAGCCCAATGATCCTTTGGAGCTTTGAGTTTTAATAGATAACATGTGAAAAGGCAGCAGAAGATAAGGAGCAATCAGAAGTGTTTTATGGTTTTTTGGGGGTTTGTTTGGCGCTGGTTTTGGTTTTATGTTAATTTTTTCCCATTTTGGAAAGTTTTTGAGCTAATTGCTTCTGAAGTTTTTTAGAAGATGAAAATGGATTGTTCCCAGTTAATCCCAGTTAATGTTAGCTTCATTTTATAGAACAGATAATTTCCAAGCTGGTTCTTCCATAGCCCTCATGTGTGCAGCAGGGTTAGTACAAAGTGGTTTTATAAGCTTGAGGAGTTTCAGTAACTTGAAACATCAGATTTCTGTGCAAAGATTTCAGGAAAACTTGAGTTTTGTGTTCGTTTAGCAAACACTGTGAAATCAATTCAGCTTTACTGCAGCAAGTAAAAATCCAAAACTGGGATGAGGATGGGGGACAAGGAAGGTGGGAGTCTACTCAGGAGTGAAGAAAATTGCTTGTAAATTGGTTGCAACATCTGGTTGCTAACATCAAGTCAATACAGCCCTTCCTTCAAAATTCATTTTACATATTAAAACTGTCCTACGCATTTTATTGCAACATTTTGGCTTCCTCTGCTCCTCAGTGGCCTCTGTAGACATGTTGCACTCAGTGTGGTGGTGCTAGGAATGAACAGAGTTGGTGAAACTGGATGCTTTTTACATTAAAAAACCAAAGCCCTGAACAGCAACAAAAAGAAAAACCCCAAACATAAACAGAGATCTCTCTTACCTTTCCAGGAAAAGGTCTGGGAAGGGTTTCTAGTCTGTGCATGTCTGAAAGTGAGCAGGGTGATGAAATCAAGGCTTGATTTTCATGCCAGGCTTCACTAAAATAATTTGTTTGTTCGTAGAATGTCTTTCCAAGTTATCGAGAATTTACAGCAGTGAGGAGCAGGTGTGAAATACTGCAAGTCTGGAATATCAGGCTGTCTGTATTAGTAAAGAGCACCCAAACACTCTGATCTGTTCAGTCACACACCACACTTGAGTGAAACACAAAATTAAAGCAGTGTGTGTTTTACTGAAGTTTGCAGCAATGCTTTTTGCCCAGATGAGTCCTGAAGTGTCAAACACTGAGGCACAGGCACATCTCTGGTGATATCCTGATGAGATTGTCCATGTGGTAGCTGAGTGAAAATATGGCCCAGAGGATGCTTGACGTGGTCTGACTCCTGCCTTTGTGGCAGTCTGAGCTTTGAACAGCGCTGGGCTGGTCTGAGCACCTGAAATCCGTGTAACCAGCTGGTCCTGCTGGACATGGAAGAAGAGCTGCAGTTGGAGGAGTTAAGTAGGAATGGCTAAAAAAGATCAAGAATTGAAAAGAAGTAAAAAAAATGACCTTTTGTGCAATTGTTTACCTTGGGGTTTAATTTTTAGTATGAATTAAAATGATGCTTGAGCTAATCTGACACAGAACTGTACTTGCTCCTCTTTATTATGTGCATATCCTGCCTCCTTCATATTAAACCATGTTTCTGTAGCAGCTGTACTTTAAAGTATTTTCTTTTTTTTTAATGCTTCATATTTAAAGTTTTCTGCCATTCCCTGAATGCACCCCGAAACAAAAGACAACAAATAATTGTTTTATCCTTTGCAGAAAATGTGGAATCGTGGAATCACTAAGGTTGGAAGGGACCTCATGAGGTCTTTTGGTTCAGCCTGTGCTCAAAGCAGAACATGGAATTCAGACAGAAAATGTCTCTTTGGGTCTTGCAAACCAGCAATTGCCTCCTGTAGTATTTTCAGCGACTTTTCCAGTGCCAAACTGAGGCTGCTGCTGAGCAGCCTGCACTTTGCCATTTTGTGCTTTTAAACCTTCTCAAGGCAGAGGTGATACTTGCCTGTGTTGGAGGTGTCAGGGCGAGGCTGGGCTGTGTCAGCCTGATCTCTGCACCAGCAGCTGTGTCCTGTCTTCCTGCAGGCTTGTTCAGGTCAGGAGCTCTCAAGGGATGTTTGACTTGATCCTCTGCCACTCCTGGCTGTTCCTCTCCTCCTTGAACACAAGAACATGGGAGGCTGTGCTGGTGAAGGCTCTGAGCACCTCAGTCTGTCACTGAACCATCACATCTTGTTTATAATTATATTATTTTAGTTGAGGTGTTAGGCCATGGGTTGGACTCGATGATCTTGAAGGTCTCTTCCGACCTAGTCATTCTGTGAATTATTTTATAGCTGAGGCACTTCTAGGAGCTTTTCTTGGTGACCCTTGCCAGCTTGAGCTCCAGATGTGCTTTGACTTTGCTCAGACCATCGCTGAGGTTTGGGCAGTGTTCCTGCACCCCTGGTCCTGTTTGTCCTCTCCCTGCTGTGCTGGAGCTCCATCACCAGGTGCCTAAATCTTTAGCCCAGGTGTGCACTGGCACAGGAGGAAGTGCCAGGACAGCCTCCATCCCTCTCACTCTTCCTGCAGTGTCTCTGTCTTTCACCAGGGCACAGGTGACACTGCCAGAGGAGATCTGGAACACATCAAGAGCAAGTACAGGACTCTGGGGACAGAGGTGAAGGACACAGGAGTGTAAAATGTACTGTTAAACATTATGCTGTCAGCATAACGATTCCTTTATGTGGATAATAAAACCTGTACACTCTAATAATTAGACAGGAATTCCTGCAGGCTGAAACAAACATGTATTTCCTTGGAAGAAGCAGAATACTTGAATTACTCAATCCGTTCTGCTGCTTTCTGTGGGCCTTGCTGTGACTTCCACTGCAGTCTGCTGTAGGGAATTCAGCCTGGAATTCAACTGCACAAGTTGCAGAAAGTGAAGGGGTTTTTCTCCTGGATATTTCTTAACATTTGTAGTTTGCCAGATATTTTTTTTTCTTATTTTTATAAGGATGAGGGCAGAAGTGTGTTGTCTGCAAGCAGTTCCAGGTCATTTGGACACTTAATGTGTGTTATTAACCAAGCACCACTGTAATGGGCTTAAGAATGGACAGCTTATTCACAAAATTAGGGCACTTAACCTCGAAGGTCCATTTTTCTCATTGTTCAGACAGAAAGAAAACAGTCTGACTCATACCTGAAAGCCTTCTCTAATCAGAGCAGAGGATCTAACCTTTTTTGAATTAAAAGCTGTCGTGTAGGTGTGTTACAGAACTATGATGGACTGCAGCATGGGATTTGCAGACTCCAACTATTGTGTGGCTGTTTAATTGCTATTTAAATTTTCCTGAGGACTGAAACTATCCAGGGTCACACACGTGGTGTCCAACAGCTACAGCAAAAATTCAGTAATGTTGAATAGTGAGTTGATTGTTACTCTTGTATAAGATGTCCACAGTGCTGGATCCCAGTATTTCTGTGTGGATCTCTGCAGTTCTTGTTGCTGAAACTGTGCAGAATATTTGGAAAGCACTGGTGGTTGTAGCAGGGCTTGTTTTTTTCTCTCTTAATGTTTCTCCACCTGTGGCTTGTTCTTACTGCAGATCAGGGAAGGGGGTCTGTAGCCTCCAAGCTGCTGGTTATAGTTTGCAGTAGGATCTCCCCTTAACCTTTCTTTAATTTAAGTTCAACAAAGCCAGGTGTCTCAGCCTCTGTTCAAATGTCACCAGCCAGCTTCCTGAGAGTTTCTTTCCTGTCCTGAGAGCCTGCACTGACCCAGGATTGCAGATGGGCTGTCAGAAATCCACAGGACAAGACAGCAGTAAATTCTTCCAAATTCTCCACCTCTGTGTCTGTGGTTGAAGTGGCCTTTGCTGCTCCAAGGGCCACTGCTGGAGTTTTGGGGCACAGTGGGACTCCAGGAGACTTTGCTGCAAAGCATCTGCCTGCTCATGCAGTACCCCACCTGTGGTTGTTGCATGGGTTCATTTCCTCTCAGGTGGAGGGCTTTGAATATTTTTCTTCTATTGAATTAAATGGTGTGAAAGGTTCAGAGAGTGCCAGTCTTTCTAGAGCTCAGTAGAAATAAAAATAAATTCTCATGCCCCTTTGCAAAGTCAGCTGATAAGAAGAAAAAAATAACTTGAGTCTTACAGAGATGAAATGTACTATTTTTTAAAAAATGAAATTACCAAAGCTGAATTTGATTTTGAAGTTTTTGTCTTTCCTTAGAAGTGATGTTCATACTTGCCCATGTGATTTGGAAACTAGCGGAATTTGTGTATTTCATAAAACCCAGTCCCAGGAATTCATTTCCTGCATTGCAAAACTTGAGATGAAAATATGTTCAATCTGAAGATATGCAGATTGTGCTGCCAGAGGGCTTCAGGATAGTGTTATAATTGAGTAGTTTATCACAGTAACTTTGAAGTTCTTGGATTGAAGGCAAAAGAGAGAATTGCCAAGTGCTTTCTGTTGGGAATTATGGTCATTTAAGGTTAAGAGGCTGGTGGCAGTTCATACCCATTAAAGAAAATTAGCTGCACAGCAGAAATCCTGGAAAACGGTTAAAATAATAAAACAGACACTGGGTGTGTGAAGACTGGAAAGGGCAGCCAGAGTCTGCTGTGTGGGTACATTCACACATGGGAGTGCATTTTTGTCCCTTTCCTGGTCCTGGTTTTAGCATGTTCCCAAGCCAAGAGCTAAAGCACTCCTAAAGAAGGGGAGGCTTTGCTGAACAGCTTTGTACCTCCAGCCCTGCAGATAGCTTTCCTAACAACCAAGAACATTTTCCTCATGGCTTTAAGTTTCTGGAGTGCAAGAGAGAGCCGGGTCAAGGGTGAAAAAGTGCATTGCTGGAAATGCAGGTTTGTTCCAGCTCAGGTGCTGTGTGGTACCTGGGGTGGTGACTGGGGATGGTGAAAACAAAGCACAGAAAAACTTCCAGGGGATGACTCAGCTGCCACTCAGGATGCTTTGGGCTGACAAAGTCCTTTAGCAGTGCAGTGGCACAGAAAAAGCCTTGTTTCTCAGGAGTAAGGGCTGCTTTAGTTACTTGGAGGAATTGGGCTAATGAAAAACATCAGTAACTCCTTAGGTCCAGGAATCTGGATTAATTCGTTATTATCACTTGGATTTTAGCTCCCATGTTTTCAATGTTGATTTGCCATTTAAAATAAACCCTTTGGAATGTGGTACAGATTAATTATAGCAAAGGATGTGTGCTGTCACTTCAAAACAGGTGCTCTTAAGTTTCTTGGAAAATTATTTTTCTTCTGTTCTTCATGAACATTTGGGAGTTGCATGAATTGTGTCCTAGGTGAGGTTTGTTTTGATGGGAATTCTAGATGGTGTGTTGGATCCTGACTTGTTTTTAGGGGGAACAAGAGAGGTTTTTATTAGTTCCTAAGCTTTGTTCTGTGACACACAAATTCTATGCATTCCTTCTTGGAAAATACCAAAGGTGAGGTGAAGAGAAATTCATCTTCCCTGTAGATTGTGGGGTGCTGGTTGAATCAAGATTCCTTTCAGAGTGTTGGGTTCTGGGCTGATTTGTTTGTCCCTGCCGTGACACAAATGCGTGCAGCTTTGAACTGGTGTGTGGTAACCGCTTTGAAAACGTAGCAGGAACAGAAACTCAACTTTGTGTTTGAGGTTCTGTGACTAGAAATGAATATTTACCTTACTTAGGAAGCAGCTGGACAGGAAAGAATCCTAGTGCTGTTTAACTTGGGTAAGAGCTGTTTTTTGAAGTGTATGGCAGTTCATTTTTCCTTAAATACAGTTTCCCTGCCGCTCTTTTGAATTCTTTATTGATGTAAATGAAGAAATATCTGAGGACTGCAATTAAGTCTGGTGCTCCTTCTCTTTAGATGGCAGGTTATTTTTGTTTTCCATGGATTTGCATTTTGTGTAATGTTATCTTAGGTTAAAGACAAATAATATTAATTAGACAATAAGTATTTTTCAAAATACTGCCCATCTAGGACTTGTGTTTGTCACTGAAATGCAAAATCAGCTACTGCCATGAAATTATTGGGCATCAAGGAGCTTCAGTTTTGTTGTTAGGAATGTCACTGTTTGCCAGATGGGCACCTGAGAATTCTCTGAAACAGAGGCAAATTTGTTGCTCTTGAGCACTTATTGATAATAAATGGCTTTAACCAAATGCAGCAACTCAGTTCCTTTTAGAAAGCTAAATTTAGGCAATTTCTTTTCTGACCAAAAGGTAACAGAATTAGGCCTGAAGTCTGGTAGTTTTTCAGATTAAAAAAAAAATTAGTTTTGTTTAAAGCACAAAATAGAACCTTGTCTTAAAGCAAACACAGCATTTGCAGTAAGAACATCAGAATGAGTGTGCTTTGTGTGCCCATGAGCTTGTGCCCATGTATCAGGGGCTGCAAAACCAAACCATTACAGAGCTGTAGAGAGAGAACTGGTTTGTACTTTAGTAAGACTCTTCAATTTATCTTCTGTGTGCCTGGAGGAGCACAACTGGGCAACCAGAGCTCTGAAATGAGCAGCTGATTAAAGGACCCCAGACCTGTAGTCTTGAAGATGTTGAGGAATTGAGTAAGGGATTGGCCTGGGTATGTTTAAGATTCACAACTATGATGAGGGCCCAAACTTTACAACAATAGGAACTTAATGCAATCTAGTAGTGTTGCTTTGAGTTTTTGCATCCTTGTATATAAAAGGATTTGAAGGTTGTATGAGGTATTTTATTTATACATACCTACAGAATTATTGAGCTGAAGATTGTGCAAGACTTCAGCATGTGATTGCTGTTGTTACTGGCTGTTCTGTACGAGCTGCTCTGCTCGTTGTGGGGGTGATGGGGTGTGAGACTCAATCCTGATTTTGTGCATCAGGGAGGGGAGGGAGGCTCTGAGCTGTCCGGGATGAGGGGCTGTGTTTGCCAAGGCTGGAGAGCCCGGAAGGCTGAGGCACAAAGTGTGAAGAGACAAGTGGATTTATTTCTCCAGCCATGAAGTTCATCCAGTCCCAGGAAGAGGGTGGGGGCTGAGACAGGGTCCGGATGTTTTGGAAGAGTTGAGTGGCTGAACAGAATAATTATCCACTGAAATTTAAATAATGTAGCAGAGGAAATCTGTGCACTGCTGGCATGCTCCTGGGAATGCTGGTGCTTTAAGACATTGAAAAGTCTGTCTTAAATTCACTTGATTGTCTTTAGAGAAGAATGAAAGATGAAGCAATTCAGAGGAATTATTGCAATGAAGCAGGATTTGCTCCAGTTGCTCCAAGCATCCCTGTTTGTAATAAGTGTGTATGTTGTGTGACTCAGTCTTCAGCATCTACAAAATATGTGTTGAATTAAACTGTTATTAGAACATAGCAGAACATGTTTATGAGTAAAACTCCCTTAATAGCTCATCTGCACTCACTTTCATGATGTCTTGTACCATTCTAGTCCAATTCATGTTTCTATTCTCACTGAAATAATTCCTTCCACGTCTGTTTTCTTAAAGCTACCACTGTAGCTGCACTGTTCTTAGCATGCTTTATCCTACAAATTATGCTAAAATAAATTAATAAATTGACAAGGCAGATCTAATGTCAAGAGCTTTACCAAAGCTGGTATAGATGTCATTTCTGATTTCTTTTTAATGGAGTGACAATCAACTTTGCTGCTGACACTCCAGAAGAGACCTGTATTCCTTAATGGAGTTTTCTTAGATGTTTTTAATTGATTAGACTATCTTATTTGAATGTGAAATGACCAAGAGTACTAGCTGGACCTGTGTGAGAGATAGATGTGTTGAGTAGGATTCAAGATCTTCTTGGCCCCATATACTGCCCAAAATGCAGGAATTCTGCACAATAAGAATGTTATGTAGAATTATTTCATCTGGACATAGATACGTGTTGAAGTGAAATATAAATAAATTTGCCTGCATGGTATTATTTTCCTCATATCTTAGACCCAGATGATTTCTTTTCCAAGAAATCTGTTTGGTTCCAAGAGTCCTTTTGAGCACTGATGTGTTTGAAAGCCAACCAAGATTACATGTTAAGGTTTAGCTCTTTGTAGTTGAAACCCACTAGTGAGCCCATAATCAGCTGCCAAACTTTATAAAGGAAACATAAAATATTATGTTGCCCACAAATACCAGCTGTAAACCACTAATGTCTGCATTAGTTCAGTAACTTCAGAGTCACAAAGTTTAATTGACTAATGGGGTAACCTGTGGCAATCTGCTGCTTTGCAGCAGCGTTAGACCTACTGTGAACAGGAGGAGGAAATTTTACATAGTTCATCACAGTTCTAGTCTGTTTTTCTTCAAATGGCAGATAAGCCTTGAGGCAGAGCACGTTGGAAAAAGCAAATGTTCAGAAGGTAAACACTGTTTTTTAAAACAGACAGAGGCTGCAGTTAGGTTTGAGCAGAGTGAACTTCATGAGGAATGTTTCTCTTAAGGTTAGGGCATGGTGCAAGTAACTGGAATAACAGAAATGGAAACCTTTCACTTAGACACTAAACTTTGTAAGTGATTAATAGGATGATTGATATTGTGTATACAGGATAGGCTGTGCCAATCTGCAGGAGTAGAGGAAAAAGCAATCTCAAGATATGTGTTGATCAAGGAATGTTGAAGTCTTTCAGAGCAGAGAGCTGCAGATTTCCCCAAGGGAAGAATGTTGAGTGTTCCTGGGGAATTGTGCTCGTGTGTGGGACTGCTGTCTCAGCCTGGGTGTGGTGGAGAGGTTGCTGTGTGGATGGCAGGAGTGGTGGTTCTGCATGCACTTGCTGAAGCCAAGTAAAGCTGTGCTGGGATCAAGTCTTACCAAAATACACAAAAACCGGGGCCACGGACACTGTGTTGCTCCATGTCCCTTGGCTGGCTCCTCTCTGCCTTGGGGGATTCCAACCAGCTTAACGCTGTGTTTTGCTACAGCTTCTCTGAGATAAAGGGAAAGCTTGTGATGGAATGCCATGAAAAGCAGATGGGGAGGAACATGCAAGTCAAACACCAGCTATTTACGCGTTGCTTACTCCAGACATAATTCTTTCCAGTGTTTCTTGCAATCAGCTCACTGGCACACCAGTGAGTAGTTAATGATGCACCAGGGTAGAAGAACTGAACTGAGAGAAGAAGAGGAAATTAAGCTGGAAAATCTGAAGGATGTAGGCAGTGATTCAGAGGTATTCTTGGGGAAGAGCATGAGTCAATCGAGAGGATAAAGACAAATGAAGAGAATGGCTGGTACAGGCAGTGAAAGTGCCCTGTACAGGCTTGGTGGTTCCTTTTCTTCAGTGAACCTTTTAAAATACAGCTGACATAAGTCAAAGAGGGGTACAGGCTGTCTTGTTCATATAGCTGAAACATAGGGACTTTTTTTCCCTCATTTCCTTATCTTTATCCTTGCTTTCCATCTGTGCTTTCCTGACAGGAGAATGTTTCTTCTACTATAGAAATGTCTCGTGCTAAGATGCATGAACTAAGGCCTATAGTTTGTAAAATCTGTTTATAATCCATTTTATGACTTAAGGATTTTATTAGTATTATTTTGATGTCTGTCAATAACCATTAGAAGTAGATTCCAATGTTCTTAAACACTTATTTCTGTGCTCCAGTGCATTACATACTGCTTCAATCCAGTTAAGGTCTTGTATGTTAGTCTCGTAGAAAGATTGATGTCAAATGTTCTAAAAAGTTAGGCCAAAAATATTATACATTTTGTGTCTACATGCCATATTTTTTGATGGCATGAAGACCAGAAAGGAAAACCAGCTGTTTGTCTTGTCCCTGCTGGATAGCACTAGGTCAGGGAGAACAGTGTGGACAGGACTGAAGGCCATGAAATGTCTATGGCCAAGTAACAGGATGTGCTCAACTGGCAGAACTTCAGGGGCTCTTGGCAAAGGCAGGTCTAGAGGGGAGAAAATGGCAAACCAGGTCCTATGGCACCAGTGGGTATTCCAGACAGCTGGGTAGGAGCACACAAGGAGTCACTGAACTAAGCTGTCCTCTTTTCAGGCTCTGTGTGGCCAAAGTTTCTGCAGCAGGTTGGACTCACTTGGGTTTAGAATAATACTTTTGGGGCCCTGTACACTTGTTTCAGTTGTTTTGTATTCCTTGGGCCTTGGATATGCACAGCCTCTTACAGAATTGTAGTCTGAGGGGGAAAGAAGCATATAGTGAGCACTGACACTAGAACTAAAAATGGGAGAAACTTCATCTGTGAGAACAGCATAGAGGAGGAGGAGGCAACATGCATCAGGATCAATGACTTGCTTTTGGAGGCTTTGATGGAAATGTTTGTACAGTTTGAGCAGCTGGTGGGTGCTCCAGTGATGCAGATACTTTCTGCTAATGGAATTTTGGGTGTCAGTTATAGAGTCTGAATGCTGCTTTTTTTTTTCTCTGCAGGGATCTAGAAAAAAATAACATCACAAGAATCACAAAGACGGACTTCACGGGGCTGAAGAATCTTCGTGTCTTGTGAGTATAACACAAAACTTGTCTGGTTTTTATGAGACTATTTTAGGGTGCTACTACTTAGAATTTCCTTAATTCCAGGGATCAAATTCTGGTAATTTTGGCACATTATTCAGTTGTTGGTATTCTTTTAAACCAGCCAACCTGAACAGTTTGTCGTGTGAAACAGTAAATTTTAGTTCTATACTAAAGTGACTGTAGCTGCAGAGCTGTTCAGTTGTTTCTTGCTAGCTTTGAATAAGTAATGTGCTAAAGATTTTGGTCTGCTTTGCAATCACTCATGCATAAATCACTTCTATTGAGACACTAGCAAGTAGGACTTTCAGATTTTGGCCACTGTAAGGTACAGTCCCATTTACAGCATTTTGCACAGTCTTAAGCAGAAGTTGATCAAGAATAGCTGTAGAACTTGAACACAAGGAAACTGGTGAGTTTTTCTGGTCTAGTATACAGTCATAAACACAAAGATTTCAGGTGATGCTATCTCATGAGTTCAGTATCTGTCAAGAGCTTAACCATACCTGTAGGTAGGCTTGAGCATCAGGCTGCAGCCTTTGTCATTCCTGATTTCCTGTTTTCTCTACATGAACCTCAAGCAGCACTACTGAGTTAGTAATGAAAAGTTTTCCTCTGAGTATCTTCTAAAACAAACCCTTAAAGCTGCAACTGTTGAACTGTAACAGTTCTTTAGTGATAATTCAAGTAATATTTAAGTTCTGCTAAGGAAAAGGTGAGTCTTTGCTCCTGCTACCTTAACACTTATGAACAAGTTGTCATATACTAAAGAAACACCTCAAATCTATGGGAAGACTTTTTGTTCTTGTGGTGTTTCTCTCATCTCTGGCAGAGGAGTTGTTTAGATTTCCTTGGCTCCCATCCCAGCTGTCAATACCATTTTGAGTGTCTATTAAGATACATGTTCTATACTATATTAATGCCAATAGTTGTTTCAGTTTGGTTGGGTTTTCATAGTGTCAGACATTGCCTAATGCTGCTGCAGTCTTTTATGCCTTCAGGAATAACCAAAATGTACAACTGCCATCTTTAGAGCTTCTTTGGAGCTTTTGTCCTGTGTTCATTCCAGGTTTATGTAACTCATTTGCTCGGACTTTGAGCAGCATGGTGTCTGCCACAGAAGTCACTGGAATAAAACATCCTTCAGATTTTTCTTAACTTTTCTTTAGTTTCTCTTACGGTCTCTTCATAATTCTGTTACTAAACCCCTATTTTTCCTTTTTTTCCTCCCTGCCTTGTTTGCTGGGGGGTACAGTGGAAATACAGAAATCTGCAGCCTGTCCCAGTGTTCCTGGAAAGGTAGACTAATCCTGTTTGCACACATCAGAAAGAGGGCTAGGAGCAAGTGACCTGGAAACTCATAGCCCTGTACAGCAGAAAAAAATCCTCCAGTCTCAAGCAAACACCACATATTCAAAATACCCCTTTGTGCTCCTTCTCCTTTCATCCCCTCCAGCTTCATCCCTTTCCCTTTTCCTCACACAGTTTTCCTCCCTGTCCTTTAAGCAGCATGACTCTCCTGTTCACGTGCTGGGGTTTTGTATTTTATATTTTCATCTTCTTGGTGTTACCTGTGCAATACTCTCTTGCTGTCTGTGCCCTCAGCTCCTATCCAGTCCAACCAGAGGATTGAGGGATATTCCTGGCTGTTGAACAGGCAGGAATAGTATTTTTCCCTTCACTCTTCACTGGGTCCAGACTGTTCAGAGGTGTTTACACAGAATGTTCAGGGGTGTTTGGTGCTCTCACAGAAGCAGGAATGGGTGTGTGCTGGAGGGAGGGAAAAGGTCACCTCAGATGGGACTGTTGGAGCTTCTCTTCCTCACCTATCCAAGAGCATTTCTGCTGTGGCAGAAATGTTGGCATTTCTGAATGGCAGTCATCCCCTGCACACTGCAAATCAGAGAAGTCAGTCTCCTTTGCTTGTAACTTGTCCCAGAGCTGGTGTCAGGTGGAGACAAAAGCAGGATCAGCCACAGTGGAAAGCTGGACCTGTCCCAGGTGTTTTTGTGCAGTGGGGCTGCAGAGAGTTTGGTCACAGCTGCTGTTCCTGAGGGTGGAACCCCTTGGGAGCACTTACAGAGGATTTGCTCCAGAGCAAGCCTGAAATCAGTGCAGGGCAGAGTCTGGACAAAAAACCACATTGCCATTGAGTGTGTTCCTGTTGTGGGCTGTAGAAGTCAGTTATCTCAATTATGGCACACCAATATCCTAGAAAGATGAGGAATGTCCCAGGGATGGAACCACCAGCCTCCAGATCAGCACCTTTCTGAGCAAGATGTGGTCACAGAAGTTTAGGAACAAAAATATTTACCAAATGTGGAAGTCAGGAGGAAAATTTGGAATCAATTTCCTGTTAGTGACCAAGAGAAACAGTGCTCCTCTGCCCCAGTTATTTTAATAATCTCCAATTAAAACTGGTATTGATACTTAGGTGAAAAGCATTTTGATAATGTTTGAAGAGAAGTGGGGATGTTTTTATATTTTGTTAAAATTAACTAGTATTTCTGGAATTGCAGACACTTGGAAGAAAACCAGATCAGTGTGATAGAACGTGGAGCTTTTCAGGATCTGAAGCAACTTGAACGGCTGTAAGTATCTCTGTGGAAAAGCTGCACAATTTCCACCTCACTGTTAATGCTCATCCACAATATATAATGATAATAAAATTAACTTTCTTTAAGAAAGAGAGAGATGAGTACCCACCTAAATTAAAATATGCTCTTAAAGACAGCTGAATTTACATTACATGATAGCTAATACTTGAAATTAAATGTAGAGTGGCTGCCAAGAAAATAGAACTGGAAGTGAAACCAGAGTCTCAATAACATTACCAGAAGGATATTATCTGGGAAAGTCTGAAAATTGGTATGTGGGGGAAGGATTGTTTTTTTTTTTTAATAACAATTTCATATTATTGTATATTTTTGTGTTTTATATATGTCTATGCTGATGGAAATTTAAATTTTCTCCTTTGAGAACTACAGTATTTCTAAAACTGCCTTTATATTTAGTTTTCTGATTTGCTTCATTTCCTCTGAAGTAGCATAATGCCAGTGACAGCAGTGGATTCCAGGGTATCATGGAAGACTTAGTGGAGGATGGATTGTAGAGTTCCTCTGCTTTTGATAGCAATTATGTTAATTTTTTTTTCTTTTTTTGGAGAAGGTGGATCTAAGATGTCTCAATCTGGAATCAGTTTATAGGAAACTCCTGGCCCTGCAGGAGTATAAATTTAAATATTAAAAAGGACAAAGTTAATTCTGCATCCAACTGCTGCTCTTGGCTGGGTGTGCTCCTTATCATGATTAATTCTGTCTGTTTATGGTGGGAGCAGAACAAAACCTCTGTAAAACTGAAATACCTTGGAGAATTGTTCTTTGTTAGAAGTAGGTGACCAGAACAATATCACAAGCTGGTTTGGAATGCAGGCTGTTTATGCTTGATTGGTAACTGTTATCTGCAAGGCATTTCTTGTAGGACTTGTTATTTTCCCATTGATATTTTCTAAAGCAGCTTTCAAGAGTTAAGTGCCCACTAGCAATTATTCAAGGGAAGTCTGGAGTATTGAGCTAATGCTGTGCTAAAGCTGTTTCAGATGATCTCAGGATTAGATTTGCATTTGAGCTGTTTAATGAGTGTGCTGAACATTTAAAATTAATTTACCCAGTACTTTTGTCATGAATCAGAAGGCTCCATCTATGGCAATAAGGGAGGTGAGTTTTAAATTCTAACAGATTTTCACCTATATTTAATTAGAAAGTACTTTCAGGTGCAGAGTTTTGCCATAGCTGATTTATTTTAAAAAACCCACTAGCTTAATTTTCTAAAATTAAACATAGCCTGACACTGTAGAATAGTTTTTTCACATTATCTATCATCTTGAAGAGTGAGTATCCTAACTACCAAGTCCTAGTTTTAAGCTCATTTCATATACATGTGTATACCTATATAAATAAATCTTTCTCATACCTATATTTAGATAAAGATTCATGTAGCTTTCTCATACCTATATTTAGATAAAGGTGTATGTAGTTAAATTTTGAAAGAGTTTTGAAAAACTTCCAGGAGAAAGGCTGGCTATTGGTAGGCAGAAACACAACTCAAGTGTCATCTGTGTGTTTCTGCAGAGCCTGCTCTGCCAGCAAATGAAAACAATATATATTGTGAGAGCAGAAGGCAGGAAATATGATACCTTTAATAGTGTCTCTCTAAGTCTGTGATGTTTGAAAGTCTCAGCTTTTTTTTTTTTTCTCCCCTGTACGAACTCTTAACTTGGCCTGTTCACCATACTGCATCTCTGCTTCTCTTTTAGGATTGCCTGTCATTAAAATATTTCCTAAATTAATGTAGGACGAAAGGGAGGCCTGGAAACTTGCAAATTTTTGGTATTTTAGCTTAAATCATTTTTAGGACAAAACTATAAATCTGGCTTTTTTGCTGTGAGTAGGCTTTGGAGAATGGACTGTGGAAAGTTTGGCGTAACTCACAAAGGCTAAATTGCAACATTTTAGGTAATATTAAAGCTATTTTATTAAGTATTGTCAAACATTGCAAAATGTTAATGAAGAAAGTATGTTGGTTGCATTTAAAAAAACTTGGCTTTTTTCCATTTAATTTCTTTCAAATAACAAATAAAAATCACTTACATTGCTTCGATTTTTGGAATAATATTCTTTTTTGATCTATTGAAGTGGATGCAGAAGTAATCATTAACTTATTTTTAAACAAAGCAGCTGTACTGGGTCAAACTTTAAAGAACAGGAGTAATTTCTATTCCTGGCAAAATACCACATATAAAGGTTTTCATTCAAAGTAACAGGGGAAGTATGTTCCACTCCTCTCCTCATGGTAAGCTTCCAGAGGGCTTAGGCTCAGATGAATATTAGAGCTCATTTTATTTTCACTTGTCTGGACATTGAAGCTCTGGACATTGAAGCACTTCCATCGTTATTATCTGAGCAAATTAGCAAAATTTTGTTTGACATGTCCTGTAAAAGTAAACTTTAAATAAGAGGTCTTTAGAGCTGATACTCACTGCTGCCAAATATGCCATGTGGTGGCCCTCCAGTTATTTGGATTTACTCTGATTTTTTTTTTTTTTTTTGGGGGGACATTAATGCTTAAAATGCAAATAAAGGAGGGTATTGTCAGAATTGAATATTGGCTCAATAAAATCTGGCCATGTCAGCTGAAGAAAGAACATCATGCAAGGTATCTAGAAGTGACAGGCAGCACAAAGCTGAGAAATGAAGCATTGTGGAAGTGGAAGGTAGAAAGCACTTCTTTTTTTTTGTCATGTTTGTACTCAGCACTTGGAAAATGAAGGACTCTAACCCAAAATTCAGTGTGTTCAGTGTAAGTTCTGCTGAATCCCAAGACCCAGAATCCTGAGAAAGATCAGTGGTACTCACCACAGTGGAAAAGCCAAAATGTTTCCAGTGCTTTTATTGCAGCAAGGTTGTACAGCTTTTTTCCAGAACATAAAGATTAGTGGTGAGGTAGCTGACCCCTAGTTTGGATTTTAGCATTTCAGTTTTACGCTTTGCTATTAACACAGTGTAGGGTTTTAAGATAAATGATTATGAAATTTCACGTGCCAGGAGGATCAAGAGGCGAATTGGTGGGCCTGAAAGATGAACTGACATTTCTTCCAGAGCCAGATGTATGTCACACATTTCTGTGAAAAATGAGGCAGGATATAAGACACCAACAGATCCTGACTTTTCCAAGGCCAACTGCCAGAAATTGTCACGTAGCTCTGTAATCTTCAAAAGAATGGACTTTGGCTGATGGCTGATTCTTTCTACTCAAATTAGTGTCTTTAGCAAGCCTAAAAGATCTCAACATCTGAAAACACTAAAACTGTGTTTTTGTTGTTTAGGGGAGGGGGGAAAAATGTATAAGCGTGGCCAAATCAAATCTTCTCAAAGTTGGGAAAAATAATTAGCTCTAAGAAAATAGCAAAAAGCTAGAATCCAGATTTTAACCCTGGTATGGTTTTGGTTTGGTGTGTGTGAAGACACAGGTCAAAATGGAAATTGTTTGATTTTTAACTGAAGTGATGCTACTGTGCATTGAGTCTTTGTAAGCAGCTTCCCAAATGCTTGATTGAGGTATTAAAGTGTATTTATTTGGAACAGTGTACTGTAAAGTTGCTATTAATGACCAAAGATGCTAAGGAAAAGAATAAATTATTATGTGGTGCTTCACAATCTGGATTTCATAAATTGAGATTGAACAGGCTTTAAATAAATCATGTAATACAAAAAGCATCTTCCACAATTACCATGCTGTGTGGAGAGTTTGGTAGGTGCTTCAGAGTAGCTGGGAAAGAAATAAAAGCATTGGGCAGCTCTTTGCTGCTGTAAACAAAAGGCAATCCTTGGCAGCGTGGAGCAGTCTGTGGTGTTTACACAAGGCTGTGCAGTTTGGGTGTTCCTGCTGGAGCTGCATGCATGACACGTTTCAGAGGCCACATGGATCTGTGAAGATGTCACACAGGTCGATTGTAACCTTTCAGAAAAAAAATTCTTTTCAGTCCCTATTTTCCTGTGGCATGGTGGGTAGTACATCCCATTGGAAATCCGTGCTCATAAAATGCTTACCTGGAAATGCAGGGGAACAAAGACACCCTAAAGTGGGTTTAGAGCTGTGACTGGGTATTTAATTGGTTTTATCAATTGTGTGTTTCCCTCTTGCTGCTCCAGCTACCACAGGTGGGTTGGTTTAGTACCAGGTTCGCTGCCAGCCTGCCCAGGGGCTGCTGGAGGTGTCTCTGCACGCTGGAGTGATGGAGTTCTCTGCTTCCACACCAAAGACAGCAGCATCCCCCTGGCTCCTGAGGATCTGGGTGTGGGATATGTCAAAACCTGAGCTGCACTTCCCTGCTGGGCAGAATTACTGCTGCAGGAGCTGCCTTCATGAGAGAGAAGCAGTCCTGTGGTGTCTAATCCCAGGTCACAGTCTGGCTGTCAGTGGTGCCATCTTTTGTAAATGGGGGAAAACTGTTTCTGTCAGAGACCACTTGTAAACTGAACCACTCCTTGTGGGAGCTGGCAAAGAATAAACAACACTGCAATTCAGTTTGTGACACCTGGAGGTGTGTTCTGCTCTCCTGGTTAGAAGGATAGATTAGTACTTAGTTCTTGTGCTGCCTGCAGCTGTGAGCTCAGCAAAATGAAACTCCTCGTTGCATTGGCTGATGCCTGCAAATTGAAGTAATACTTATTGATATTGGTTAATATTTAATTAATATTGTTGATAACTTCTTTCCCCACATCCTCTGAGAAATTATCCCAGTCATAAAAAAAGAGTCCTGTAACCAATATCTGACCAAGCAGTCTCTCTTACCTTGCATTTTCAAGCAAATTTAGCATTGCTTTTCAAACGAGTGTCTGTGTGACTGTTTACGTTGTGAGAAGTCCAATATGAGGAGCCAGAATGTTTTGGGTGGGAGTGTCTGACAGGGTGTTACTGGTTTTATTCCTGGATGCTGATGGGACAGTCATGGAGAATGGAGCACGTGGTGCTGCAGAATTTTTATAGGATTATTCGACTCCCTTCCATTCGGTTTTACTCTCAAGTCTGGGGTTTGTTCAGGGCTTCCCTTTCAGACAACATCTCTGAAAAATACATGGTAAATTAATTAATTTATTTGGAGGGACTAATTGTTTTAACTTGCATGGGTAGAGTCTGACTGCTTTGTTCAAGAATTGTGTTAATTTGGAGTGTAGCTCTGCAGTTTCTAGGGGCTATAATGCAGTTTTTACTGCTTAAGGGTGGGCCATGTCATCATCACTACCTCATCTGCTGTTTTCTGACCCTGATAGCAATAGAGTAGAAGCAACACCCTCATGTAGCAGCTTTTCATGTTCACAAGTTCCTTCCTCATATTAGTGCCCAGAGTTGCCCAGGTTGATCCTGCTCTGGAGGGAGGCTGGATCCCCTCCCAATGGTACCCTGGGGGTGTTCACTTACCCTTCCTACAGAGTGCACAGATCAGACTCTTGAGAGGCACCAACACTGAATACACCAACCCCCCAGCAGCTGAGAAACCCAGGTGGAAAAGGTGGAAGGCTGGCAGAGGTGTAGAGGAGGATGATCCATCCTTGCCCTGTGTGCAGCTGCACGTTGGCACTGCTGGAAATGGGATGTGGAGCTGGCTGGGCTCTAAGTCAGCCCCAGAAATGGAGATTTGCTGATTTTCACCTCTTGCAAGAAACTGAACTGCCTCTCTTTCCCAAAGCTAATTCTGCCCCTGCTGACCTAGCTGACCACCTCTTAAGTATCAGGGATGTGCTGTCCTTTCCCTGGAGAGGGCTGAGGTGCTTTGGCAAGCCCTGCTGTTTTATCATGCCTAGAGCAGAGGAATTTAATGGTCTCCCAGCTGCCCTTCACCCCTGCAGGAGCTCACACTGGATATCTGACTTTAGAGGAGACCTGGCAAGTCACAAGTAAGGAATTCCTTTTTCTTGTAAGACTTGCTTAACAAAACCCAGGCAAAATCAGCAGCTTCCCTGAGGAATGTGAATTATAACAAGAAGATAAAACAATAAATACAAATTTTATTAACGAGATATGATGGGAACTGCTATGCAAGATGCAAATGGTGGATTGCTGAGCTCTGTGGTTGATATTTTACCTTTAGACTCACACAGGACAGAACCAGTAACGAGGACACAGCAGCTCTTGTGGGTCTGTATGGGGGAATGTGTGGCTCCAAATAAAAGGATAAAATAGTAAAATAGATGCTGACAGATGGAATGTGAGTAGTGCACTTCAGTCAAGCACAGAGGAGGAGTGCAGGTATTGCCTCCAATCCCACCTTGGCTCGAGCTGACAGCTCACCTTCGTTAGTTCTTGGAAGGAAGAAGGAAGCTCATTAATTGGGTATTGCTTTTGATTCGGCATTATTTGCTGCTCTTGGCTCAAACAGCCACAATAAATGTTCCCAGGATATGGCTCACATGCTTCCCTTATCTGTCAGTACTGTGCACTGGCTGCTCTGGAAGATTTCACTGAGATGTATTTTTCTTACACTATTTAAGTGCCAGTAATTGAGAGAAATGTCAGTCTGCTGTGTGAGTGATCTATCAGATATGGTCAGGAATGATTATTGTTCTCTTTTGTTTAAAGGAGCTCTCTCTCTGCTGTTCCCACACTTCACAGATACAATCAATATAAAACTAGGGGAGGAGGGGGATTTCCAGCTCTTAGTATAAAAAGTCATTTTTTCTGCAAGGGAATGTTGCAGGATGTCTGCTACATACATTTCCATATAGAGTCAAGATTCTCACAACAGTTCAGGGTGGGAGAAAATCCTCGAGTAAGGCTGAGTTCATTCCAGTTCATATGGTGAAGAAAGTATTCTATCATTTATATTAATTTTTCAGAAGAAAGTGTTCCCTTATTTTGGCTGTAGTACAGTGGTAGCAAGCAGGAATGATAAATAATTTTCCATATATACTGTGAGAAGTAAATGCACATCCCAAAATGAAGCATACTTAAAGCTTTAAGACTGTCTTAACATTTTTATAGTCCAAAATACATGAATTTCCCTTCGAATTTTGTTGATTTCATATCTGTAGCCACCAGTTTTTTGAATTTTCTTTGAAAGTTCTGCCACAGGGCTGAGATAACTAGAACCTTGAAACTAGAGAATTCATGTTATTTTTTAGAAGAGCCAAATAAAAAATTGATTTTTTGTTTTTACTGAAACTCTAATAATCTGAATTCTGTTCATGGTTAAAACTGAATACTGTGTAATATAAATGTGCACCAGAATAACCAAGTAGTCTATATTCACACAGAGACACTTCTGTAATGTCCCTGCCTCAGTATCTCAAGATTAATTAGTGTTTACCTTCTCCTGCCAATAGGGGCTTGCAGGTAGAACTTGTTTATTTTTTGGGAGACACAGTGGTTCAAGTGTAAGTATAGATCACCACTGGAGTAAGACTGTGGTGAAACAACAACAGCAAAAAAAGCTTGAAATGACTTCTGGAAGCAAACCCTGGGCCATTTTCAGATGCCCCCAGTCTGGGTTTTGCTCGTACAGAAAGCCACTGTCCTGTTCAGTTCTCAATAAAGCTGCTGTGGTTCTGGTCTGAGTGTTTCAATGGGTTAAACCACATTGTGAAAAGGTCAGCTGATTTTTAGAAGCATCACTGGGAACATGACTTACAGAAGTGTAAGGAAAAGCTGAAACATGAAAAAAATATATCTGGGGCTTTTTTTGGAGGCAGACTTGGTCATTCTGGGGACTTGGAAAAGAGCAGTGCTCAGCTGTGTCCTGTGCTCTGATCAGGGTGGTTCCTCAAATGAGAGGCATCTGTGGCTTGGATCTTGATGCTGGGGGTTTTTTCCTTGTATTAAAAATCATAACTTTACTTTTCATTGAAATTAATCAAGCATTACTGCAAGCATTGAAATGTCTACCTTTTCTGCAGGGGTGAGCTGGTGTGGTGTGAATACAGGTTATGTGCTTGAAAATATTTTGTATTTCTTACCATCCATTTAGAAAAACCTAAAAATTGCCTTTTCCTATGACCCTGTTGAAATGATGGCAAGCTATCAATTTGCCAAAAAAATTCTGCATTTGCTGCACTTGGAGTTTCAGGACTGAAAATAGGTGCAGGTGAATTGAGGAAATCCATCCCCCAGTCAGCCTGGCAAAACTTGCTCCGTATGTCAGTGTGTGATAATGTGGGCTCCTGCACCCCAGACACTTTTATTGGAATTGTGCTTGGTGTGAGGGGCACAAACATTCTGAAATGGTACAAATTTCATCCTTCTACTACTGATGAGTGCCTTGCAAGGGGTAGGGCTTGTCCACACAATCTGGAGGTAAAATGGAAAAAAAACAGGTAAAAAAGGAACCAGAGAACCTTGATCAGCTGATGCTTTGTGCACTGCCTGCTGCTTTGGGTTTCTACTGGACCATCTTTATTTAGCACAACAAAAACCCAAAACCAAGCAACCAAAAAAAACATCACCACAAAAAAAAAAAAGAAGTTAAACCTGTATTAGGTATAAATTCTCTCAAAGATACTGACCTCCCACTCTTTCTTGTCCATGGGTTTTGTCCAAGAACCCTATTTCTGTGTTTATTGTTATGGGACTCTTGTTGAAATAAATTTTAAAATGGTACAGTAACTGTCACTTCCTTACCCTTTGGGGACTATTCAGTGAATGAAATCATTTTAGGAAACCACTTCTTCTTTGAACATGTGTAGAGGTGATATTTTCTAATAGGGAAAAATGATAGTTCCTAGTTATTGTATTTATGTCCTGAGGACTCCTAGAGGGCACTAATACCATCAAATTTCATGGCTTGCTCTGTCTGTAGCACATAATTATATAGTTACACATTACTCAGCCATTGCTGGACAGCCAAGCTCTTGGTTATGGCTGGTCCAAGAGCAAACCTTTTATTTCTTTTGCAAACATTATTAAAAAAAAATAAAAAATTAAAAATTGGCCCCTCTTTTCCAAGGGAAGCCATTAGCAGCTCTGTCAATAGGGCAGCACAGGAGGAGTCCAAACACAGGAAGAGTTCAGGGGAGGCTGAGGGCAGTAGCAAGGAGCAGGCTGCAATGCTTCAGTGAGAGGGTTTAGTTTGCATTAGTGCCTCTGACCAGGGCCACAAAACAGCCAGGTTTATTTTAACAACATGAAAATAAATGAACCTGATTTCATCAAAAACGTTTTTGTAATAGGTCACTGACCCACAAGAACTCGTGGAAAAACAAATTTGGGTCTCATTTATGCAGACAAGAGGTTCTGTAACCACAGGATTCTTGAGCTTCCGAAAGCAGTGGGTGCAAAGTGGGATAAGGACACTTCCACTGCAGTTAGCCATCCTTCAGCTGGAATAGCTGATCACCACTGGACATGACAGCAGAGCTTTTAAACATTATTCTTTGCTGTGGCTTGCTTGTTTGATTTTAGCAGGTTTTTTTATACTTGGTGAAGATTTATGAGGATATTTGTTTAAGCAAAACACTTAAGGATTTAGCAGTCATTTCTTCCAGATCTGTAGGAAATGCTTAAGTGTCTGTGTTACTGTTGGGTAAGAGCTGCTGCGTCTGTGGTCTGGAATTATTTGGGTGAACTTTATTTAGCTTAAATAATTTCATCAAAAGGGTTTTGCTTCTTTGAGCTTCCTCATATTAGAAGGATTATGCTGCTTGCTGTCCCAGAAATACCATAAGTGTTGGCTGAATTTCATGCCGTGGAGCACAGCAATCCTTAAATAATCCTGCTCCTGAGCAAAACAATGATGAATTCAAAGCACTTAACCTCCTTTTGTTCTTGGAGAATACATGAATATGTAGGTCTTGACGTCTCTCTGCCATGGACCAGATCAGTACAGTCTTGACTCTGCTTTTCCTGTGGGACAACTCCATTTTGGCTGTGTCTGTTGAACTGGAGCTCCCCTCAAGCTGCACCTTCCTTCCACATGGAACAGAACAAACCAATCCATGCTGGCTTACAGTTAACTTCATGTTAAACTAGTGTCATGTTCTCAGTTCCTTGGAGATAATCTCTTTTCTGGATCTTTCTGCTTGTGTCAAAGTGTTCTAGTATGAGGATCCCAAAAAGAAAAGAGAGGATTTTAGGGTTCATGCAGGTGTTATGGATGTTCCATGTACATTTTCATGCTTGTATTTGGTGACTCTGAGTGGAATGGATGTTCTGTAGTATGTTAGGAATACAGGAGAGAAATGGGAGCTGCTGGGTGCTGAAACACCTCAGAACAGGTGACCTCTGCATTTGAAAACCTCCTGGGAAAGCAGAATTGGATCAGAGTAACTATCACAGGAACTGGGCAGTCTGTTTTGGGCAAGGTGGATTTTGTGGCTGGTTACTCTGTGGCTTCCTCAGGAGATGATGTCTTTTGCCTGAGTTGTGACAGGTAATTCCACTGCTGACAGAGCAGTCCAGAGCTGTGTGAGTAGGGAAATACCTTATTGGTATTGGCTTCTTGCTTGTCTCAAGTGTGCAGTGTGCTCTTTGTGCCACTTCATCATTTCCTTATTCCATTCCATTGGCTTGGGAGGCTGGAGTCTTTTTTTAAGCATCCAGTTTGATTTCAGCAGGAGATGATCCTGCAAGTCTTCCTTTTTCCCTGGTTCTGCTTGGCACAGATCCCTGGGAGAAGGAGCACCACAGTGCCCTGAGCATTCCTTACTATATATGGATGGTGTGGGGAGCAGGGCTGGTGCTGCCTTATTCAAACAGGAACAGGGTTCTGTTTCTTCTGCTAAAAATTACAATAGGAGTTGTACTTAGATGTTTTCCTGCTAATTGTTCACAGCAATTTCTGACTTCCAGAAATAATATAAACTTCTAAGGCTTGTCAACAGGGGCAGCATGGCTGGGAGATGTGAATGATAAAACTTATTTTTCCTTTCTTCATAGGCTTTCAGCCCTGACCTGGAGAGATTACTCACTGGTGTAAAAAATGGTTTAGTCATGTCTATGTTACTGTCTTTACAAAAACTGATGAAATATTAAAAGTTATGGACATTTAGGGGTACTCCAGTAGATTATGTTCCTGTTCTTTTCACAATAGTCAGTGGAGTAATGAAAAAGTTACTCTGTTACTTTTTCTATATAATTCAAAACACTCATATAATTCTATATGAGTGTTTTGAAGTTATACAGTGTGAGTTCCTAATTTTTTCTGATTTGAAATAGGAGAACTTTCTAGAAGCTTTTCAGACACTGAGAAGCACCTTCAGCAGAGACCATCTCTGCTTGAGGGCTTATGGATCAAGCTTTTTTGGCTTCTTTGAATGATAGTTAAAAGAAATTACTAATTTTTGTACATTAAAGTCTTCTGCAGATAGGTATAAGCTGCTATACTGCATGCATGTAACTCAGTAGTTCTGTAAATTTGCTGCTGTGTTAAGAGACTGGGCATACACCTCTGCTTGCCTCCTCTGGATTTAAAGGATTTTTTGCTGTTGTCATTAATAAACACTCTGACACTTAAGAGTCTTTATTCTCATCTTCACTTGGGTTGGTACTAAGGTTTCTGTCCATTTCTGTATCACTTTAGGGCATTGATTGGATTGCAGGATTGATGATCACAGGAATGCAATTAGGATGTTTTTGTTTTTTTCATGTTGGTTTTGGGAAAAGCTGAAATTTAAACCTGTTCCTCCTGCTTCCCTTGCCAGTGTTAGTAGCTTGTTCATAGCCAGAGACCCTCTATGTAGTTCTGTCCTCCATCCTAATGACAAATTTTTTCGTATGAGGAGATGCTTAGGGAAAAAAAAAGAGAAAATATGGATTCTAATATTGAAAGCTATGAAGTGTTACAGAGCCACAGTTCCTGTGCTGCTGAAATGCACAGACATGTACTCTGCACTTCTGAGAGAGGGGAGATAATCTTTCTCAGTCTAATGAGAAGTTGGTAATAAAGGTTATTACTTGTGACAGCTTTGAAAATGTGAACCAGGACCACCCAGCCTGCTAAGTTTGTAATAAGGGATCTCAAACTTGTAGCTATTATAAACAGTTTTCCTTCAAAAAATGGTCCCTTAGAAACTTGCAGTGGTATCTCTCCCAGTTTTTTGTCATAGCTTCTGAAATAACACATCACATGGAAGAAGTTCATTTATCCCACACCATAATCCTGTAATATGGTTGTTCTGGGCTTCCTCCTAGTGCCCTTATTGAAATTCCATTATAGATCATCTGGCTTTATTTCCTAGGGCAGTAATATAAAGAGGTGATGACAGAAAGTAATGGATAAGGTTGACTTTTTTTACTGGGTGCTGCATCTTGACTGTTTTTCCTTACCAAGAGGAAGTGATATGGAGCAAAGGAGAAGTTACATTAATGATCACAATGGATTTCTTGACTCTAATAGGATTTTCTGGTGAAACCATTGCAGGCAGTTGGCTGTGCTCCTGTTCCTGCTTCCCAAGCCAGTGCTTCCAAAGAAAAACTTAGTTACTCCTTGGAGTTCAGTAACTCCTGTCTTTCTGTTTGAGTCTTTTATGCATTAAGTCATTTTTATTGCTTATTGGTTCTGCCCAAGCTTGTGATGTAACCACTTCTTCCTTAAAGTAACTTGTAGGGACTCTTTCAACTTCATCATGTTCCCTGAGCCACATCTCCAAGGATCATGCCATAGAGCTCTTGACAACAAAGAATAAAAAGGATCTTGCTTAGTGCCAAAAGGGAGACCCAGATGTTTTGAGTGTGAAATAAAATAAATGGCCAAGCTGGGGAGTGAACCCAAAGTTGCTTGGATAATTTCTGCATATTAAAGGCTGAAGTATCAGGACTGCTCCTTTAAAGCTACCCATTAAAAAATTTAAAAGCACTGTAGTTTTGATTTTTCTGTTGGAGAATGAATTGTGTAATAGGCAGCAATGTGAATATGGATGTTAAACTTGAAAGTTGAACTTGTGTGGAAAGGAACTGAGTGCTACTTACTTCATGAAAAATATGAAGTGCTTTGATCTGGATCAAAGCTGGCAATGCTCAGTAGAAAGGCAGACAGGATTTGGAGGCTGATGTGTATCACACATTTGTGGGGTTAAAACCAGGTAATTGCTCTATTTGGAGACAATAATAAAACTGTCAGGTTTAAGTCAGAGCCTGTGTATCAGCTTAAACTTCTGGGTGGAATGCGTTCACTACTATTAGTATAATACTGCAAGATATTGTAAATGGAAAACAAAGATGTGCAGAAGAGATTTTTGCTGTGAGTTTATCTTCCAGAGCCAGGTCCTTTGCTGTTTTCCTCCATAGCCATGTAAATGTGGTGATTTCTGCTCAGGCCTTGAATATTTGCAATTTGCCTGAAGTAACTGATGTTATGGTATTCAAAATTTTCAAACCGAGTCAGTGGCATAACGAGAAATCAAATTGCATTTGAAAACTGCACAGTTTGCCCAGTTTGAATAAATAATACTGCATTGCTTTTACTTTGGGCTTTCATGGTGATTCCATAGTCCATGGGAAGCAGGCAAGTGTCTCTTTGAAGGGACTTTGAAGGAGGAAACTTCTCGTGGAGTGAGTGAGCATCAGCTCACTGAAACTTTGCAGAAAAGGGGATTTGGGTTTTCTCTGATTTGTTTCTTACTCAGAGTAAAACTGTCCTGAGGCTGTGAGGACAAAGTGTGAAGCTGAAAATGCTCTGTCTCAAAATACTGGCTGCAATTTTATTTGTATCTTAACATTGCTTCTCAGACCCTCTCCTTGTACACCTTGTATATTAGTGAATGAGAAGTCAAGGATTGTGACTGCATTGAAGCTTTTTCATATTATCCAAACTAATTCTATAAGAAATGCATAACTCTGATATTTTGGATGTTCTTTTTACCTGGTTATTGGATTTCTGAACCCTGAAATTCTTCTGAACCTTCTAAAGCCTTGCTCTGGTGATATTATCCCTGAGAAGGAAGGGAGGTTCTGCATGTGAGGGGTGGAACACTGCAGGATTGTTGGAATGTCTTCTCCTTCGTTTGCAGTAGCAAAGAGTCTGGTTTAGATTCTTCTTGCAAAAAGATTAAAATAGCTGCAAGTTGAGAAATGTTCTTATTCTGCTTCCATATGCATTTTGTTCTTTTCCATCTATGCTGATCATGCCTCCAGTAGAGATTAAATTTAGCTCCTCTTTGCTCTTACTGTGAATGGAGCTCCATGAGACAACAGAACCAGAATTGGATGTGACCCTTCCAGTGGTGTGAGCATGAGGGATGCAGCTGAAATCAGTACCCACAGAAAGTTTTTCCTCCAGGAAAAGATGACCTCTGCCTTGAGAACAAATTGAAAATCTTCCTACCAATTTTGAGGGTTTTTTACTCACCCAAAAGTTATCCAGAAAAAAAGGAATAAAGCAAAATTATAATTAATATTAAAAAGTGTAGGCCTTTTGCTCCATTTGTTTCAGAGAATGACCCTGATAAACATCTTCAGTCTTCCTCTAGTCTGGTAAAATTGTTTCTTTCCAGGCTTCAATGGTTGTTTTTCACTCTGTGTTTTAATAATCAGGGGAATCTTAATAGTTAAGTTTCTCTCCTATCCCAGCTTCAGACAGAGGAAGGAATATGATTAGCCTGGTTGGAGCCAGGAAGGCAGGAATTTCACAGTTAATAACTTCTCCATTGTTTTTTTAAGGGCCCTTGATATTCTGTGATTGACACCGAGGTTGTTTCCCTCTCCCCCTTTGCCTTCAGGACACAGGAACCCCCAGGTGGGCAGCAGGCTGAGGGAGCCAGGGGACAACCTGGCACTTGTTTATATATATGAGCAAAATATTTTTGGGAGGTGAGAGGAAGTGTTGGAACAGTGTGTTTGATGCTGTGTGGGGCTGCTCTAGAGAAAACATAATAAACCACAGGACAGCATTGTAGGTATGGACTTAGGTCACAAATTGTGTAAGTCTGCATTTTAGGCCATTTGAGTTACAAAGAAAGAAAATGCAGTTTGTTACAGGATAAAGCTGTGAAGTACAGACATTTATGTGGTAATTTTATATGAGAAGTCAATATCCAGTATTAAGAATTAGTAAGCAGCCATTATTAAGAATGTGCCAGTGATACATAATAATTTCAGAAGCAGCAATATTTGACTTTTGCACCAAATTCCTGCAGACAGAAGTATGGGCTTTTAGCTTTTATCCTTTACAGCTCCCTAAACCTGTTCCAGCAGAACCAGGGTGACTCTGAGCCTCGTGAGAGAGCAGAGTCCTGCTGTGGTGGGCTCCATGGAGGTGATGGATGAGCTCCTGGAGACCCTTGGCTTGCACATCGAGGGCTTTGTGTGCACTTGGTGCCTGGTCAGCTCTGTTGGGTCACTTTTGGGGCCCTGAGGAGCAGACTAACAAAAAAGAACATGCCAAGTTCTGTTTCCTGTGCATAGCAGTGGTTAAAGGAGTCTGGAAGATGGAGGGAGCTGCAGTGTGTGGAGATTGTTGACTGCACAGCCAGCATGTGTCTAATCAGAGTTAATAAATTTGACTCAGTGCAGGTATTGCCAGAGCTGATATGACTCCTGGAGAGCCTCTCTGCACAGCTCTTCAGCTTCCAGGAGGCTTTATTAGTCTGGGCTCCATGCTGTGCACATCCAGAGCTGCTCCTGATCCAGCACTGGAGATAATCTCTTCGTGGCATTAGATGATTATGCATCTTTCTGCCCAGTGCTCTGAATTCCCGGAATACTTTGCAGGTCTTATTGGCTGTAAAGCATCCAGTTTGGAATACACTGGAGGCTGAGCAGCTGCATTCCCATCCAGCAGTCCCAGGTCACATAATGTGGACCAGATCTTGGCTGGCTCTGTGCCCCAGATTCCCCCCTGGCCCTGGGTGTACCTGGGTGCTGGATGGTGCTGTGTGTGCACACACATCCTGGCTGCAGGGCTGCTGTGCTCCCAGCTGAGGGAAGAGCCCACTTCCAAGGGTTTCTTTTTGTGCTGCATCCCAGGTGGAATTCCTAGTCTAAACAGTCCCAGGGATTTAGTTAGATAATGACATTTTTTAAAAATTCTAGTCTACTGTTCAGATTCACAAAGCTGACCTGACACTGTTCCATGATGTAGCCAGTTAGAGCTGCAAAACTGGCTTGGATTTAAATTCATTTTCCAGGTATGACCTGATGTTGTTTCTATTTTAAGTCACTAATTTAAAATCAGGAATATCTATATTTGTTAATAAAGTACAGTCCCAGGAACAATGAATCCACAGAATCATTTTGCAAAATTCTGTCTCATTTTGTTTATGAACTTTGTGCAGACTATTTTTATTTCACTGTTCTATGGCTTCACCGTTTCCAAGATACTTGTTATGAAATCAGAAGTCCTGCTGTAATTAAAACTGCACAGCTGACAGGGTTTAGATTCATGCAGTAATGGGATGTAACAGGTCTAGGCAAGCAGGGGGCATTTCTGTTCCTCTCCTAGGAGCATTTGGTGTGGAGAGGGGCTGCAGCCCTACAGATCCCCCAGTGTGCCCAGCCTGTGCTTTGCACCTCTGCTGAGGCACAGCTCCATCCCTGTGCTGTCATTCCTGAGGTTTGCTTCACCTTGCACTGGAAGTTTCCCTCTCTGTCCTAGAACTGATACTGAGAGGTGAGGATCAGCTCCACTTCTTGTCAAACAATGTGTCAGGAGCTCTTCCACTGCATTTCATCCGTGTTTGGCACCTCTTTGTCAAACCAGAGGAAACAGTGCTTATAAATGGCCATTCAGAACATTTGGTTTTTTCATTAAATAATCTTTAAACATGTCTCTGTCTCCTTTTTTGGAATTTAAAAACATCCTGTCTGGTACTTTGATACTTCTGTATTGAGAACTTTCTTAATGGCCTTTCTCTCAAGCCCAGGAAGAGAAATAAGAGGTGTAATTGGGATTTTTTCCTAGGCTATTGGTGGCTTTCTGGCACATAATAAATAGGAGCATGTTAAATGTATCCTACATCAAGTATGTCTAAGTTTCTACGAGGTGATCCACTCTTATATTTCAGTAAGTATTGCAGTAGAAGTTATAATACAGTAGGTGATGTTCAACAGAAACAACCCCCTGTTCATTCCTGTAGCTCCCCTGAGAATCAAACTATGAATAAAATGACTTTTGGCGGAAGTTTAAGCTTGAAATAAATCTTAGGAAGTGGTGGAAGGTTTGGAGAGTCCCATAGCTTGAAACAAGACGTGGATAGACACTTGTCTTCAAGTGTTTGGTGTTACATTAATTTGCTTCATTATCAATTGGTAACATAGCCTGGTATTAGAGAGCTGCAAACTCTGGTTGTAGCAGAAATAAAGCTCACCTGAAGCTTCTGGAGGATGGAATCTGTGCAGGAGCACTGACCAGCAGCGCTGGGGGAGTTTGAAAATCAGGTTTACCTAAGTTAGAGCAAGGGCAGAATTTCATTGAGTTCTTGGCCTTGATACACAAATTCAGTTTGCTTTCTGCTGCAGTGTAAAAATAATTTCATTTATAACAATATCATATTAAAAATATGAAGTACATTTAGACCCATACAAAATGTTTAGTGCTAGTGAAGAGCAGCTCACAGTGTGAATTTTGCAAGGGTCCTTGTGTGGCTGTCACTTCATATAATGTTTGAAACAAAATCAATATGAAGGGAACTTGAGGTTGAGATATTAAAATGCTTAGGAGAGTTAAAAAGGGCGGCTGAGAACTTGGTCCTTTTGCTATCACAGTTAGGAGAGTGTTGGCCCATATAAATAATAGGAAAAAATATAAGATGTTCAATCTTCTGGATTATTTTGATAGTGAATTAGAGAAACACCCTCGATATTAGGTTTTTTTCCCCCTCTGGGTTGTTTATATCACTGCAAGTTGTAAATGTTTCACTTCTCAGGTTGAAGCTTGCTAACCTGGAAATACAACTTGTTGTTACTACATATATTTTCTTGTCTGCTTGGAGTGAAACCTCCTGTTCTAGAAATTTAATCTGATTTTGATAAGTTTTTTTGACTTAGAACAATAAGCATAAGCTCAGCATTTGTGAAATCCTTTCAAGCAGAGAAAAGAATAATCTTAAAACATATTCCTGGGATGTTGCTTTGAGATGAGTCAGATGACTTTGGGTTGACAGTGCATAATTATGTGTACATTGTGAGATCTGAAATGATAATCAGACACAGGAATAAACATTTGACACTGTGTGTAATAGATGCATTTCACTGACACTCTTGCATTTTGGATGATAAATAAGTTGATTTTGTTCAGTGTGTCTCAATGACTAGTGGTGGCCTTGGTGAAGGAGGATGGATGAGGAGTGCTAAGCCCTGAATAAGTCTTTTTTTTTTTGTTATATTTCATCCTGTTATTCTAAAAGATAAACATGATTAACCGAAGTAATGACTCTGATGAGGGCTAAGTAGCACATTGCCATCAACCTTGAATTAAATAAGATTGTTTACTTAGGTATAAAATTGTGAAATGTCACGTGGGTGTAAGGTTTCAGATCTTCCCATGTATTTTCTCAGATGCAAAACTAGCATCTCTCATATTCTTTAAAGGTTTATTTGCTGTTTTTTTCATTTATCTCAGAAATGTCCTTGAGTAGTTGGTAGAAGCTGCAGGAAGTAACTTCAGCAGATACAAATATTGGTTCTCTTGTGGTGTGTGTAATGCACAGTGCTCAGGCTCTGTGAGCCTGCAGATGCAGCCTTTGATCTGTTCTAGGTGTCAGAAAGAGAAGTTAAAATTCCCCTCTCCTCCATCACCCCTTTGTCTCACAAGACATGTTCATATGGTGGCCATGTGAAAACTCGGCCATATGAAAGCCCACAATGGTAGTTTGATCTCAGGAAGGCCTTTCAATTCCAAAAATTCTTGAATTCTGATAGTGAAATGACTCAGCGTGCAAGGGAACTGGGAAGCAGATATGGGGTGCTAAGGAGCAGTGGGTTTATAAAAGTTCCAGGTGTCTTTGGAGATCAAAACTTCAGCAAAAATAGATCTGCTATCAAAGTTAACCTGGAAGGTGGGCTGGGAACACAGGGGACACAAAGGCTCATATATGAACTTACAGAACAACTCAGCTGCCCCTTTATGGGGTTGTTTGTAAATTAGCTCAGGCCAACTCATTGTGCAAATAACATTCATTAGGACTGTGAGAGCAGGTGACTGTTTTCATTGAAAAAGAACCAAAGAACAGGATTGTGTCTTACAAGCAGAAGTGCTCTCAAGATTTTGCAGGGCTGTCACACATTTTATGGAGAGGAGGCTCATGCTTTTTATAGTTACAGGGCTGGAATAGCTTGGAATGGTTGTTTTCTAAAAACTGGCAAGTTGTCACCAGAGTAAAAACTCATATAGTGAGTGAGTAAAAGGGACTAATGTATAAACACTAATCTGTTCTCTAAAATGTTCCTGGAAGAATCTTCAGGATTAATATTCTATTTCAAATCACCATGTAGTCATCTGGTTACCCATATGTTCATATTTTCTACAACAGTGCTCAGGTTTTCCAAGTGAAGTTTCAAGAAAATTCTTTTAAGAAAGAAATTATGTATACTACAGAAATAATAGCTAATCTGGGAATAATCTTGGTTGGTCAAGTTACTGAATTTACTGTGCCTACATTTTTTGAAGAAGAATGGAAATCCAGATTCCTGCCAGTAGCTGTTCCTGAAGCACAGTGAGCTGAGTGTATGATTCTCAGTAGGCATCCAGAGGAAAATTTAAAAGTTATGTGTTTGTACTCATCCATATTAAAACTTCGTGGTGCCTGTCCCTTGACTCCCCACCTCATGGATATGGGCGGGTGCTCTACAAATGACACAGTTTGGCTTCTGTATGAATAAAATGCACAAGGATCCAATGGCAAATTCATAGCATGGGGTTTAATGCAATGGCAGCTTCATGTGTTTATGCATAATAGAATAAACTTCTTCAATTGGAAGATAATCTAATCTATTTTTTTTATTCTAACTGTTTAGGCGTCTGAACAAGAATAAATTGCAAGTTCTTCCCGAGCTGCTTTTTCAGAACACACAGAAGTTAACTAGGCTGTAAGTATAACCTGATTTATTTTTCTGTGGTGTGTTTCTATTTTATGTTCCTTATTGTGCAGATTCACATGTTTGTGTTTTGACTGCTGCGAGAGGTTTAATTTCTGTGATATTAAACTGCCAGTTAGTAAGGGATTTTTAGGGGATGTGTTATGTTTGCTTGTGTGTAGTTGTAATTTGGTAGAGCATAAATATCAGAGGGAAGAGAAACCACAAAATTTTTGTTTTCCTCATATATTCACCAGGATGACGTCAGGGTGACTTATTTTGAACTCTCTCTGTAGAGCTGCAGAAACCATGGAAAGTGTCAGGTTCACATATCTGGTTCAGGCTAGATGTCCACAAAGACAGGGTGCATATACTTATTTTAAAATAATGGAGGTGGCTACAAATTCTTTCGTTTGGAAAATTTTCTTTTCAAGTAAGTCAAGGCTTTGCCAGATAAACCAGCAAAGTTATGACTGCTGCCTTGTCAGGCAGGAAGAGGAGAAATTATGGAGAAGTAAATATTTTTTTTCTTTGAAATATAAAAACTGTGTTATAAAATGTTTAGATGACATCAAGGCCCACTTCAACAGCAAGAGAAGGATATAATGGACTTGGCATTGTTTGGTTTTGGTGGGAGGAGGGAGAGGGGGGTGTTAGAACAATAACTGGATGATTTACGGAATATATATTTTTTTTAAAGCGTATAAAAATAAAATGGATGAGCAGGTGCCTGCATAGTTAATATCAAAAAAGAGTCATCTGCCTTTTTAAAGGAGCAGTCAAAAACTACTTGAAATAATTTTCTGGATCCTGCTGAAGTTAAACTCATGATCCAGACTGGCTTTTTGAAATTTGGTAAAACTGTTCTTTTAATGCTTGAGTTTGTTTATGGAAAATCAGATACTAAGACTTGTGATTTGGTTAGTGAAATTGTGAAGTTATTACAGGGTGGCTGAAAAAGTTCTCCATTCATGTGGAGTTTCTGTAATTGTTTTAATGCATCAGTGTGCAGCCAAACAAACCATTTAGACTGTGCAGTACATTTTTCTTCCTGTGGAAACACAAACCACATGGTGATAGTGCAGATTAATTTTGGAATCAGATGACTTTAAAGAAGTAGGATCTTGGTTTATGTTTAAAAGACGCAAGCTGAACAGTGCTGTGCAACAAGTGATATTGAAATTTTGGAGAAATTCTCTCATGAACTTCTGGTATTGTCCAGACTTGCTCATGAAAAACTGATCAAGTCAATGCCATGATTCTGCAGATGTAAAAAATATATTTAAAAAAATATAAGTTATAGATGTGTTTTAGTCTTAAAATCTGCTTGGAAAAATCTTTGTTGGACTTGTTTTGCAAGGTTTGTCATGACTTTTGAATTCACTAGGATACATCTGCTGAATGGATTTGCTTGAACTGAACAATTTGGTTGCATTTCCTGATGTTCTTTGCATGGTTTCGAAATTTTGCATCTTGAAACTCCACTTGAGTGTAAAGTGTGAGCTGGGACATAATTGTAGATACCTTAATCTGGTCTCTGGAAGGTGCCAGTTGTATTTATTTGTTAGAAGAGTTGCTTTGTGTGGGTTGCTTGTCTAAGGATTTGATGATGGTTTCCAGAGAAAAGCTTTTATAGAGTTTACCTGGATCTCTACAAATTCCATCTTAACCTGTTGAAAATTGCTCTGAGTGTGGTCTCATCGTACCTGGATGTCATGAGAGGAGCTCTCTGGTAATTTGTGGTTTCAGTGGAATGCTGTGTGTGTTGATAACTTGTGTGCATCTGTCCTCAGGAACCTCGCACAAAGAACTGAAGTGAAAGTAGCTGAGGCTGTTCAGTACCACAGAGTGTGTTTTTCAGTAGGTCATGTAATCATGATACATTATAGCCCTTAACAGCAAGGGCAATAATTTTGCTTTTAGAATATAAAGATTGTAATAAAGTTCCATAGAATGGAGTGATTAATCTGAAGGCCGTGTTCTGTAATGCCTCCCAACGGATGCTGTCGGAACATTTGTCTTTATTCACTGACATTCATCCAGTCTTGCTTACTGTTGAGCAGTGCATTAGATAGATCACTTTAACACTGTTTGTCAGAAGAAACTCGCTTTTTCTTTTGAAGATACAAGTGTTATATAAATAGAGTGTGTATTATAAGCAAATAAATCTTAGCTCAAGTGAACTGCTACAGTTCCAAGTGTAGTTTGGTTGCGTGTTTTTCCGTCATGGGATAAGAATGAAAAATTTGCTTCCTACTGGAATTTGTAAAAATACACCCACACATATATATGGCTGCTCTCTATTGTTTTGTGTTACTGTCTTGGTCCCACTGCTGGTAGATTCAGAGTTGTTGTGTCTTGCTTCTGCTCTGACTTGTCTGAATCCAGCAGTGCCCCTCTGCTCTCAGCTGGCTCCGATGCCTGAGTGGACGGGCAATGGTGCCTGCATTCCTCCCTGCAGCTGCTCTGACCCGGCCTCCAGAAGAAAGCAGAGCTGAGAAAGTGATGAAAGGGCATAAAAGCAGTGAAACAAAAATCTGTAAGACAGGCTGATGCAGGGGTGAGGTAGATTCTGTGGAATTTACGAGCAGTGAATTTAAATGAACATTAAAAAGTGTAGATAACGCTGGTCTTAATTTTAATTTTCCATGGTATAGCTATAGTACTTCTGCTGCCATATTTTCCAGCTCTTGACTCTGAGTTACTCAGACATTACTCCATTATTTTCTTCTTAATAATTACAATCCTCATAAAACAGAAAGTCCAAAAGTCAAGTATTTTAATTGTGTAAACTTGCTACAGCTCAAGCAATGCAAAATTTTCAAGAACTAAGTATTTCTGTACAGTATGTCCAAATTGTAAGATTTAGGTTTATTCATTGGACTGAAGAGCTCCTAGTCTTGTCCATGGAGGAAATAGAGATGAATTCTGTGATTCTCCAGCAGGCATGCTGTGAATGTAACAGTCCATGGCTTTGTTAATGAAGGAGCAAGACTTTTTTTTTAAGATAAAGCTAAATAGAAAGATGACATTCTAAGTTTGGTGAGAGTGTGAAAATTGAGCATGTTGATTATCATGAATAAAATTTGCTGGAGATGGAGTGACTGAGCTGCTTAAACATGCAGGAATTTGGTGTGCTGGAGGGTTTCAGGGAAGACCTGTTAATGTTTCAGGAGTAGTTAAAGGCTGAAAAAGCAACTGAGGGCTTTTCTCAGTGTTCTCTCAGCCAGGCTGAAATCTGGGGCTTCACTGGAGGAACCAATTTTGTTTCTGTAGGTTGGTATCAGCAGAATCTCTTCAGCCCTGCTGCTGCTGGCAGTCAGAATGTAGGACCTGGTTTCGTGTCGATGATGTGCTTGAAAAGCTGCAGGACAAAGCTGGGGGTTCTCGTGCTGTTCCATGTGCCCATGGCTGGGGACAGCAGTGCTGTTGGCCCTGATGTCCCCATGTGTGTCACCAGGTCATGCACAGTGCATTTCCACTGCAATCCCCTTTCTGATAACTACTGAAACTGAATTCAGAATGCTTCTCAGGTTATAACCTCAGCCCTCACTTCAACTCCAGGTACCTTTGGCTTTTTTCTCCAAGCCTCTCCTAAATTCTGGGCTTCAGGATATCCTTGCATCTTTTACAGGGCTGGTTGGGCTTCGTTGTCACATCTGGTTGATATTACAAGCAGGAATATATCTAGTGAAATAAACCTTAAATGGAATGTGAGGCGTCCCACAAAAGGAGTTTCTCATAAGGCTTTAAACCTTTTCTTCTAGAAAAAGTGGCTTTGAGACTCATGGATTTTGTTTGCTTTGGTTTAGATAAGGGTTTTAAGTTTAAGTTGGATGGTGAATGAGCCCTTGATTGGATTCTCTAGTGGAAATGTTTCTCATTGCTCTGTTGCCTTTACTGCCTAGGTTTTAAAGCTTCTCAACTGTTTTATCTGGGATAATTATCTAATAATTCAAAATGCAGGCACTTTTAATGAGAAAACTGAATCAAGGAAAAGACATTTTTAATGAATTGAGAAATAAAAGCATGAAAGATAATTTTTTTTAATAGTTTCAGATACTTACTAATATCTAGCCATAAAGGAACAGGTATTTTTAATACAGGTGATGAAATGCACAGAAAAAGTATACTAAAATGAAACATGTAATTTAACAGCTATGAAACTAGGTTTTGATTCTAAGTCAATTATTTTCTTATATCCAAAACAACGTGTGAAATTCATCTGCAAAGGTTGTAAGCAAAGATTTGTGCCTGCTGGAATCCTGTTTCCTTTGTGTGCAAAGCTGGTGTATGAAATGATTGTAGTGCATCTGCTTTTCACTAAAAAACGAGTATTCTAGGGGTCCATGAGATACTTATTTATCTTTGAAAACAAAAGGGGGAAACAAGCTTGTTTTCCCACAAACACCCTGTCATGTAAGAATATATTTGTTTCATTGTTGAAGCCTCTATACCTCAGGCTAGCTGCTAAGTAGTCATGGTAAAGCTCCTTTGTGCGTGTGAAAAAAACCTCTCAGAAGGGCTCTAAACTCAAGTCTTGCAGTGAGAATTAATGCCTCTACCAAATTTATAGCCATGGACCATTTGTTGGGTCTATTTACTTTTAATGAACTGTCTTAGTTGTCACTTGACTGAGCAAACCAGGCTCTGGAAACTTAGGTACTGAAATCTGACACCAAAATATCAGGATAGTGGAAGCCTCCATTAGACTCTGAAATGAATTTGTTTACTTTTTGAGTACTATTAGAATCTAGATTTTACTCCAAAAATGACTGTCTTAGTGTGGGAGCAGAGCCCTGTGATCCTGAACTGGGACAATTTGGGTCCATGGCTGAGCATGCCCAATACCTTTGTGTTTAAATTTTCTAGTCCTGGTGGCCCAGTGTTTTACCATATTCATTTACAGTTATTTCTAAAGTAGGCTTAAGTAGCATGGAGACATTATAGACAAGTTATTTGTTTTAATAAAGTGGCATTTGCTCTCAGTGTCAGGAGCAGCCAATCAGTGATGAGTTGCTTGTTGTTAACATGGTGTAAGTATTTGCAGCACTGTGAGATTTGTCAGAGCTGGATCAGTGGGATGCTTATTTCTTGTCTAGTGGAATATTTTGAAAGTTGATTGATAGATGGGTAAAATAGTGAGTAGGTACTTGCAGCACACAGTGCAAATTCTGTGAGTAGCCTTAAAAAGAGGCAATATTGAGTTTTAGCAGAATCCCAGAATGGCTGAGGTTGTGTGCTGGGCTGACCCTGGTGGGACACTGGTGCCCAAAGCTGCTGTGTCACTGCTCTTCTCAGCTGGGCAGGGAGAGAAAATACAATGAAAGGCTTGTGGGGGTGGGATAAGAGCAGGGAGAGAACCCTGACCAGTGGCTGTCACAGGCAAAGCAGACCTGACTCGGGGATATTAACTTTATTGACAATGAAATCACAGCAGGGCAGTGTTGTATTTTTAGAAATTGCTATTTGCCATCTCTTTCCTTGACTTATTCACTTCCTTATGATATCAGTGTGTGTGCAGTGTGTGTATTTGATTTTGTGTAAGTAGTTTCCTTGGATAATTCCTGGTAGGAGCAGCTGGAACTATTTAGTTAGTGCTCTCCTTCAGAAGCTGCCCTGGTTAGATGTAAGTATGAGGGTGCTCTCACCTTCCCTGTGGGACACTGCTGTGCTGCAGTGCCCAGGTGAGTCAGTGCCTCCTGCCTGGGACTGGACAAGTGCAGTGTGTGTCAGATTTTCTCAGTGTCTGCTTTCCTCTGACGCCTGTGTAGCTCAGATGTTTGTTGTAGCCAGGGGCTTGTTGCACATGGCTGTGATTTGCCCAGGATTTGCTGCTGGAAGCCCTCTGAGAAGTGTCACTTGAACCCCTCCTCTCCAGCCCCATCCTCAGCCAGCTCAGACCACCAAACCACAACTCCTGGTCAAACTCAGCCTCTTTCATCTCGTGGGTGTCATTAGAAGCTGTGCTTGGAAAAGCAACCAGATCATACATTTTCTTAGTGCCCTCTTTATTTCTCTGTTTGTTCTCTTTCTAGAAAGAAAGCTCTCCCAGATTGCTGCCTCAGAGCTCCATTATCATTTCCCATTAAAGCAGGATCCTGACAATTCAATTGTTGCAGGAGTTTGAGTTCGGGTGTTGCCATGACAAAAGAGCATGGGCTTGTAACAGGGTGTTTTTGTGGTTTCATCCACATCCAATAATTGTAGTTTTACTGTGTATAGATCACAGCAGCTCTTTTCAGAAGACAGTAAATAATTACAGTAAGTGTTTGCTGGTCTCTGGGGTGCACTTCTGGCTTGGGAAAGATGTGCATTAGGTCAGGGGCTTGTGCTGCAGATAGCTGGATGACATTTACACCATCTATCAAGCTGAAGTCATTCTACATCTTTTGGGCTCTGCTTGTGAATAATGTATTTAACCATTTTTTTTAATATAAGTACACCAATTTTATTTGATGAGTCTAAGGATCTTCTGTCTCTCTAAATTAATGCAGAAGAATAATTAAAAATCCAAAATATTTTTAAACTTATTATTATTGTTATACAAGGGAAAACACGTTGAAAAGCCAGAAGGCTTCCTCCTCAGTGTTGCCTTTTCCCCTGTGTGAAATTGGTTATTTGAAATGATAGTGTGCAGATGTCTTGTTTCCCCTCTTAAGGGAAGCAGGCACGACTGGGGAAGAAAGGGTGTTTTTTGTGAAAATTACTGCTGGGTTTTAGTGGCGTCTCCCTTCTAAGGAGGGTTCTATTGCCAACTTCTGTGATCAGGTCATCTTATTACAAAGCTATTTAAGGGAGTTTGTGGCAAAGGATTATACATTTCCAGGAGAAATGCCACACATGTGGATTAAGCATAAGTCTGCTTTGGAAATAAGTTGTTTTACTCTGTTAGCTGAGTAACTACTGCCTTGCATTTCCAGTGTTTTTTCCTTTGCTACTTGAAGGGTGACATCTTTTCATTGATATTCAGCTCAAGAAATCAGAAGGCTCCAAATTAGTGGGATTAATTTGCCATTTAGTTGTTTGATAATTATTTGCTAGCCTTAGCCATGCTGCTGGGTGTCCATTTTCCTGAATGTTGGGGTTTTTAAAGCACTCAGATATATTCAAGTTTCAAATCACATGGCTTGGAGATAGAACATTAAAAATACTGTTAATATACTGTAACTGGCTGCTCAAAGCAATCCTGAACTGCAAAATGCTAACACCAAGAGCAGCCTTGTGAACTCACTAAGGCCAGTCCATGATTTTGCATCAACAGAGCCCTTGTAAGTAGTTTCTGATGCTTCTTAAAATTTGCCTTATTCTTAGTATCAAACAAGGAATACTGAAAAATTCAGTGTGTGCTCACAATTAGACATTAATTCCCATCAGAGTTCGTTCTTTTTGAGAAGATCCTGGAGGTGTTTAGCAAAATCAGGCTTTTCTGAACTTCTGCAGAATCTGCTGCTTCTTTGAGTGGGTCCCCGCAAGGGCAGCTGGATGGTGGCTGCATGGTCAGTCAGCACCTGAGAGCTGCACACGTGGGTTCTGAGGGTGGCTGTGAGTGCTCTGCCAGCTCTGAAATGTGTCCTCATTAACTGCCTTCAGCTTCTGTCTTCAGAGTGATGAGTTTAAATGGGGGAAAAACAGTGACAGCTTCTGGTTACCAGGGCTTCCACATGACTGAGCTTTTATGTCTCAAAACACAGCAGTTGTGGGTGGGCATTATTGGCTTGCTGGTTTGGATTAGTCTTCAGAATTTGGGCTTTTTTGCTTCTGTGAGCAGCAGTCCAAGTTCTGTAGCTCCCTGCAGTGCTGGGCTCTGGTTCCTGGGGCTTGATTTGTGGTGGTGGCAGGGCCAGGGAGCTGCTGCTGCTGGTGGCCTCTGCAGGGTGGATTTGTGTGTGGCACTCATGGGCTGCTTTTGAGCTTGACAGAGGATTGAGTGGCCGTGGGGATTGCAGCTGGAGATTAATTAGGTTATATCACAGATATATTGTTACTGGGGGATTCTGACCTGATGGTTTATAGGCAGTTTCTTTTCCAGAAACTGGATAACCCTGGTACTCTGTGCACTCTGAGTTTGTCAGGGTCAGATTTACTGCATTTGCTTTGTTAATGTGGCTTTTTTTGGCCTTGCCATTTGAGCTAGTCAGCAAATGTCAGCACATCACAGTGTACTTGCACTCAGTATTGCTATATGGATATTGCTTTTCTTGTTTGAAAACTTCCTTTGACTCAATTAGTTGTTTTGTGAAAGTTTTTTGCCTTTCCCTGTTGGCTGTGCTCTGAAAAAGCTGAAAAGTGTTTTCCTGAGTGTTCAGTGCTTCAGAGCTGCTGGAGTCTTGTCCATGGTTAGAATGAGCAGTGGGAAATTCACTTGTAAATTGTCATTACTGCAACTAGGAGACAATTCAGAGTGAATATGACTGTCTTTTCTTTCTGGTGAATAGGAGATTAGAATGCATTTGGCATTATTTTCACACTGAGGCAGTTTCCTCACACAAAGCAAATGTAGGAACAGATTGAACTGATGACCCGAAGTGCAGACATCTCATCTACGCAACAGGAAAAATATCATAATGATAATGTAAATATTTCTGCTGCTTTCCATAATAGACTGTCATCCTGAGGCCAAAGATGAGTTTACATTCATCGTCTTGTAAAAGTCCTTTCAAATACTTTGGAAATACGTTGCAGATAATGAGAATTTCTTTTAGTGTGTGTGGATAGTAGAAGCAAGGGACATGATCATTGGTGTAGAGATACTAATGAGTGTTAAATTACAAGTGCTGCATGTGAAGTCTTGATTTTCATCAGTGTCTTCAAAAAGAAAAGGCCGTTTCCCATCAGCAGCTTTCTGGCTTCAGCTCTCCTGGTTGTTTCATGGCAGCAGAACCCTGATTTACCTACAGAGATTTATTGCCCAGTCAGAGTGCCCCATGAGTTAAGGGTTTGGTGGGTAAAACAACGCAAGGCCAAATACTTCCTTGTTTTAATTATCATTTGGTTTTCTTCTTGAAATCTGCAATGTGTACAACGGGAAGCTTAAGTCAGGCTTTCTGGAGCTTTTCCATGTGTTTCACAGGGGTAACAGGCCATGCCTGTTTAAAGTATTTCAGACACTTAAAGGTCTCGAAAATGAAAGCTGCTATTACTTTTAAATGCACTGGGTTTGCTTTTGAAATACAGTCATAAATGATCCAGGATTTCATTTTGATTCCAGCCCCTGTGGTTGGGAGAGCCGTGGGATTGTAGCCTGGGGCGTGTGTGTGCCTGTCAGAAGGGTCAGAGGCTGAGCCAGGGGATTTGATCTGGAGCCTGACACAGCTCCACGTCCCCAGTGCAGACTGCACTGTAAAACTTACGAGGGTAGAAAATATTCATGGAACAAAATTAAAATAACCCGTGCAAGTCATTAAATGTTACAGTGCTATGAGAATAGATTGGCAAGGGCGGTTTATCATCATCTTGCTCTCATGACTAAGGCAAGGATGTTGTACAAGGTGTGCCTTTGAACTGATTTTATTTCTTCACTCAGTGTAACACACTGAAAACAAAAGGTTATGGCACCATGTGTTACACAAAGTCCATGAGCTGATTTTTGATGTTTCCCTTATATAATACTTTGGAACTTAATGAGATTATTCAAATATACTGTAATTGCCACTGTTGAGTATTGAGATTTTCTACAATGAAAATGCAAATACTATTGAGAAAATTGACTGAAGGATATTTGAAATTAAGTACCTGCCTTTTGCTTTGCTCTGTTAAACTCTCTGATGGGCTGTTGCTAAAGACATCTATGAAATGTTTTCTTCAGGAAACAGCTGATATGAATTTACTCCATTCCTATTGATCTATGAAGGAATGTTAAGTTTAATGTTTTGAATGGTTTCCATGCATGGTACAACATCAGTGCTCGGTGAACTGTGAGGGGAAAAATGCTGACAAGAACAGCATATGAAACCAAATATTGTGCTTATACAGTTAGTTTCTTTTGTTGAGAGAATAATCCTGTATCCTACCACACAGCCACAGGAACAGAACTGCCTGTAAGTTCTGATAATCATCCCTGGGTCAGCCCTGCCTCGCTGTCCTTTCTGGAGTGGAGAGGGTTGCTGAGTGCCCTGGGACATTCAGTCTGAGCCCCAAACTGATTTCTTTACAACAAAAAAGCATATGCACAAAGTGACTGTGTCTTCAAAGGCACTGGATGGAATTTTTGCTTTGTTCACCTTGAGTTTGTACTACCCTGCTCTACTTTTTCCCAGTAACTGCCCGATGAATCCCATACCTTAGAATCCCTTACTGGGAGCAGAGCTGATGGTATGTTGTGCTAGGTGCTAGGTTTTTTACTAGGACATTTTCTTCAGAAGTGGCAGCCTTTGCAGTGTCTTGGTGTTATTTGATCCTGGAACTTGCTGGTCTGTAGGAGGTATTTCTCTTAAACACCTTCCCTTCCTTGGCTCCTCACGTTGCTCCTGCTCTAGGAAGGACTGCACTGGAAACACCACCCAGGGACAGTGCCCTGCCATTGGGCTGGCTGCAGAAACCCCCTAAATCCCTGTCCTTTGCTGGGTTTGTTGGGAGGACACGGTGGCACATCCCTGTGTGAGCCAGGCATCTCAGTGAGGCAGTTCTGGTGTTTGCCATGGGATGGGAAATGCACAGCTGTGATCCAGAGTGTCCCTGCCTCTGACAGGAGCACAGTCACGCTGACATTGCTCAGGTGGGCTGCTCGGTTTGGACTTTCAGGGCAACATTTGGGAAGTATTTTGATAAAGTGTAATTTACATGCATCAGTAATTACAGGCTCCGGAGGGACCATGGTATTTTTTTCCTGACAGGACAGAAAACAAATTTCCCATAAGCCTGGGGAATGCAACATGCCACTTGCCCCAGTTGGTGGTGAACTTCAAAGGAAAACAATGTTTCTTTTTACTGGCCTCGGGTTTTGCACTATTTTATCTTCAAAACTGCCATTTCAATTGCTTGAAGGGAATTATTTTTCTTCGCTGCCTGTTACTCTATTTTTCCCAAATGGCATTGCTGGTTTTTAAAAATGAGGACCACCTCACTCTCATGCAGCTGGAGCTTATTCCAACTCCTCTTTAATGAGGTAAACCCGTTTCATTGTGTTTAAATAAGCACATGAACAAAGGGCCAGTTGCTGGGTTGGCCTGTGGATAGCTGTGGCTTACAACAGGCCATGTGTCGGGTGACAAACTTGGCAAAAATATCAGCTAGACTGTTTTTCACTTTGTACTTAAGGTTTGTAAATAAATACAGTTTTATGGAAAGTGTAAATGATATACCTTTAAAAGTTGAGACTTCTTTATTACCAGTCTGTTTTTTTTCACCTCTCTAAATTCACTTGAGAGAGTCCTTGCTTTCTAAAGAATGAAATGAAAAGGGGAAAAGGAATCCCCTCTTCCTTTAGGGCACATTAAACATGCCATAAAATATGGAAAAGTGAGGACTTGTCACTCTGGCTTGACTCTGTAGCCTTGCCCTGAAAATGAGGAAGGAGTTCAGTTAGCAGAGAGTTTCTAAGGCATTTTTTGTGTGTGTGCCCCAGTGTTTGAGTGTCAGATTGGCAGGAACAATTCCAGAGTGAGCTGCTCTTTGGGCTCTCAGCCTGGCCTCTCCCTTATGTACGGTGACCTGAAAGATTACCAGAGTCAAAAACTGAGGGGAAGCAATTTTTATGTATGAAAATGTCCAATATTCATAAAGAAACAAGCTCTAGCAGCTCCCAGTGAATACTCAGGAACTAGAGGGCTGCAGGGGATGCTGCTGTGTTGAATGGCTGGTGACAATGCTTCTGTATAACTTTAAACTGCACTTTTTAAATTATGCAATAGTTAGATACTTCACTGAGGTGTTTTTTAAAGTATATTTCCACAACTGACTTCATCTGCACAGGCTGGGGAGATTAGCTGTAGGAAAAGTCAGTGGCTTGTCTTGGATCAGCAGTCACTGGGTTGTTAGGAGTTTTTTCCCCACTAATGTGCCTGCTTTTAAAGGTTTTCATATTTAGCATTGTGGTAGCCAACCCATTTGTTTCTTTCTCCTGTAGAAGGAGATTTTTCTGTTTTCTTGCCAAAAATATGAGAATATATATACAATTAAATATAAGAAAGAATGGAGCATATTAACCTCATCAACATTTAACTGGCTGTGTTCTGAGTGGGAAGTTGAACCATATGACCACAGAGGTCCCCTACAACCTGAAGTATTCTGTGGTTAAATATGTTATTTACAGTATTTAATGCTAGGGCTTGGAAGATTTTAGCTGGTTCAAATTTTGGCAGATACTGTGGATGGGATGCCAGACTGTGGAGTTTTTCTTTTTTTGTCCTTCTTCCATTCAGAATGAAAGATTATATGTAGTACACAGGATTTTTGTGGGTGCTGGAAGATCCTGTGCCTAAGAGGTGCAAGATTGTGCTCATCATCAGGATGTTAGAGTGTGAGATGTTGGTTTTCAACTCCCACAACCCTGGAAAGTCATCAGGAGCCAGAACTGATGAACTGCTGCTGAGGAAAGTAAATTTTAGCTGTGTCCCACCCTAAATTGTGCTGTTTGAATCCACTTTTAACATTAACTGTGGTGTCCTTTTCAGAGGTAGGATGTGCCTAGGTGTTCAGTGGTTTTGTATTTTATCATCTTGCATCTTATTGTGGGAGGAATTTATTTGCTTTATCCCTTTTGTGAGTGTGCCTTGTTTCTGCTTTGCTTAAAAGCAGCCTGTAAACCAGAGTGGCTGATCCAGGAGGCTGTGGTGTAACACAGGCACAGAGATTCTGTTTGAAAACAGTGTAAAAAGGAAAAAGGGAGTGTAGTGGAGATGGCTCCTGTTCCTTGGGTTTTCCTTCCCAAGATCCTGCTCAAGTGGGCTTGGCATGGATGGAGGATCTGGGTTTTCCTACAGGAGGAGGGATTTCAGGACTGGCCTGCTCTGTGTTCACATCCAGTGGTAAAATCTGACAGAGGGGCACGTTGGGCTCAACCTCCCATTATCTGAGAACATAGCTTTTGAATTTAAATGTTATTAACTTGGTCTCAGGTTGCAGCTACAGAAAAAGGTTTGTTCTCTTTCTCATCTTAATCTGATGATCTTGATTTAATTTTCGAATTTATTTCCAAACAGTCTCTAAGGTAATGTTTCTACAACGTCAGCAATCTATTTAAATTACAAAAAAATCCCAACTATTTACAAAAGAAGTGGTTAAAAGGAAATGTTGTCTGAATGTCCACTGGGTTATGCTGAATTTCAGGCATGTTTTAAGCTGCTGCAGCACTGTGCCCGTGTCACCAATGGGGTTTGTGTGTGAAGATCCAGATGGGCCCAACCAATCATTTCATGGTTTTGCAACGTGTGGTGAAGCTCCAGCTAAGGAAAATACAACACTATTTCTGGCATGATGATACTGGTGGTACTTCCCTCTGACACTGAAGGGAAGGACTTCTTAAAAGTGTCTTCAGGAAGGCTCAATTTGACTCATTTAATTAAGTTACTGAATTACAAACTTTTACTTAAATGTGTAAATCAAAAGGGTTTTTTCAAGTAGTGTTTTTTTTTTCCAAAAAGCATTTTTTGTGAGTTTTTCTGGCAGCCATCTGTATACAGAATATTAAAACAAAAATTCCAAAATCTTAACATTTGTGTTATGCAGATTAATTAGTTTAGAGTTCTTGGCTAGTCAGCCAAAGAAATGATTTATGCTGTGGAGACTGCCATGTCAGGGACAGGTAAGATGTGAAGTAACTGTTAACTATATGGATGAGGCAAGTACTTCAGTTTTAGGAAGGTTTATTTTTGAAGAAAAAATGAGATATTTAAAATGCTTTTCTGGTTTAATTTCATTTTTGTACTAAAAGACAAACTCAGTTTGTGAGTTGATTAGAACCATATAATATTATTTAGTGGTTCCAGTTTTCACAGACTGAAGACAGACATCACCTCATAGCCCTGCATCTTAAATAATTCCAGATATCATAATTATCTCTAATAACTTAATGATTAAATTATTCTCTACTTTGTTATTCTGAAGGGGTTGCAAATAATGGAGTACACACTTTACACAGTAACTTCTCATGAGTCCATACATCCCATTCTTTACCATGTAGTGATGCTGCTTATTGAGACTAGCACATTATTGGTTAGCATTTCATAGGGTTGTGCATTTTATAATTCCTAAGAGAAAATATAGAAATTATAGTTGATGTGCAGTGCTCTTATTCCTTTGAATTACCCCAAGGCACCTGAGTATTTGAATGAAAGGATGGATAATGTGGGGTTTTTTTGCTTCTTGTCAACTATCATCCCTTGCTAAAACACATTTAGAGACTTTTTATGGGACTTATGGCTTTTTTTTGCAGAATTTTGTGTAGGTGTGAAAAATTTGGTAGCATTTATTCCACTTGTAAAAATATTAGAGGACAGAAGAGTGATCCACATACTGAGAAGAGGAGCCAGAGCTGGCATCTGCCAGCCTGGAGGAGGATTTTGTGGCAGTTGCTGCATTCTGCTGTGGCACTTTGGGTTTTTCCAGGCTAAGTCATGGCCAGAGGAGCTGGGTGAGGATTCCTGATCCAGATCCTGATCCTGCAGTGCCAGGGTGAGTTATCCCTGGGCTGGGCCAGGCCTGCCCATCTCCTGCAGCTCTGGAAACTCTGCAAACACACATTGCTTAACTGCCTGAAATCAGAACTGGCAGCAAAGGCCATCATTATAAACCCCTGGGATGAAATGCAGTCCTTTTGAACTTCTGCTGACTGTTGAAACAAACCCCACCCAACCAAAAAAACCTAAAGTCAGACAATTTTAAAAAAATACAAAAAATACAGCGCTGTCTTACGTTGTTGCCTTTGCACAGCAAAGTCCATGTTCTAAATATACCAAGTTACAGAGAGTCAGGAGAGCAGCTGGGAGTTAAATTCTGCATTCCTGGTGGTTCTGACTTTGTCTCTCTGCACTGAACTCACTCAGGTGTGTGCAGAGTCTCTCTCCTGGAAATCTGACATTGTTCTGCTCAGCATTTTGAACTGTGTTAGGGAGTAACTTGGGGAAATAAAAATCCTGCATGGAAGAACATTGCTGCAATGACTGTAAGTTGAGTATGTGGACTGATTTTTATTTTAAGTCCTGTTGGAAAATATTAATTATTAGGTAATAAGGCAAAAAAATTACCTGATAAGGGCAAGGAATTTTGGAATGTGGTTGGCAAGACTCGGTGTCCTGATTGGATTTTCAGTTGTTGAATTAAGTGTATTATTTAAACAGCTTGGATTCTAGAGGATTGGATGGCATTTTGAATTAAGTAACTTTCTGTGGGTTAGTTTACTGTTAGACAGCACTGGTGTTAAGAGCTGATGATTTATTTTATTGTAGGTAGCCAAACATCTTTGTGTGCTGGTTGTTCCACATACACATACATTTTACTCACACTCTGGGTAGGTACTTTTTTCCATCCTTGCATGTGTTGTGCTGCTGCTGAGTTGCTCTTGGAAACCATTTCTTAGTATGGACATTGGGACTGTTTTTTGAGGAAATGCAGTGCTTAATAAAAACAGCATGTAATGCAGCAGCCCAAATAATTACCAGTGTGCATACTATTATATATTCCATGAAAGTGTTACAGTAATGCTGCTCTTTGCCTTCAGCTTGTTGTATTATTGGCAAATTATATAAATAGCCAGCTATTGAGATACTTGGGAATTTTTGAATGAAAGTTTTTGTAGAATTAAAAACCACTGGGTTCAGGTTTTAATGGGAATATTGGGAAAATCAGACACTACTTGAATTGTCTGAAGTAATTACAGAATAAGTAAATTCTAAAAAGACTGCATTGTGATCGTTCCTGTTCCTGAAGTTCTGATGTTTTTTCAGCAGTTGTAAATCAGTGGTTAAATAGTCTCTTGGTATAGAGACAGGACACAAAGGGTTTAGCTGTGCCTTGCCTTGAAAAGTCATGGAATTTTTTGGTTAAACACAATGAACTTGAAATGGTGAAATCTGAGTGAGTAATCTAAGTAATTTTGTTGCAATTTTCTTCAACACTTACAATGCCCAATTTTTGTGGCATAGTAGAAGGACACAGATCAGAAACTGAGTTATGGCTCCTGACAAAATGGTTCCTGATATTAATAGAAAGGAATAAAATAAATTGGAGCCATTTTTATGAACCACTGAAGAGAATGTGTGATGGTGATGGTGAGCCTGGAACAGCAGCCAGGCTGGAACAGAAACAGGCCTTGAGTTTATGAGCTTGAGATAAATATTTAAAAATGCCATTTCACTACGTGCCAAGTGTATTTTTCACATTTAACTTTGGTTTCCTTTTAAAGTGTGTGTCAGATAAGAGCACCTGCTACTGCTGCTGGTGGGCAGGTCTGGAAGCCCAGAGGTGGCCAGGGAATGGCTCCAGGGACTGGCAGCCAGGAGGCAGAAAATGGTTTCAGTATGGGCTGGTGGTGAGGCTGAGAGGGCCAGTTTGGAGAATTTCAGCTATGTCATGGGAAATGGCCACAGCCAGACTTGTGATTAGCAGGAGAGAGCAAATCCTCTGGGTCACTGCCAGGGTTCAGGAGGGCAGAACGCTGCTGGGCTATCAAATTGTTGCCATACTTTGTTTAAAGAAGAAAGGGACGGGAAATATAAGTGGGGGGGAAAAAAAACCAACTTAACCAAGAAGCAGATGATTTTGTTGGGTGTCAAATGTGCCATCATTTTAATATTGCTGACATGTACATCCTGAGGACAGAGAAGGGCTGGACCAAGTGCATTCAAATATTGAAGGTATTGAGGCAATCTGAAAAGGTAATAGCTACTCACTTGTTCGGGATTTTTTTCTTTGAATTAAAAGAATCTTCTCACAAATTGCACTGATTTTTTTGTTTCTCCTCATAAAATTTACCTACATCAAGGGTATTTATATATTACTGATCCCAAAGTGACTTAAAGCTGATTTTTCTGTATCCTAAATGTAAAGTTATCATGTGGCATATTGAGGGAGTATGAAAAAGTATTTTACCCTTTTTTTAACAAATAACAACAGTATATTTGGAAAGGACACTAATTAGAGCCAAAAGCAAAGTAGACAACTGCAAGTACTCTCAGTACACTAAAATTCATTGAATTTTTCTGGTGTGAGGCAAGCTGTTGTAAATACCTGCTGTATTGGTCAGACCTGCTGAGTGTGATTTGTGAGGGCACTCCAGTAGGAGTTTCTTGGTTCTGGGACATTGCAGCTTTCCAAGTCAAACCTTTTTATTCATTCACCTCAGGTGAGTGAAGAGGTGTTTTGTTTTGCCCTTCTGTGTTTGCTCCCCAAACCACGGGGCCAGGGTCCTTGGAACAGCTCCTGGGCCAGAGAGTGGAGGGAGCTTGTGCCACCTGAGCCAGGTGGTGCTGGCCAGAGGAAAAGCCCTTCACTTTGTGCTCAGCCCATTTCTCCAGCCCTCCTGGCTCACTGCAGGAGCAGGCTGTGGGGTTGGTGGTACCAGCCTGGTTCAGTGGGAACCCACAGCCTGTGGGGTGAGGCTGGATCTCCCTGGATCAGTGGGATTTGTGGGATCTGCTCGCTGCAGAGCACCCCAGGGGGATGCCAGGGCTCAGGCTGGTTCCTCCTGTCAGCAGCCTCTGTCTCCATGGCAGTGATGCTGCCCTGACCCCTCGTGCTGGCTGTGGCTGTGGGGTGCCAGGTGCCCAGGGCTGCTCTGGATGTTCAGCAGAGGGAGGAGGAATCCACTGGGGTGGCAGAAGAAAACCCCAAGTCCTTTGACCTGGGTTAGCCCTGAAGTTCTCCAGCCTTGTTTCCTGATCACAGGTGAGGGTACTGCCAGCCAGGGCAGGGACAGTTAAATGGGTCAAAGCTGATTGTGCCAGACCTGGAAGTGACAGAAGTGCTGTGAAGCTCTTCCCAAAGAGCCTGTGTGTCAGGCCTCACAGAGTGCTCTGATTTAATTTCTGATCACTGGGCTTTTATTTATTTATTGTTCTCTTCCAAAATGACATTTCCAGTTGATCTTTCTGATTTTTCATTTCCTTACATGTTTCAACTTTCAGTAAATACAACTCCACATTCTTTTAAGTTACAGAAAACTTAGCTAAAAGTGAGTCCCTGCAATTTACATGTCAGTAATTATATTTTGCTGTATTAGTCTGATTGTTTGAATTAATCCATCCAACCTGTTTCTTCAGTAAATGCAGAGCACTTACAGGTTAGTGTTTCAAGAATAATACTGTAAATGAGCAGAGCTTTGCAGACTTCTATGCCAAATGCTGTCTAGCTGGAGAGTTCTTTCCCACACAGAGCTGTCCTTCCCCCACTCCTCTGCAGCAGTGGGAATCAGAAGCATCACCCATGACTCATGGCACAGAGCTCCATATCTGCTGTGGAAGCTTGGAATTGTGTCTGCCTTGGCCCCAGATGTAAATGTGGGACTATTTGCTGACCAGTTGAGAGTTTATGTGGAGTATTTGGCTGGAGGACAGCATTCTGAGTTTTCATGATGATAACACTGATGCATTTGGGCTGCCTAGAAAACCAAACCTAGGAAGGTGTAAGTAGTATATATAAAGTATTCAGAGTGAATCAGGGTTGATTTTGATACATTTCTTTGCAAGGTTAGGTTGAATGTTAGCAGTCAAGTAGGCTCTTGTTGATGGGTTTTCTCTTAAAAAACCTCGGTTTCCTAAATGAGAATTCATTCACTCAGAAGAGGCTAAACCAAGTCTAGAAGTAATAGGCAGGTTTTTCCCAGAAATAAAGTTGTTCATTTGAAGTGACATCTGAGTCTGGTTTGGCCTGAGACTTTGGGTTTTAGGTGTGTTTCATTCCCAAAGGATAAATGGAATGGGTAAGCACAAAGTGCTTGTCTGTCCTGTGCTGTCACCAGTGGCTCCACTGAGGACTCTGTTTGCACAGAGTGACATGCAGGGCCTCAGAGGTAGTTCTGAGGAAATCTCAGCCTCTTAGCTCAGGGATTAAGAGGTCACCACAAGAACCTCTGGGCACATAATCCTGGAGTCAGAGGCTGAGGCAGTGCTGTGCTGTAGGGCTGGGCGTGTTCCAGTGCAACCAGTGACAAAGTGTTACTGGTGCTCTTGGCAAATTTGGGGATGAAGTGGAGGGAGGAACAGGTATGAATTGTGGGACAATCCTCAAAGGATGGAGAGGTAACAGAGCTACCTGGAAACATAGGAATTTCTCAAAGTTTTCAGCATTCTTAAAACCAGATGAAAGCCTAAAAATGGCCAAATATGTAGCAGAGATTTGCAGTGTGAGTACATGAATACCGTAATGATTGACACAGTCACTTTGAAGTATGTTTTTAATTATGTTGTTTTCATGTAGTGCTGCGTGTGAAATGTTTTGATCTCACATAGGAGGAAGAGTTAGGTCTGTAACAACGGCATGAATGGTGTGAGAGTGCTGTGCAGTGAGTTTCTGTGCCTGGAAAAACTGGCATCTTGTTCCCTGTCATCAGCTCAAGATGCGAAAAGGAAATGTACAACTGCTGAAAGTTGTGCAAAGAATCTGGTGAGGAATCTTCTGTCTTTGAAGATCCCCATATGGGAGGTATTCATGCATGTTTTGAGGATGACTTGGTTCTTGGGATTCCTGAAGGTATTAGGGAGGAATGCATGTAGCAGGCTTGTGTTTGGCAACAGTTTAACAGCACAAACCAAATCACAAATGCATAAATATGGTAAGTTATTGTCTCTGTCAGAACTGAGCACAGTTAGAAAGCTCTGTCCAACTGGGATCTGTGTGGTCTGGCTCCTGGCAGTCAACATACTGGAAGTGTAGAAGTCAATGTTCCAGGAACTTATCTGCAAGGAGCTGCCTGAGCTCCTGATGGGCAAGGCTTGTGTTGTCAGAGATCAGATCATGTTGTTCTGATAGCAAACCATCCATCTTGTTCCTGTTTGCTGCCTTATCCCAGTCAGGCTAAATTTCCAGACTTATGTGCCTTCCAAGTACTGAGAGTGCTGAGGTTCAGTTGCTGGAGGGAAAGGTGTGCTCAAGGAACTATTTGATGTGAAAATACATGGCTTGAAAATCATGAAAAGTTTCTAAAGGGAGAATGGGAAAGAGTAACTGGAGTTCAGAGAGAGGCTATAAATTGCACCTTTGATGGAACTCCTTGCTGGGCTCAGAACTAGACCTGTAGAAAACAGATAGTGTACCCCTTAAAAATAAGAAAAATCTCCTTCTGTCTCAATACAGTCTTTTTCCCCTGTAAGCACCTTGCTGTATTTGTAGTTGCACCCTGCAGCACCTCCCCATTGCTCAGCTGTGAGCTGTCACTGTCCTCCAGACTCCTCCTGCAAACCTTGCTGGTTTATGGCAAACTGATCCTAAATAGTAACAGTTTTTAATCAGTTCTGGAAACCTGTAGAGCTGCATGATGCAGTTCATGACCTACCTCCATATCAAACTTGATAAAGGTAATTAATTTTCAATAGCAGTTGCTGCAAATCCCGGGAAATACTTTGTTTGTGTGGCTTTGAGGATATTCTCTGAGAACAGAAGCAGTGTGTGGCAGAATGAGAGAGATTCCTCCCCTCTCCTGCAGGATAACAGTGGTAAAGGGAAGAAAGGACATTAAAAAGAGAGGCCAGAGTCAGCTTCCATTCTGAGGCTGGTGGAGCAGGGCTGCTGAGTGACCATGGAAAAAAAGCTCCACAATTGTGAGGGTGGGTGATTTTCACAGGGCAAATCAACCCCTTAGTCAGGGAATTGTGTTTTTGTAAACAGGATGCACTAGATTTACTTTTTAGACACTTATTTATTTTAATACTACTTCAAGGTCTTCCAACCTCTCCTTGATTTCCTTGGGGCTGATTCGTTGCTGGGTTTTGCTTTGCACCTCACATCCTTATTTGGATTGCTGTGTAGGTTTTCTGTATTTCTTCTGAAATCAAGTCCCCGAGGGTGCCAGGTGAGAGCTGCTCTCCAATAACAGCCAACAGAAAGGGGGAGAGATGTTAATGATGGACAAACTGGGCTCTGTGTGGGTGGTATCTAAAAGCATTTGCCCAGACTTGTATATCACGAGCTGCAAGTCAGTCGTGTGTATTTCCAGTGACTTTATTCTGAATTAAGGTGAGCTGGTAGACATGCAGATTCAGAGCCTAAATGGTTCTTAGCTACAGTGCTTCTGGTGGAGTTCTGCTGTTTTGCCACAAAGCAGATGGAGCTTTACTAAGGTGTTTCATAAAAATTCTGGGGATGGCTTTGACAGACAAATCAGGAGGAGAATTTAGCACTCAGATGGCTCTAAGCTGTCCCAGGAAATTCTGAGCAGAATTCTCTCTCTGGTGATTAAATAAAATCTCCTGAGAGTAGGGACTGTGAATGTTGGATTCAGAGAAGAATCTGCTGCTTCTGTAGCAATGAGACAAAATTGAACGTAGTGTTTAATTCACAAGAATGTTTTCTGAGTGATATTTGGGCCACAGGAAAAGAACCAGACTGTACTAATCCAGGTGGACATTTTTTGAGGAGTAAATTCTAATTTTTGTTTGATGTTGAGCATTAATATCAACGAAGCTGGGCCTGGTGGTGGAGTGTACTTGTGGTTTTAGTCTTGTATTCAGATTATTACTTGTATTCAGTAAATGTCTTGTAGGCAGAAAATGTACTCCACATCTTGGCCATCTCTGCTTTTCCTGAGTGAAGCCAAAGTGAGTAAAGATCTTAATTTCAAGCTGTGGAAACCTTTTGGCCACCTTTGCATAAAATGATTGAGTTTGTCAATTCCTTGTAACTTTGTTTGGTTTGTTTTTGTTTTTTTTTTTTTCTCATTTGACTTCTTGCTAGCAAAGATTGTCTCACAAGCCTGTGTCCCGTGTCTCAGTAAATGTTGTGTGAAATTGGAGTTCTGTAAGCTCGTGGTTTTCTTTGTCCATTCCAGTGTGTTTGGGTAATGAGAATGAGCCGTGTGATGCTGTTCCTCAGTCTGCACTGGGAAATCCTGCCAAGCAGAACTGCTGGGGCAGTGAGAAAATATTTGTCAGTAGGTGTAAATTCAGAGATAAGTTAATACTGGTTAAGTGTGGGGGAAAATCTTTGGGAAGACATGAGGAGTTTGGAGGTGAGTGACAGGGAGGAGGTGAGGTGGGTTTTGTGCAGAGCCTCCCTGGCCTGGCTGGGGCTGACTCCATGCAGGTGATCAGGAGTTCCTGTGGAGCATTTCCATCTGAGTTCTGGCGCCTCTTGGTGGTTGCAGGGTTCAGGGGTGGGGTTTTCCTCTGAAGTGGTACATGGTATTCCTTCAGCTCCACAGCCTGAGTGTGGACTCAGGTGGTGACTTCTCAGTGGAGACTGGCTGGAGGTGTCAGCATTCCTGGAGGTGGATGTACTCCTGGAGCCTTGCAAGAACATTAAACATTGATCTTTTCAAAGTCATAAATAGATGTGCATTTGCTTTAACAGGCTGATCAAAGCATTAACCTCTGTGGCTTTAGAAATTTAAATTAACCTCAGCATCTTTTTAAAACTGCAACTCTAAAATGAAGAATTACTTCTATAGTGTTAGAATATTGATTAATGGCTAAAATCTAAGCTGCTTTTGGAAATGTTCTCCAATATAAATGTGAAAATGGGAAAATATTCAGGTGATAAAAAAGGTGCTGTTCTCCCATGGAGCCTCTTCTGCCTGTTAAGGTGTAAGCCATAAGAGTTTGTCTTTCAGAAATAAGAAATATATTTGTTCTCTCAACTAGATGTGTGTTAGCTCTGCTATTTCCATTGTGAGTGTTGTTTAGCCTAACTTTGAGTTGGTTGTAATATTTATTTACTGTTTGTTTTCTGATGTGAGTTTGGACTCTTGATATGAAATGTAGAATGGCTGTACCATGGAAATGCAAAATCACAGGTGTAGTTACCATGGCATCTCTCTTCTGGGTTAGGGAGTGTGCAAATTTTACTTTGCTGCTTCATTTGTAAGTAGTATAAGGCCGGATAAACGTAACATTTTCCTTCATATACCTTAATGTAAATTTATTTTCCCTTGTCTACTTTATGAAATGTATAGACTATTTATAGATCTGTATCAAAACAGGTGCTGCTAGATTTTTTCCCCATTTATTTTTTAAATTGTAATTTTCATCCAATAGAAGGTAATCACTGCATTTTTAGATACAGTCTGTACGTTAAAAATAACCCTCTTAGCTTGCTGCAAAAAGAGATTATGCAGAGAATTAGAAAAGTAAATATAAACTTTAAAAGGAGATGAGATTACATCTCTGACTTATGCTTGGGCATTTTAGGAGGAGGCCTGCTCATCAGCTTCACTTCAGAGTGAATTTTTGCTATTAGTGAACTTGTGATGCAGAAGGCTTCAGTCAGTCTTTAAATAGAAAAGAGTGTACAGCTGTTTGGGGTTTTTTTCTCATCCTAAAAAGGCAGACAGACTTTAAAGCCCAGTTCTGCAGCTTCTCCCTTGTTTGTAGAATTATCAGAGAGAGAGATAAGAACGAATTTTGTCCGTGCCCCTTATCAGTGACCCTCCCTTAGCTGATCTGCCCCCTGTAAAGAGCTGTCAGACGATTTTCCTGCTGCAATTAGAAGGGGAAGTATTGAGACAAACGTGAGCACAGTCACAAAACACTTGTGCAGGTGCCTGGGGCAGGGAATTCTTGCCTGTGCTGCTCCTGCCAGCCAAGCAGTGAGGCTGAATGAGCTTGTCCTGTTCAGTGATGGGCAAACTCAGCTGTACAGAAAACCAGCTGCTGTTCAAAGGCTCTGGATTGGTGTAAAGTGGTGGAACCCGGGGTGGTTCAGGTGGAGAAGGGTGGTAAGTTAATGACCATTCCTCAGAGGTGAGCAGGGATGCAGAGCCTTGTAATGTAAATATTCTGAATAGTTGCTTTTGGAAACCTATGTGTGTTTTTCTTCTGGGCTTTTTAAAATCCCGTTAGCCAAATAACCCAAACAATTTTCTTGTATTTATTTAGGCAGGAAGCCAGTTGCTCAATTTGTCCATATTAACTATCTGAGAATTTAGAAGAATAAATATTCTATGTAGTTTTCATTCTCTTGAAGTATAAAGCATGTTAAAAACCTTCCCTGTAAACGTCCACCTTACTTTAGTCTGCAGATAAACAATTTCTAATTGAAAAACTGCCTCATTTCAGTATGATTAATTTAGCAGCTCACAGCAAATTAATGGTAATTGTAACCTTTGGACAAAAGGGTCTGATTAATCATAAGTATTTTGTGTGCAAAGATTCACAAACTTCTGTTGATTATAAAGTAGGAAAAAAAAAGTCAGTTTATTTTGCTGAAATTATTTGAAAAGCTCTTCATTTAGTGCATCTCCCTTTCCTGTAAAAAAGCTGCTACTTCTGTCACCTTTTGACTTCATAAAAGTTTCCCAAATAAAGTAGCAGTGTTTATTTGGAAAGTAAATGTTTATTTTTGTGCCTGAGGACAGGATGTGTTTGTGCCTCCTCTTCGTGCTTGGGAGGGGAGGAGGAAAGGAACTCCTGGAGCCTGGCTTTGGTGTTTGAGGAGCCATCACAAGGGTTCAGTCATGGCAGAACTGCTGGAAAGGGGTGGCTGGACCCGATGCCTTGTCAAGGCTGACCTAGAAC